>CM028134.1:583432500-583827500 GCA_016271365.2 Neoceratodus forsteri | reverse complement strand
AGAATGACTGCTTCAGCCATTAGCTAGGTCCCATCACATAACATAAAAGCTTTTTTTTTTTGCTTTGAAACATGAAAGGGCTGTTTTGGCTTTCTGCTCTCTCATTAACTGGCCAGGGGGTCCTGCACTACAGACAAAGAGATTGTAATCACTCCCCAGAGTCCTCTGGCATGCCTCTGGCAACTAACTTTATTTAATTTCCCCTCACAGATCCATTCAAACCTATTGATACAGCTAGAAGGAAACAAAAAAACATAACAAAACTACAATAAAAAATTATATGGCACGTCGTTACCCCCTCCCGGGGAAATAAAAAAAAGGCAAATAATCTTTTAGCACACCTACATAATGTTTGTTTTTTTCATGTGAGCCAGCTGGCTGTTACTGCTATGCCCTCAGTTTACTCTTTGTGTGAACCCCACATTGGTTTCTCAAGTGCCTCTCCTACTTAAAAAAAAGAATAGTAAGTATTTTCTGGGCAGCCCGCTGTGGTGCCTAATGTCCATAATATTGAACTGCAGCACCAGGCTCCACCTCAATAATTCTGAGTTCTGTCCACTGGTCCTATGTATGCATGTAAGGGGTTGTAGTCAGTGACCAGGGTGAACTCCCTCCCATACAGATAAGCTTGCCGCTTCTGAAAGCAGAGACAATACTTAGACACTCTGGGCCCAATTCTCAAGACATAAAATGACGCAGGCGGTGTGCGTCAAAAAGACGAGTGCAAAGAGTGACTTGTGCAGCAGCTTGCGCAAAGAGTGATTCTCAAATGCAGCCTGCATCAATCGTGGGCTGCATGTACCAAAGTGTGCCTGCGCCACCTGTGCGCTTATAAAAGGGCTGCGACCTGGTGCAAGTGGCGTTGCGCAACAGAAAAACTGCAACATCCCCTAATCTGAGAGTCTCAATGCTGGAATGTTGTGGAAATTTCAAGCACCTGCTAGACCAGCCCCAGTAGGTCTAAGGACACTTAGTGCATAAAAGAGAGGTGCTCAGCTGGCTGGCTGAGTTGAATCTCTACTGTGGCTACACTGCAACAGCAGCAGCACCAGAGCATAGAGAAAATAAATGTCAGCTACAGTGGTTATACTGTCCATCAGGCTGGCCATCAGGCTGTCCATGTTACATCATTGGAGACATTCCCAACAACAGGTTGGCACTGCACAAGGACACACCAGGCTGCCACAACCCAGATGCAGGAGGCATGCAAGGAGGGTGTATTGTTGTTGCACATCCTACTGTGATCTTACTGAGGAACAATGTATTGCCCGATATCACTTGGGCAAGGCTGCAGTTTACCAGCTGTGCCAGGAACCCGGTGGTGACCTGCAGACCCAAACACAGAGAGGGCATGCACTACCCATAAATGTGAAGGAAAGTGCAGTGCTCCATGTCCTGGCCAGTGGTGGATTCCAGACACCAAGTGGAGATACCATGGGCATATCCCAGCCCTCAGGATCATGGTACCTGAGGCAATTTGTGGAAGCCTTGGTACGCAGGGCACACCGATACATCCAGTTCCCCAGAAATGCACAGATACAGCTAGCTGTGAAACAGGGTTTCTACAGCCTTGCTGGGTTCCCCTCTGTGCTGGCTGCAATTGACTGTACCCATATCACAATAAGGGCACCAGTTACTGAACCTGAGGTGCATGCTAACAGGAAGGGCTACCACTCAATGAATTGTCAGGTGGTGTGTGATAGCCAGAGCCACATCCTAGATGTGGTCGCTTGGTATCCTGAGTCATGCGACTCCTACATCTATAGGAAGAGTGGACTGCACCAAGCATTTGAGAACAGAACACTACAGGATGGATGGCTCATAGATATGCCATGGAAATGGGCAATGGGATGTTGATACCCTGCAGTGCTGCAATGGTGGGTGCACACACACAGGTCACACTGGCCACACCTTGTGTAGGTCCAAAGATGGGCCACGTGGAAGGAGGGCATGGTATCACAAGTACGTACCAGTGACACTGCCACAAAGGGCAGCTACAGTGCACTGCAGATGATGCAGGTGGTGTGTCAGCCAGTGATGTGGCACAGCATATGATATATGTGGTGAGGCAGCATGCGTGCATAGGTGGGACCGTGGGGGACAGTGCATGGAGATGTGCATGGAGCATCTATCCAAATGTGTGCTATACTCCAGCCATGTAGCCAGCAGGGTGGAAACATGGTGACAGGTGTAGGATGTGCCGGCAACATTAACATATATGTCTTTCATTTTGCAAGCGATAGTGATTACCCTCAGCAACCCATAAATTACATCAGTTAGATATCCTGTGACTGGGGCACAGCTGTGGTACAATGATGCACACACCATAACATGATCTATGATAGAGCAGACATTTGGACTGCTAAAGATGTGATTCAGGTGTCTCAACAGCTCAGGCGGTGACCTACAGTACACACCGCAAATGGCATGCAAACTGTTTCTAGTGTGCTGCATACTAAACAACATTGCAATAGACCACAGGATTGACATGCCTGAACAGGTTTAGGTGCCAGGCAATGATGGGGCTGGAGGAGAGGAGGAACAACAAGCTGACAGAGCCATCAGGGTGAACCCACGGGCACATGGCACGGTCACAGGACAGTGCATCAGAGCAAACCTGATCTTCAACCACTTTGTCTGACAACACAACAGCAACAATGTGTAGCACACCCTACATGGTGTGTGGCACACACAAGGCACTGTGACAGGCACACAACAGACTGGAGGGCAATGACTAGACCACATTTCCCTACATACCAATGCATGCCTGTATTGGCAATGAAGTGACATCTACGCATGCCTGGTGACAGTACTGCGTCCATTGCACCACAGTGGGAATATGGATGCCCAGGTCAGCCTCAACACAGTGCCAGCACCATCCTGGGACATGTTGCCAGAAATAACATGCAACGTGGACCCGGCCTCAGATAGGGTGATGCAGAGGTGTCGCCATCTGGGGCCACACACAGGCATTGGTAGCACTGTAACATGGTGGGTGCCTGACATCTGTGCACAGCCCCCAGTGGTGGAGGACTGACTGCTGGAGGGCAGGTAACACCACTGAACTGTGGCGCATGCTTGACACACTGCAGTGGACTAGCAATGCACGTGTGGAGCACAGGCTGTGCAATAGACCACATGTGTCCTCCCCCAAAACTGTGCCATGGATAAAAACTGTAGCTGTGGTGATAACATGATACCTTATCCTGGGTGTCCACTGCCAACCACCCACACCACCACCACATCAGTCACAGGCATGATGTGCTGTGAGACACAGTCCCTGGTGACTATTGGCACCCCCATTCCTGAACACTTGTATACTACCTTGACACCAGTCCCTGGTGGCTAGCAGTCCCACCCCACACCTGAACACCCGCCCCATATTCATAATATAATTCCCTGGTAGTTAGCAGTCCCTCCCCCACCCAATTGCCCACCCCTTAAGTCACATATAATCCCTGGTGGCTAGCGATCCCACCCCACACTCGATCGCCCACCCCATATTCATAATATGATTCCCTGGTGGCTAACAGTTCCTCCCCTCACATAATTACCCGCCCCATTATTCACATATAATTCCCTGGTGGCTAGCAGTCCTTCCCTCACCCAGTTGCCCACCCCATAAGTCACATATAATCCTTGGTGGCTAGACTTCCAGTGATGTCACACAACTAGATGGCGGCCTGAAGCGGAGCTCTGCGACTTCCGGTGCTATTTTCGCTTAATCAGTCACCAATGGCAGTCCTACACCTCACTAACAAGTGACTCTTCTTTATCTAAGCTAATGAGAACATGATTAGAACAAAAAAAAAAATTTTACACTAGGACGAGACCCTTAACTGCAGCAGATCAGCGGCCTACCAATCCAACTCCGTCCAGGTCCTCGGCGTTCACTGGATCCGCTGATGAATCAGAAGGCTCCGGATCAGATACTACCACCAGTTTCGCCAAAGTGGATGGCCACCATATGCTAAAAATACTACACAGAATAGACTCAAAATTACTGGTTTGCAAAAAGATTTCAAAAAATTGGAAGCCTGCACCACCACTGTAGAAAACCAAATGGAGGTGATTCAAAATGAACACATGGCCTTTGGCCATTCTCTGGCCTACTTACAGAGGAGGAAGAGAGATCATACTCTTCGTGCAGAGGATGCCGAAGCCAGGGCATATCACAATAATATCAGGGCATTCGGTATACCAGAGGGGAGCGGGACAAGATAACATGGAAGACGACTTGGATTGACTGCTCCATAAGGAGTTAGCCCTAGAGGAAGACTTCACCCTTGAAATCGAAAGGGCTTATCGGGCGGGCACCCCTAAACCAAAGCAGGGTGCACCCCCCAATCCATTCTCATCAAGTTCCTGCAATATCCCATTAAAGAAAAGATCTTGAAACTAGCATGGGTGAAAAAAGACCTTAACTTAGATAGGCAAAATGTATATGTTGATCAAGATTATTCACCCCTTATGCTATGCTGGTCAAATGGAAGAAAATCCTTTTGGTAGTAAAATCTCTTAGAGAAAAGGGTTTTAAAGCCTTCTTCCAATACCCTGCAAGGCTATGGGTCCAAGATAAGGACAGAATTAAAAACTTTGACTCGCTGCTAGCAGCAACCCCCTTTCTGGAAGCACTGGGGATCCCGATCCCGGATACAAAGGAGGACAAGGCAGAACAGGAGACAGAAGAACTGCTATGGTCCGTCGCTCCAGGAGGTAGACGTCTGACTAAAAGAAGATCAGAATCACTGCTCCCTTTGCATGCAGACCTTGCTAGATGGATCCAGTTGAAGTCAACAACCTGAGGATTAAGTGGTACTTTTACTTGTTTACAGTGTGGTATTTTGGCACCTATCCAACTACTGTCTGGGTGAATGGTGAGGAGGAAACTCCACGGCTTGACATCTGGACACAAGTGTCCTTCCTTGTGTGGATTGGTCCCCTTGGTTGCTTCAAATTGAGTCACTAAGAAAACACAAAGGGGGGGGCACTTCTTTCTGAGGACAGTTTCCTGTCAGGTTTTCTTTGTGATGGGACTGTTTCTAATGTGCAAGACCTTATTATACCCCCCTTATTGCACACTTACAACTGAAAACCCAGGGATCCCTTTGGGTGAACCAACTCAGCACAAGATGGACTTTTGGATCCCTAAGATGGTCTTTGCAAGTACTTGTGTTTTTCTTTCTCCTAATGTAAGAGGTTCAAGAGCCAAAGACTAACATACAATATTCACGAAGGCTTTTCATTTTCTTTATTATTTTACAATTTCAGTAAAAACAGGAGGTGTAGATTAAACTAACTCCTGTGGTAGTTCAAGATTCCTGAATTCAGTAGGCAGCGTTAACAGACTCTATTTGGTAATTCATAATTTAGACATCTACTATGCTTGGCAGCTCATTTAAAAATTACACATGATTCATTTGTAATATTAACAAATAGGTGATGACTGGGACATACAGAACTGGCAGATTAAATGGCTTTTAATGGGGCAATAGCGATGGTGTAGGACAAGCTAACCTACAGTATACCTTTGGTTTATTAGGTTTTATTTTCACTACACGGTGACTGAGACTGAATATACAAATTTGGGTGGCTTGTAAGAAACTTAAGGACCAGGGGTAATATGACCCTAATGGGATCCATGAACATCGTACTTTAGAATTAAGGCTGCCCATTTTAGGCTGATTGCACCTGGGGCTGTCTGCTCAGGCAACCAAGACCTCCGGAGTGTTCACACAAAGGAGAACATCTGATACTTCTAGCAGAGGCTGGAACCTTCAACCTTAAGCACTAATTCATGCTTTTTCTCCTGGCACAAACTTTAGCATTACTGGGTAGTGTAATCCCATCTTAGAAGCCCGCTCTTATAGCTTGGTCGTCTTCAGCAGTGGTAGGTGTTCCCTGCTGTAGCTGTGTAAGGAGGTAAACAGCGATTCAACTGTCCTTCTTACTCCTAGTTATAGCTCACTGTTTGAGTTGAGTTGGTTTATATGTTCTATGTTTGTTCTTTTGTCTTTCATATGTTGTATGCACCCTGGAAGGGTTACAGAGGGGAGGGGTTACGTGGGGGGATGGGGAAGGGGAGGGTTTAGTATTATAAGTTCACATTAATTTAAATATGACGTATTTTAACATTTGCTCTATTAATATCAAGGGTATTAACAATGTTGTTAAAAGAGCCAGAATATTTCAAGAACTCAGCAAGGTAAAACGTGAGATAGCATATATACAGGAAACAAAGCTCTCTCAGGCAAAACACAATAAGTTTTGATGGTCCTGGGTGGGAGCAGTCTTCTCTGATTTACACCCACAAGCTTCAAAATCTGGAGTAGCCATCCTAATGAAGAGGGGACTCTCTTTTAAAGTTCAGAAAGTACAGGTAGAGTGCTCAGGTCATCTGGTCCTCCTATCTGGGGACTTCAGAGGGCGCCCCCTACATATATCCTCAATATATACGCCCACCCCTTCCCAAAAGGGGAATTTTTTCAGATACCTCTTTCATACTATTTCATCCCTCCCTGCAGGCCAAATTATCCTGAGAGGAGACTGGAACTGTGTGAAGAACTTGGTCCTATGTAAAAACCCATCCCGTCGCAGAGGGAAAAGGGCCAGCTCTAAATTACTTAGAACACTAATCTCAGAATCTGGATTGGCAGACCCTTGGCACTTACAAAACCCAGAAAACAGAGATTACATATTCTACTCCCCTGCCACCAACTCTTATTGCAGAATTGATAGATTCTATACTCAGAAGGTATAGGCCCACTATTTTTATGAGATGGATATACACCCAGTCACATTCTCCGACCATGCTATGATCCAGGTGGTGGTAAAGTGGGACTGTAGAGGTGAAAGAGGAAATGAGAGGTTTGATCCAGGCTTATTGCATGACAAGGCTTTTGTAAACTCCCTCAGAGATGCGATTAAACATTACCTGAATGAAAACCTTGAAACTGACTCCTCTCTCAAATTCATATGGGACGGCCTAAAAGTGGTCCTGTGAGGTCACATTATTAACCACACAGCCCACCAAAACAAACAATATCACCAAAAAATTAATAAAATACTGGAGGAAATAGGGGACTTGGAAAGAGAGCATAAGCGGAAAAGGAATAAGGCTCTGCTCCCTATGCTTCAGAAAGCAAGGGCAAAGTATAATAACCTAATACCAGGCAAAAATGCTATGAATCTGGAGAGAGGGAGACTGCTGGCCCTTCGTCTAAGGAAGCAGGAAGAATTAGGAAGAAGGCTGAACTGGGGAAGCTTATCTCACACCACACTCAAATTGCAAATGAGTTTCTTGAGTTTTATGCCCAACTCTATACCAAGGAGAGAAGACCTAATCATGTCCAGGGAGTCACTGACTTCGTGAGGAAGGTGGAGTTACCGTCCTTATCAGAGGACCAGAGAGATTTGTTGGAGGCAGAAATTACAGAAGGGGAAGTAAGAACAGTCATCAATTCCCTCAGCACAGGAAAGGCCCCTGGACCTGATAGGTTCACAATGAATTTTTTAAACATTTTGCAGCAGATCTGACCCCTCTTTTAACCAAAGTATGTAATGAGGCCCATAAGGAAGGAGCTACCCCGGATACCTGGGGAGCCACTATGATTACTGTAATACCTAAACCAGGTAAAGATTCTTTAGGATGCTCCAGTTATCACCCCATCTCTCTATTAAATCAGGATGCAAAAATCTTTCTCAAAATTATTGGGGTGTGCCTCCAGCAATTAATTCCTTTTCTGGTCCACATGGACCAGACAGGTTTTATCTCAGGCAGGCATATGCAAGACAATATTCGTCTTCTGCTTAACACTGTATCCGTCTCCAAATCCTTCTCACTACAAACTCTACAAGCAGTGATCTCCCTGGATGCAGAGAAAGCATTTGACTGCCTAGACTGGGTCTTTCTAGATCATACTCTTAAAAAATTTAGCTTCGGAGAAAAATTTAGAAACTGGATTGGAAATCTGTATAGGGAACCGTGAGCTCAGGTTAAGGTGAATGGGGTTCTTTCAGCCAGATTTAAGATAGAAAGGGGGGCTAGGCAGGGTTGCCCACTCTATCCCCTCCTGTTTGTTCTTAGTATGGAACCCCTCACAGCTCTTGTTCAACAATCAATCAATCAATCAAATCTTTATTTATCCAGGCGATCACCATTGAGCAAGCTCATTTACAAGGTGGACCTGCTGTTAGCAGGGAAAATTGTACAGTTACATATAAATATACATAATCCAAAAGGAACAACATGTTTACAATACTGATAGGAGCAGAGTATTTACATTCCAAGTCACATGTACAAGAAAGTTATACATAACACAACCCAAACGTAATATATATATATATATATATATTATGATAGCACGGTAGTGCTACCATAGTTAGGGTTGAGGAGCCATTTCTATGTTAAAGCCCAAAACATTGCACCTTAATAACTTTGCAACCGTATGACAGATTTAGCTGAAATTTGGAATACATGATCAAGATATAGGCCTTGGCATCTGCCAAGTTTTGTACCAGTCAGATACACGGCTGTGGAGTATTAAGATGATTTAAGTGCATGCTGCTTACGCTTTTTCTGAATTCTATGGTTAGACGCACAGGTCGCACGGTTTAGCACTGGCCTAAAATCTTCAGGGAATGTTGCAATAGGTCCTCAATGCCTTTCAAAGATTTGGTGAAAAATATTAAACGGTTCAAAAGTTATTCAAAAACAATTTCCCATTATAAGTCAATGGGAAAAGTTAACAAAAAGTTCGACAGTGTCGCAAATGCATTTTTACTTTCGCAAATGGGCCTGTTACTTTTGCAAATCAGCCATTTTGTTTTCAGTTGGTGATCAGAAAAATGGTTAGCATTTAAATTTGGGACCCTCTAGCAACCTAATTATTTTTGTATTCACCTAGTCAGACCCTGAGGATGCTTGCCATGTCTTTATTTTGTGGTAAAACACCCCAGAAATATGTTTTTCAAATTTCTGGAAAAAGTACTTTCATGAATTACTTGTGCTCATGAAAGTGTCGAACTTTTTGTGAAAGCGTTCCAAATTATGACAGTAGTTTTCCATCTGTGGAAAGTGACAGCGATTCTTTGGCACTGCGCTGCAAAAGAACTGTTGGGAGTTTGGGGCTGAAATTTGGAAGGAATGGAGCCGACATCTCACAGATGTGCCTTTCAGTGTTGTATTGAAAAAATATTACACGGTGGCAAAGTTACGGCACTCCAAAGTTGACAGTTTTTCCCATAGGATAACATTATGCCGCCAGACGCATTACAGAAATCCTTTGGATTCCTGCTGCAAAATAACTGTTTGGTCTTATTTCCTGAAATTTGGAGGGAAGACAGCCAACAGGCCACAGATGTGCCTTTCAGTGGTTTGATGAAAAAATATTACAGGAAGGCAAAGTTATGGCACTCTGAACTTCTCTTTTTTTCCCACAGAACAACATTATGGCGTTCGCCGCGCCTTTCAGGGCCCGTATCTCGAAAACGGTGCGAGATACGGACTTTTCATCAGAAAATTTCTTAGCCTCCTAGTAGGGGCTAAGTACAACATCAGCCAGGACAGTTGTAAATAGTATGACTTTTACATTTTTTTTCTATGTCGTACGGTTCCTGAGATATAACCTATTTAGTATTCCAAGTTCTCATTTTCTGCTCCGATACTCATTAGTATGCATACATTATTTGTACTCATTGTCTTTCTCTATGCAGGTTTTGGGGAAAACCAGCCTGTGCGCTTACATTACTGTTACTGTTGCCCTTTCTGCTTGTGGTTCTGTACCTGTTTCACTTACAATTGACGTTTGCGCCACCGTGTGCGTTTTCATTTTCAGTTGCGTTTCTGTTATTTTTTGCCATTTGTGTCTACAGTACTGTTTCTCTTTCTGTTTTAGTTTGCGTCACCACGCCTATTGAAATTTCCGTTTCCAGGCACCATGTTACTATGTGACAACACATCATGTGGCAGACCGTTCCCGTCTACGCCACCGTGTGCGTTACCCTTTCTGTTCTCATTTGTGCTTGCATTACCATGTGCGCCACTGTTTGCATTACTGTTCCTGTTACTATGCCTCCCACTGCCGCATTATGTGGCAGGAGCCTTCGCTCCTGCCGCTGCATTACATTCACTATTTCTCGTTATCATTCTCAAAAAGAAGGGAAATTAGAGGCAAAAAACTCCATTTAATGCATTAGTTAGGGTTGTTTCACAGCGACAAAAGTGAGGAAATTTGCTGTTAGGGTTGAAAACCCCCCTTGGACCCACCCCCCCAACCGGCATTGGGGTGTGCATTGGTGTTGTCAGTCCTAACTCTCACCCCATTCTCCTATACTTCTGCTGCTTTCACATGTGATGGGGTGAGAGTTAGGCTGATTTATTACTCAATGCACACCCCAATGCCGTGGGGGGTAGGGGTCCAAGGGGTTTCAAACCCTAACAGCTTAATTCCTCACTTTTGTCGCTGTGGAACAACCCTAACTAATGCATTAAATTGAGTTTTTTGGCTCTAATATATATATATATATATATATACAGTTCCCACAGGAGCAGGATGTGTATGGATGTCATATAGAAACCATAGAAGAAAAAAAGAAAGATTATTTATATTCCTGTCCAGCAGAAACACGTTACAGGCCTGGATGGAAATTCCTAAGCTATGGAGGTGTGCATAACAGTGTGTAAGCCTTAGGTAAATGCAGCAGAAGGGGGGGTGGTGAATAAGAGGGATGCAGAGGGTGCTAAGGTCAAGTGGGGCAGAGGAGGGGGGAGTAGTAGTGGCAAGAGCTGATTTGTATAAGCAGCTGGGACTAGTGTTGAAGAAGAGAGGAACAATAGTTAAGCTGCTAGGAGCGATAGAAGCAATTACAGATTTCAGCAAATGTTTTGTCATAGAGGGTCTTAAAGAAGGCAGGACTGAGAGGTGAGATAAGTCTCAACGATTTTTGTATCCTATTCCAGAGAGTAGGCAGGGCATAGCTTATGGCGGCCCTTCCAAAGCGAGTGCTAGCCCTTGGGACATTCAAAGAAATCAGCAATTGACTTCTTAAGGCATAGTTCCTAATAGAACTAAGGGGGAGACAGTCAACAATGTATTGTGGGAGTTTGTTGGTAAGGGCTCAGAGCGTCTATAGGGCTGCATTTCTATAGCGCCTGTATTGAAGGGAGGGCCACCCTATGGCTGCGTATAAAGAGCAGTGATGTGTGGAGTACAGGAGGCCAGTTATAAATCTCAGTGCTCTATGATACAATACATCCAGTTTTGCAAAATATAAGGCAGGGCAATGGCCAAAAATGAAGTCGGCGTAGTCAATTAAAGAAAGGAACGTAGATTGGACAAGCTGTCTTTTTATGCCTGTGGTCAAGAGGCATTTAATTCTGAAAAAAAGACCAAGCCTCTGCCTCAGTTTTTTTCAGCAATTCTTCTGTGTGTTCCACAAAAGAGAGTTTGTTGTCTAGCCAGATACCAAGGCATTTGAATTTAGTCACAAATTCAAGATTTTCTCCAACAGTCAGACACTTATCAGGGTATCAGAGTGGGAGGAACTGAACTCCGGGTATCGTTCTATGCAGATGACACTCTACTTTATGTCACAGATCCTGTGGGTTCAGTCTCCCACTTGGAGTCCATGCTTAGAGATTTCGGGCCGGAACCGGGCTTTAAGGTGAATTATACTAAATCAGTAATGCTCTCTGTGGGACTACTTCCCTTGTGAACCTTACCAGTGGTGGGCCAGTTTAAATGGGCGAGGGAGGGGTTTAAGTATTTAGGTGTCTGGATCCCACATGAAATAAGTAAATTATACCAGACTAATCATTTCAAATTATTACAAGTGGTTCAGGCGGACCCCACTCGGTGGAATGAGCTCCCTCTGTCCTTATCAGGATGGATAGAATGTATTAGAATGAACGTTCTTCCCCATTTCCTTTTCTTGTTCTTTCCCTACCCTTGAGATCCCCAGCCCATTCTGGAAAACCCTTAAAATAGCAATCTCTAAATTTAGGCAGGTAAGCCAGCTAGGATATGTTGGCAAACTCTATTAAGAGACAAAGCCCAGGTAGGACTTGGATTGCCTGACCTACGTAAATATTTTTGGGCAGTGTAATTACATGCCCTGATACCTCTAATGTTAAAGGAAGAGGTTCCTGTCTGGGTCAAAATAGAGAAACCTTGCTCCTCCTTAATTACAATAGGTGACTTAATCTTTATGGATAAACCTGGTATCCATAACTTAATCCTGAATAATCCTTGGTCAGTGGTTGTACGAAACACTTGGTTAACAGTATGTTGGAAATTTGGAATGGAATTGAAAATAAGACCCTCCACACCCATTGAGGCTTGTTTAGAGTTTGCTCCCTTCCTTAAAATGGACCTAGGATGCTGTAGATAGGCTAGGCAGGGCCTTTACCGGGTGGGACAATTTTATGCAGGAGATACATTTAAATCATATCAACAATTAGCCATGGAGTTTAGGTTGCCACCCCAAGACCTATTCAGATTCCGACAGATTAGGCACTTCCTAATGGAGAAGGATGGGGAATTTAAACTAACAGAAAGTATTAATCCAGTCCTGGAATTTCTTTTGCCCCTGGCCTCCCAGCCCAAGGAGAGAGCAATATTGTCAAAGATTGCAGCCCTTCTTTCAACCTTGGAAACAGACCCCCCCCCCAGACTACCTTAGAAAAGCATGGCGCTTAGAAGCAGGTTTCAAGTTGCAAGAAAAGGGTTGGGCCCAGGTTTAGAAGAGCATCCATTCAACCACAGCATCCAACTTCTGGAGGAAATTTAGATGCTGGGTGGCATTGTGATATTTCCACACTCCGGTGATTATTAAACACCATGGGCAACATTTCTCCAAACTTTGTTGGAGGGGTTGTAAAGAAAAGGGTACATATACCCACAAATTCTGGTAATCCACTAAACTACAACATTTCTGGAACCAAATTATCCAAACAGTGGCACATATACTTAAAATTCAGCTCCCATCCAAGCCCCAAAACTGGTTAATGGGGCTACCACCCTCAGAGATCGAATGAGAGCTCAAAAATACCTTTATAATATTATGGTAGCATCAGCTCTTAAAGCCATTACTCAGAAATGTCTTACACAAAATCCACCCACACTTGAATCCTGGTACTCACTTGTGCCTTTGTATACTGGAGATGGAGGAAATCACAACCAAACTAAGGTTGCATAAAATTAAATTCACTGCTCGTTGGTTACCTTTCTTCCACTTTCAGGCTGAAAAAGGAAATAAATACATCCTAGAAATCCTGGCAGAACGTGGTTAGGCCCCCAATCCTGGATTAATTACCAGACACCTTCCTGATCTTCAGGTTATTCCTTTCAGAATGTACATATATGTTGTCCCCTCTGCCCCCCCACTTGGGGACCACCCCACTTACTTGCTCATTGATCAGACTAGGCTTATAAGTAATATATCCCCCCTATGATTCTCCCCAAGGATGTACTTGAAATTCCAGTTATTTTTTGTTTTTGTGTTATTAGTTCTTGACTTAATTTTCTTTCATTTTTAAATATTTATCTTTTGGTGGATTCCTACCTTATGAGTGCACTGCACAAGGGTTGAATGCAAAACTTCCTGGGTTTATACAACACTGAGATAATTTAATCACTGTGATCTTACCGAGGTTACATGTAAAAGCAAATGTTATACTTTATTGATTTAACAGTACAGGCTTTAACAGACATACCAATTTCAATGTATATTTCATTGTTTTTAACCCTGTGTATCTAACTGACAATCTGTCTTTGATAAATTGATCTTGCGAGGATGGAATGTACATTGTTAAGAATTGCATTATGTAAAATATTTCTGTCTTTTTTCCTTTGAAAAACTTAAAAATTACGATTTAAAAAAAAAAAATCCCTGGTGGCTAGAGGTCCCACCCACAACCGATCACCTGCCCCATATTCATAATATAATTCCCTGGTGGCTAGCGGTCCTTCCCCAATCACCTGCCGCATATTCATTTTTTTTGTAATCCATATTTTATTAATTTTTATACACTTACAACAGGAACAAATATTGTACATGATAATAGATCAAACAGTTGAAAAAACATAAAGAAAATAAGATTTTTGAACACATTTTTACAGATTCAACAATCCAAACAAATATATTATATGAGAAACCGGTATAAAACTGTTAAACAGTGTAAGGAACTATGAAAAATTAAAATAACTTAGAACTGAGAAAAGGTTCCCTGATGTTACTAAATTAATCTAGCCTGTTCATTTTGACATATGCCAGTCTTTCATAGCTAGCTCTAATAAAAAGAACCTGCAGCCATGTTTTTGCTGTTGGGGGGGTTGGTACTCTTCCAATGTCTGAGTATTAAATTTTTAGCTGTAATAAAGGCTGCATTAAGCCAATGTTTCTGGTGTTTAGTGCAGTCTATCAGTTCAGAACATATGCCTAATACTGCAAACTTTGCAGAGCAGGCAAGTTGCCTTTTGATAACCTTTTCACAAATTAATAAAATATCCTTCTAAAAGGGTTTTAAGATTGTGCAAGACCATATGCTGTGGGAGAGCGACCCTGTTTCAGTTAGGCATCTCTAACAGGAAACATCACCGGAAAGGCCCAGTTCAACTAATTTACAAGGAGTATAATGCCACCTATGTATTATTTTATACTGAATGAGTCTGCCTTTAGCTTCTCTACCTGTCTGTCAAGTCATGCCCCATAGCTGCTTCCATTCGTCAAGTGAGATTAAAATTTGTAACTCATCCTGCCATTTAGCAATCAGAGATTCTACAGGATTGGAAGTAAATGCAATGAGCATTTTATAAATATTCTTTTGGCCATTACCAAGGGTACAGATTTTTATCTAAAGCATGCACAGAAGGAAAATGCACATTCTTATTTACAACTGATCTGAGAATGTCTCTGAGCTGCAAATATTTATGAAATTCCATTCTAGGTAAATGATAGTTCTGTGATAATTGTACAAAAGAAAACAGGGAGGTGGAAGCAGGTTCAAAACATCATCTAGAAAGCAAATTCCCTTTGACTTCCAGGAGGACCAGTCTAAACATTTATCATCTTGTAGAAAGAGCCTGTTACCCCAAATTGGATAGTGAAGGGAGAGTTTTGGGTCCCATTCTGCTGGAATGCTGTTGAATAAAGCATGATGTAACTTTTGCTTGTTTGCTTGATTAGCTGTGTCTGTGGTATTTATGTAAGTGTCTCCAATGTACTAGTTAATGTATTTATAATGTATTTGAAATAATGAAATTGAAACAATGTTTTTTATTTCCTTCTGTACTATGGACCTCACTGTAAATGAGCTTTTAGCTCAATCAAGTAAATCCTGATTCATAAGATTTTTATGAATAAAATATTTTACTACTTACTACTACTACATTCTAAAGCCTTAGTTACTTTTCGCCAGGATTAGGAAACTTGTTTTAGGATAGGGTGTGAGGTTAGAAATCTAGGGGGTCCTGAAAAAATAATTGTTCTGGGATGATGTCCATTTAGCAAGACTGTTTTCAGGGGAGAAGAGGGCTGTGCTGGTCACCCGCTAGGCCATGGGATGGGATAGAAGAAGTAGGGTGGGGGACAGGGGGTGCACTAGACCACTGAGGACTATCTGAAGGCTGTTTATGGACTGCGGATCAGGGATAGGGAGACAGGTTCATTAGACCACCAGAGGGAACTGTTTAATGTATATGAAGGGGATCAAGATGGGGGGTTACACAGGGACACCAGGGCATAATGTCCACATCTGTTGGATGATCGGGTGGGGGGAAGACTGCTAGCCACCAGAAAATCACAGTATGTAAATGGAGCCAGTGGTCAGGTGTGGGGAGAGCCCACTAGCCACCAGGTATGTGTGTTTGACATATGGGTCTGGTGATTGGTTGGGGGGAGGAGCACTTGTCACCAGGGC
This sequence comes from Neoceratodus forsteri, assembly GCA_016271365.2. Classification (NCBI taxonomy): domain Eukaryota; kingdom Metazoa; phylum Chordata; order Ceratodontiformes; family Ceratodontidae; genus Neoceratodus; species Neoceratodus forsteri. The sequence continues at coordinate 583,811,581 of CM028134.1, read as the reverse complement.
AATATCCTTTGACAGTGGACGGTGATCGGCGTCTGGAAGGGGGCCACTAGACACCATGGAAATATGAGGGACCACTGTAGTGTGCTGGCTGAATGTCCATAACTGTTGCATACTGCATGTCCAACCGTCTGAAGCAGTTCCATCAGCAGAAGCCTGTGTCCCCACAGCCATACTAGCAGCAGCCAATTAGGTACGCCAACTCATGTTGTGGCAGATTTGGGGCAATATCGTATGGAGGCTGTGTCTGGTGGAGAAACTGACACAGGTTGTGACAGTGCTGGTGGTGTGTCCCATTTGAACCGGGTCCTTCGAGCATTGACGCAGCAGGCTGCAGTGTGTCACAATTGGTGGGTAAGGCAGCAAGGTTGTGCAGTACAGGGTGTGGTAGGCTGCAGATTGCACTGTTCAGCAGGTGGGTCTCACATGGTGCTTGAGGCAGTGGCATTGTAAAGTAAAGTGTCTGGTAGGCCGCAGACTGTGATTACCAGTACTGTGCAGTAGGTGTGTCACATGTGGTGGGTGAGGCAGCAGCATCATGCAGTACAGCATCTGGTAGGCTGCAGATTGTGTATACTGGTAGCACGTGGTGGGTGAGGCATTAGAGTTGTTCTGTAAAGCATGGTAAAGGCTGTAGATTAGGAATACGTGTACTGTGGAACAATATCGACCTGAACCCAAGCTCCTAATTTCTCCGATGATGAGACCATGATGCTCATCAGCCTGGTTTAGCAGTGGGCTAGAAAGATACTGCCACCAGGCAGTGGGAGGACACCACCACGAGAAAGGGAGAAGGTGGGAGGGTTATTGGCACCAAGCTGCAAAGACAGTCTGGCATAAAGTGAATGGTTCACCATCTCTCTAACCCACGCCTACATCTATTTCCCTTCCACTATTAACCCATACCTAACCTCCACAATGCTACTTTGCTTCCTTTTGCTCCTGAACCTCTCATCTCCCCCAATCCGTTATGATACTTATGATATACCCCCATCATGATGAAGAATTTATTTAATACGATCTGCCCTCCCCTGCCATCCACAACGCACAACTATCTATTCCTTATTCACTTCGAACCACTTTTACACTGCAACCCTGGGGGCATCCCACATAAAGCCTCTCTAACAATTCAACACCTCTAGCACCTTACATGTATCCTGGCTTTATATTAACCCACTATGCCTGTCCATCAGATTATTATGTTATGATAAAATTCATACCTATATAACAGGACCTTCTCCCTTATACAGCGGCACCCAGGATTAAGAGGAAACGCCTGACCACTCACTATCCCTGTCCCTTGGTGCCCTCCTCAAATTAATCTTCTACCTTCTGATCTGCATTGGTACTATTGAAATAAACCCTGGCCACATTGAAAGTTTATTTTCCCCTGCTGATCTATCCTCCATAAATGGCCTAAGCTTCCTACATTTCAATGCAAGCAGCCTCTTAAAAAAGTTCACCTTAATACAGGCTTGGGTGGCACATACTCTACCTGATTTCCTGGTCATCTCTGAATCTTGGCTCAGACCTACAACAAAAGACAGTGTTGTAAACCTTCCCAACTATCAGCTCTTCAGAGCAGATCGCCCTTCCAGGGGTGGTGGGGGCCAATACATTAAGGACACCATCTCTGCAACCTGCCTCATCAACACATCCGAACCAAAGGAATTTGAATGTTTGTCAATCAAAATATCCCTTCCTAACTTGTCTTCATTTAAATTGATTGGCTGCTATAGGCCCCCCTCTGCAGGCCTTAAACTACTATCTTACCTAGGGTCAATACTCAGTCTAGGCCCTGAAGATACCATCATCCTTGGTGATTTGAATTTAAACTGGCTATCTAATGTATCTGCACCATTGATAACCTTTTGTGACACCTATGGATTTACACAGCTAATTAAAGACCCAACCAGGGTTAACCTAAAAAACTCTAGCAACAGTTCTCTCCTGGATATTATGTTGGTAAACAAGCCTCACTTATATTCACATGCAGGAGTATTACCGAGTGATGTAAGTGATCATTGTCCTATAGCTGGCATAAGATCTACATTCAAACCACCCAATCCTGCAGAATTTGTCCTCAAAAGGTCAAAAAAGAATTTCAACACTTCAGGTTACCTCCATGATCTGAGTAATACAATATATTGGCAAGACTTCTACCTTACAACCTCAGTTGAAACAGCTCTCCAGACCTTAAAAGACATTCTCACTAATGCTCTCAATATTCATGCACCAATCACCAGTATCAGAACTAAAGCAAGATCCTGCCCTTGGTTCACCACTGATCTTAAAGCAGCCTTGTTAACCAGAGACAAACTGTGGAAAAAGGCAAGAAAAACAAAGGATACCAGAGACTGGCTAAATTTCAGAAAAGCAAGGAATTCATGTACAAAACAAATAAGAACTGCCAAAGCTGCCTTTTACAGAGCTGAATTGGTTGCCTCCTACAATAACCCAACCAGACTCTGGGGTGCCATAAAAGGAGTTCTGGGCCAAAACTCTACTCCTGCCTTAACCTCCAAACTGCTACTAAATGATACAGAAATTACGGGCAAACAAGAAATCCTAAATACCTTCAATGACCACTTCACCACAGCTGGCCTAGCATTTGACTCATCACCTGCAAATCTCCTGAGATCTTCCTTGAACCTGCAATCCACTGTGGGACAAAAGGCTACTTCAACTTTTCCTTCATCCCAATATCCTTGAAAGAAGTGGAAGATCTCCTCTCTAATTTAGATACTTCTAAGAGTGCAGGTACAGACTCCTGGATCCCTACTTCCTTAAAATTGCATCACACGCCTTATTTGCCCCCTCACTCATCTCTTCAATCTTTCCTAACTACTGGATCCATTCCTCCACTTGAAAACAGCTCAGTAGTTCCACTACTTAAATCTGGTGATCCAATGGACCTCAACAATTACAGGCCCATCTCCATCCTATCAGTACTATCCAAGATGCTCGAAAAATTAGTAAACTCACAATTAAGGGACCATCTGGATAACAATAACCTTCTAAATTCAGCACAATCGGGATTTAGATCAAAGCATAGCACCATTTCTGCCCTAGCCAAAGTAACCAACGATTGGCAGACTGCCTTGGATAAGAAGGACAGTACATGTGCTGTGTTCCTGGATTTGAGTAAAGCATTTGACACAGTGGATCATGAATCATTAATCACCTCCCTTAGCTCACTAGGACTGGATTCTCTCACTCAACTGGTTTAAGGGCTACCTAACAGATAGGTCACAACTGGTAAAAAATGGAAATTACCTATCCACCTTAAAACCACTGCTAAGAGGTGTTCCGCAAGGCTCTATTCTTGGCCCTATCCTCTTTGCCATTTATATTAATAATATAGATGCCAATCTCACTCAATCTAACATTCATCTGTTTGCTGATGATACTGTATTATATGTCAGCAATCCCTCACCATCAAAAGCCTGTGAACTGTTACAATCCGAATTCTCCATCCTGCAACATAATCTACTGGATAAAAAACTACTTCTAAATGCCAAAAAAACAAAAGCTATGTTCCTTGCCACAAAGAGTTGCTCTGCCACTACCCCATCACCCACCACCCTACAATTATCCACCCTACTTGGAGAGAAGCTGGAATTTGTTGATAACTTCAAATACCTTGGAGTATGGATTGATAACAGGCTTGACTATACTGTCCATATTGAAGAGCTACTAAAAAAGCTGAGACAAAGGATTGGTCTATTTTTTAGAATAAAACACTACCTTAACAGAGACTCCAAAAAAAGGTTAATCCAGGCATCATTCCTATCCCTAATTGATTATGCTGACTTTCTCTATGGCCATTGTTCACTCCACCTCTTAAATAAGCTGGACACCCTGTATCATAGGTCCATCAGATTTATTACTGACCTTCCCTCCAGCACCCATCATTGCTCTCTTTATATGGCAGTCAACTGGACATCCCTACAGCACAGAAGAAATAGGAATGCTGCAATCTGGATATTCAAAGCTTTATCAGGCAAACTACCTACCTATATCACAGACTGTTTTACCCAAATTACTTCTAGGCCATATACCTTAAGGATCAGTAAACTTATCATTCTAAAAGTCCCCAATGCCTGCACCCGGTTTGGGAGGGCCACTATCAGCTACACTTTAGCAGTTACTTGGGAACTCAATCCAAAAATCCATGAAGCTAAATAGCCTCTTACCTTTAACATCCTTCAAAAGATTATTCTCCATCCTATTTCCAGAACACTGCAATTGCTTTTATAAGGCCTAATCCCCTACCCTACCTACCCTCCCACCCCCCTTTTCCATGTTCCATTATGTTAATTCTACTTTTATTTTCCAATCACCTGTTATACTCTCATAAAAACCATCTAGGCCCTACAAATTGTATATTTTGCCTGCTATACCCATTGTCTCATTTTTCTTACAGGTTAAATGGTTTTACTGGGCCTTGTATATATGTAAATTGTTGTATATTATCTTTTTATGTTATTGTACGATTGCTTATGCTATTCTTGTCTATGTAAAAATACTTGTACTCTTATTTATATGACCACTCAGGTCCATCTTGTAAATGAGCTTCGCTCAATGATGTTCGCCTGACTAAATAAAGATTTGATTGATTGATTGATTGAACTGCGGCATTATTGGAGTGATCAATCGTGGCAGAAGTCTGAGCTGCTAGAGCACCTGAGGAGGATGGCGAGGGATGCTGATGAGTAAATGTGTGGGGGCCAACCCTAGCAAACAGGTAGAAGCAAGCACATACAACATATATACACATATGTAGCACTGCATAGTGTGACCAGCTGTGCACCCATACTCACCTGTTACCCCCAGGAGCCCATGTATCTGAGGTGGCTGAGGATGGACAGGAGTCACACAGGGAGCAGGGGGAGACCAGTGTGTACACACACAGGGGCATGAGTATTAGCAAGCCTGTGTATGCTGCAGTTATGTCTTGCTGGCATATATCATGCCTGCGGGGGGTTCAGCACAGTGAAAAGGGCTGCTGCACTCATGGGTGTGGACACACATGCAGATGGGAGGGGACACAATAAGCTACAGGTCACATCACCATCATGTGCATATTTGATGTTATCATGCTGTACCTGCTGGGCCATATATGCAACTAAGCATGCAATGCAGACAAGGGTAGGTACACTAACATCATTCTCTCTGCTGTGTTGCAGGTGCCAGTGGGACCAGGGAGAGATGAGGACAGGCCCATACAGCATAATGGTGGTGTGCTCTTGAGCATGCCTTGCACCACTTGAAACATAGTGAGGCAAAGACATACTCAGAGTGAACAACCTCCATTGTACCTACGAGGGGTAGCCCATCGTGGGTGCCTATATTAGCACCATGCACAGTGATGGTTGCATGCCTACAGGGTTCTCTTAGTTCCAAAGTGGTATGCCTCTGTGGGTAAGCTACATCACCAGATTCCAAGGTGGAACCCCATGGTTTGGACCTAACTCTGTATTGCTGGCACTGCCTAGTCTTAAGATGTTGTGCAGTGCTAACGTTGCTTGTGTCAGGCCCGGGTGGTGTTTCATGCACATGGGATCATGCACCTTCTCCCCGGGTGCTGCATATGCAGGGCAGTGGTGGTACTGTATATCTGTTCTATTGTTGTGCATGTGTCCATGGGCCCTGTGGGCACGATCTGTGTCATCATGACATGCCTGTATGTGTGTGTATTATATGGGCAGTTCATCTTTGTTGTTTCTCCTTCTCTGTCCTGTGTGCACAACTGTTTCCCGTTCACACCGGGTGAATGTGTGGCTGGCTGTGTGCTGATGTTACCGCTGTTTACCATTGATAGCTCTGAGGCTTGGGCTGTAGCCCTTTTGGAACATCTTGTGCCAGAGGGTGTGCTGTGGGCATGTGTGCTGGATACTGATCCATTGCAGTCACCCCTCTCCTTGGATTGCCTGCTCCATTTCCTACCGGGTCATGCTGTTGTGGCAGGGGGTGCAGTGGGGTGTGTGTTGGGTGGTGCACTACCCTCTTCAGTGTCCGTGTGCATACCCATGGTGCTTTTTTTTTTGTGCTGGCTGTGGCAGATCACCAATGTGGCCTCCTGTCCCTGCATGGTCTGCAGGGACCCTGACTCATTGCCTGGGGTGGTGTTCTGTCCAGTGTCCCCCTGTGTGTCCATGCCCTGCACAGTAACATTTGCCACAAGAGGGGGCCTGTGGTGCTGTTGGGCCTTGTGTCCCTTCTGTGTCACACTTTGGTACATCAGCACCAGTGGTGTCAGTACTGTGCTGCCTTCCCTGCCCCTTGTCTGGCTGTGGCACATATGTATTTTGTATGGCCTCTATGATGTTTCTGTCCACCTGAACAGTATAATCACTGTGTGTGTGTGTGAGTGTTACACTGTGTCAGTGTCCTGGTGTCCCTCTATGAGCAGGGTATTTGCACACATGTCGTGCTATGCCGTCTGTGTCCCTGTGGCCCTGTCACTTAGATCACATACTGCTGGTGGTGTTGCAGTGCCTTCTGTGTTGTCCATGCCCTAGGCACAGTATTCACCAAACAGTATCTACAACTGTGGGTGTTTCCCCTGTCTGCTGGCTGCAGGTGTGTACCATCCATCCTGCACATGTGTTCCATCTGCATGCCACAGGCTGATCCACTGTGCGTTCTGTGTACTGGCGTGTCCTCTCTCAGCTGGTAGACTCCTGGTGGTCCCCTAGCTCTGTCTCATGTGGGTGCCCATTGTGACTGTCCTACAGCAGCCATCTGTCCATGGCCACTGTATGGGCCTCTGGTTGGAGGTGCATGCTGTTCACCACCTCCCTGTGCATGCTGTGCTGTGTGGTAGTGTTCACCATGGTGCATGGCCCCCTCACCATCATATACCTGTGGGCTGTATCTGACGGGCACAGTGTGCACATGGACTGTGTTTCACCACATGGCCGGGGACATGGACTGCAGGGCCCTGGCCACTGTGTTGAGTGCACTGGTCTGTGTATTCTGTATCTGTATTCCAAACAAAATCCAAAATCCTACTGCAAACTGCAGTCGAGGAGGGTGCAATATCCGGTCTGCCTGACCCCAAAGCAACAAGAATCCACAGAAAACTACAATCCAACATAACTTAGACCACAAAAGGTAAAGATAACCATTCGAATTTATTGGGCCACAGCAAAGTCAGTACTCACTACCAGCCTGTTACCCCCATGACAAAAGCAGTCGGAAGGGCTGTAGTAGTGGCACTGACTTTGCTGTGTGCCACAATAAATTTCTATTTAGATTTATCTTTACTTTTGTGGTCTGGTTTGGTATTTGGAGTGCAGCTTCCTGTGGATTCTTGCATCTGTATTCTGCACTCCAAAACCCCTTCCAGGCGCTACATGGTGTCCGTCTGCCTCTATGTTGACACATCGATCCTATTCAGTATGGTGGTTATCTCCCCATGATGTACTGTGCTGTCACATAGCTATGTCAGCACGGCATCGTGCAGACACTTGATGGCACCCTCTACAAGGCACTGATGTGTTGCTATGGTGGTGTTAAGCTCTTGTATGACTGTGCATGTGCCTGACACCACATGCTGTATGGTTTCCTCGGTCTTCGTGACGTTGAAACAGTACTTGCTAAGGTCATCATTCCCCACTGGCTGTATTTCAGGGAATTCAGGCAGTGACAGTGGAGACTCTGCCTGGCTGACTGATGGTGCCCTGGTGTCTGCCAGTCTACTATCCTCATGTCCTGAAGACATCGCATCACTGGGTGATCTGGCCATGTTGGAGTATGTTGGTTCATTGGAGGATTCACCAGTTGAGCTGTGCTGTCCGCTATGTGTCGGGGTGCTGCAGACAGTGACATCAATGCCCACCTCTTATACATCCTGTGGGTCTTCTTACAGCTCTGTGGTCCTGGTGCCAGTGTCAACCTTCACTACATGTTGGTGTTGCCCCTGTGTGGCTATGGTTGCTCTGAGTGTTGTGTCTCTGGCCTCGCAAACACCAGTACCTGTGGGAATACATATAACATTGTGCATGGTTGGTGGCTATGCTGCATAGCTATATCTTTATGGCTACATTCTATTCAATTGTTCAGTGTCCCCTGATGCTGCCACTGTTGGTGGGCGACATGGTGCAGCACATGCTGCATGCTGTGTGGTGCCACCCCATGTGCTGTGTCCACATGATCCAACCACCAGCTGTGTGCACAGTGCAGCCACCCATGGGCCATGTGTGTCACAGCACTCTGTGCAGTCCCTCCAGCACAGTGGGATCACACTGTTGTACATGCCAGTGTGCAACGTGCCATGGCATGGCCCTCACTTCCCCGTGCAGTGACCGCTAACCCACCTTCCATGGCTGCTGCACAGCTGTGTGCATGGTACACATTCACATGTGCTACACACATGTCTGTGCACCCTGTTTAGCCCTGTCTGCTTCGCCATCCACACTGGCGGTGATTTGTCCTCCATGTGATTCATGGTGGTGGTGTCTGTCGCTGTGCATGGTGCATGGTGGCATTGGCCATGCTGCCTAGTCTGTGCAGCGTGGACATGCTTCGATGTATGTTACATGCATCACATGCCATCCCAGCTGTTGCACAGTGGTGCCACCTCCACAGGCATCTTGTTGTCGGGCACCATTCAGTGGCATGGTGTGTGGTCACACACATCTCACATGTACATGCCCCACATCACACTGCCTCATCAACAGTGCCATGGACTGGGTGTTCTGATATAGGGATACACCCTCTCATTTTTCCTCCTTATGGCATTGCTATTTCACCAAGCTGTTCACTGGAAGGGGCTGTACTGAAAATTACATCATCCTCTGTGGCATGCCCTTTGTCTAGATGTTGTGCCAATGGTGTCCATTCATTCTCCACCCTTCGGTTTCATATTCACAACATATGTACCATAGAACAGTGGGCCATCATGGGCAACATCAGGGTTGTCCCAACCATTGGGGCACTTGGGGACATGTGACCATTCCCTGCATTGCTATTGTATGTGTCCCCCACAGCACTTATCCATGGCACTTTCTCAGGTGGCTCAGTCCTCCACCCGTGCCAGTGGTGCAGCAACGGTTGTGTGCCAACTTCTCTTTTGACCTCCGTCTAAGGCGATGGTGCCACTTTTGCAGGTCACAGATGCTATGCTTGCACTGTGCAATGGTGTTCACCCTTGTTGCCACCTCCTCCTCCCAAGCCTGCTGTCTGCGGGCACACAGCTCCCTGTCCCCACCTCTGAATAGTAGCAGGTTGACTTGTGGATGGATGGATGGATGGATGGATGGATTCAACATAATTGTGTTATGCTGGCCCACACTACTGGTGTCCACTGCCCTGTTGCTACCAATGTTTGTCCAGTACATTTGTCAGTTGCATTCACATGCATGCCATTTACGTATACAGTACCAACGTGCCCCTCAACCTCCTCTACCAGGATATCTGTCTCTGCCTCAGTGAAGTTTTTCTTCCTCTTATGCTTTCCTCCTGCAGCTTGCGTTGCTCTAGCCTTGGCCATTTTAGTGTTTTGGTTTCTGGCACAGCTGTGCAACACTGTCACCACATGTGCTGTGTTTCAGATGCACTGTACATCATATGTCATGCATCAGGCATTTGATGAACCTGGCCTGCTGTTTGATAATTTGGCGCAGTTGCATGGCACACACTGCATTAATGCAAGGTGCTCTCTGGTGCACCTTGCGCCAGTCTATGGTACATTTGAGAATCAAGCCCTCCTTCTCTATTGTGCCATAGGCCTCCTCTCTGGGCAGCAGCTTCTTGCTGAGGTACATGACTGAGTGTCCTCTCCTAAGTGTGTAACCTGACTCAGAACCATGCCTAGCCTATGATCAGATGCATCTAGGTGCTCAATAAACTTAAGAGAATAGTCTGGGCTGGCAAGCACGGGTGCTGGACACAATGCCTCCTTCAGCTGATTGAATGTAATATCTCAGGTTTCCATCCACTGAACTTTTTCCAGCATTTTCTTCCTGGTGAGATCAGACAGGGGTTTAGCCATACTGCTGAAATTCTATACAAACTTACAGTAGTACCCTACTATAAAGGTCCATATTTTCTCTTGCCCATCGGCGTGGGCTATCCCTGCATGACTTCAGTTTTCACTGGCTCAGGCCAGATGCATGAACTCCCCACCCTGTGTCCAAGGTATGACACTTCTGCCATTCCTATCTGGCACTTTTCCGCCTTGACTGTCAGCCCAGTGGGCTGTAGTAGGGGGGGAAACACCTTGGTCACATGCCTGAATGATCCTCTCACATCTGGCTATATGGCAATGTCATCCACGTATACCAGAGCAATGTCTCCTGTCCTATTCAGAAAACAAGTCAAAAACAACAAGCAGCGGCTCTCGCTCTCACCTGGGTGCTGAAATGAAAATATAGTGCTATGCCAAAGTAAAAGTTTGCTCGGCTCACCAGTAGCACAAATAAACCACCAATTCGGTTCCGATAACAAAATAATTTTATTGCGATAAAAAAACGGACAAAATGCAATATGCAAATGGACATAAGTTACATAGCAAGTAAGTGCACCCCTGTCCAAAGCGGGCGTGGTCGACATTTTTATGTCACATTCTTAATCATAAATGGCATTATCCTGAACTCAAATAATCCAAAAGGGGTTACGAAGGCTGGCCTCTGTCTGGCTTTGAGGGTCACGAATACCTGCCAATAGCCTTTTGTCAGGTCTGTGGTGGACAGTTAAAGGGATCCCCCTAACCTCTCTAGAACCTATTCTGTCCTGGGCATGGGGTATGCGTCTGACTATGTGCAGCTGTTGAGCCTGCGATAGTCCACGCAGAACCTTGTGGTCCCATCCTTTTTGGGAATCAGCACCAGTGGGGGAAGTCCAGGGACTATTGCACTCCTGGATAACCCAGACAGCCCACATCTCCTTGATGTCTCCCTCCCTCTCTGGCATGTCATATTCCTTCTGGGACTCTGTAGGGTGGCTATCTTAGCAGGGCTTGGGACCCTATATTCACGTAGCACTCCACCAATGTGCTGTACCCTGGCTTCTTTGTAACCATTTCACCAAATATATGCAGCACCTCATGCATTTTGGCAGCTTGGGCCAGTGCCATCATGGTAAGGTTTCATCATGTTTATCTGGTAGACTCATTGTTTACACCTCCTGTTTGGTAGCTCCACCATATAATTAACAACATTCACTCTCTTGACCACTGATTAAGGCCCATCCCAAGCCACCTGTAATTTGTTCTGCCAGATGGGGATGGGCACCATCACCTTTTGCTTGATTTCATACTTCCTTGCTCTGTCCCACAGTTGTACCATGTCTTCTGTCTCTGTGGTGCAGTGGCTAGATGCTGCTGGGTAAGCCCCATTGAGCTCTTTGAGCCATCACCTGAAAATCAGGATATTTTCTACCACAGAATTCTCTTGGGAAGAAAGCTCACCCTCCCACTCATCCCTTACCAAATCAAGGGGATCCCTTACACTATGGTCAAATAGGAGATCAAAGGGTGAGAACCTTGTGGGTTCCTGGAGAATGTCCCTATATGGGAATGAGAGATAGGGTAAGTACTTGTCCCACTCTCTTGCATGCTAGTCAGTGAATATCTTTAACATGGTCTTAAGAGACCCATTGAATCACTGGACCAAACCATTAATCTGGGGGTGGTATGGCCCTGACCTGCCTTACCACACACTTCTTCCAAAAACTTGCCATTGGATCAGACATGAATTTGGTGCCTTGCTCTGAAAGAATTTCCTGGGGAAAACACACCTGGCTAAATATCCCCAGCAGTTCATTGGCCACCTTCTAAGTTTTAATGCAGGACAAAGGCACTGCCTCTGGGAACCTCATGGCATAATCTATGACCACCATAATGTGCCACTTGGTGGTGGGATTTTGGATGCTGAGTGGCTCCACACCGTCTTTCGGATGAGACATTAAACCGAGGTCCCATCTGCCTGGATTGGTGGTAGTTCAGGTGGATGTTAAAGATCCCATGGCACTTATCGAAAAGAGCAAGGGAATTTCCCTGGTGTCCTGGCCAAATTTCCCTCATTCACTTAAAAAATACCACCAACAGCTTAACCTGGTTCAATGTCAGTTGGCATTCATCTGTATCCCCCTCCCCCAGGTCGTGCCTGAATATAGGCAGGATTTGTCTAGTGCACTTTACCCAGCCAACAAAAACTAACTAACTAAACAAATAAATAAATAAACAATGTCCATGGCAATTCACCAAAATGGCTCTTCGATTACAGGCAAGGGAATCAAAGTTGCCTTAGATTTGTCCCCAACCTTTCCCGCGCTCTGGCACTATGGACCAGTCCGGCAATTGTTTGCCAATTCCTTAACAATACTTGACCAGTAAAAATTGTTAGTCTCCTTTTTGTATGACTGACCCTCTAGTGTTCAGAAGAGGGTATGTTGTGGGCTAATGCCAGAAACTGCTTCCTATATTCCCTGGGAACCACTATCTGCCAGCATACCCCTTCCTCCAGTCCTCCCTTAGGAACTTACTCATGGTACAGGAGCCCATTCTCCCAGTACACCTCTCTCTTTCCAGAACTCGGAGAGTCACCATCCACACTGGTGGCTTACTCCCTTAATTTCTGCAGGGATGGTTCTGCTTGTTGAGCTGTCCCTAACTCTACACACCTGACCTTCCTCAAAACACACTCTTCTGTGGGAAAGCCACCCATGCCTGGGCTCTCCTCAGTTTGTAGCCATGGCTCAGAACTGCTGCTCCCAGCTCATTCTTCAGCTACAGCCTCTCCTGCTACTAAGGTAGGGATTGCATCCTCATGCACTGCCTCCTCTGTGTCCTCAGGAGCTGGTTTCCCTGCCTTGCTGCAGGTAGTGACATGCACAATATTGGCCTTACTATCGAAGTCAATACCCATGATTACATCCACAGGCAGGTCTGGTACAACACACACACTTTCTGTATGCCCTGGCCACTTTCCCAGCTTAGAAAGATCCTGACCTTGGCACTGAGACCACAATACTCATCACAACTCTAATGCTAGAAAACTGGCCAGGCAGGATCTGTTACTACTGAATCAAATTCTGCTTCATCATAGAAATGGAGGCCCCAGTGCTCCATAATCACTGGGTCACGCTCCAATTTAAAAATGCAGGGTGTAAATGTGCAGTGGACTTAGAGGGCACTGTGTGTACAGGCTATTAACTGCTGTGAGTTTCCCGAGCTACCCCCTCCAGCTGCATTCTCACCTTTTTGCATATTTTTCAGGCAATCATATGACATATGCCCCAGTTTCTGACAGATATAGCACTTGCATTCACCTATCTCCATGCTTCAGATAGCTTCCCTTTTTGTTGAGACACAGGTTGGCTTCCTTTAGGTTGCCCCTCTGGGGTTCAGTTAAAACCACCCAATGTTCCTCCCTCATTTCCTTTGCAATGAAAGGATGGTAAGCTGGATATGAACTGATCAGCCCTCTTGACTTCATCCCTCATGGAGCTCAGAGTTCAATCCAACAACCGTATCCTCAGTTCCTCAGGTACAGCTTTTGGAAACTGTTCCAGAAGAAATAAATCTTTTATTTCTTCTACAGAGCAAGCTTTTGCATGCTGCAACCATCATTCTAATGCATGCCCCCATCCCGATGTCTAGGGGTATCCTGGTGGCAACTTGTTGGGGGGGGGGGTACTGTACAACCAAGAAAACACAGTCCAAGAAAATAGAATATGCTCATTATCTGGTTCTGCTGTTGTTGTGAGATGGCTTTGCAGATCAAGGAGCAGATACACTTTTTTGCTTCGGTGGGCTAACTGCAGGGAGCAATGTTCACTAACAGGCACCATGATCACAGTTTAAATCAAGTAAATTCAATGTCCACTCCAAAATCAAAAGTGCAAAATGGATTTAATATAAAACGAGAAAGTTGATAAACAACTCCATGGAGCGTGCGGGTAGAAGATACGGTTGGGGGTACTTCACAGGTATGGACCTGACAATTTTTTCTGCAGCAATCTCTTTTTCCAACAGATTGATTTATGGCTTGCAGACATTCCCTCAAGCTGAAAAGGCTACATTGCTGACAGCAACATTAGATATGGGCAGAAATTGGCCACACTTGAAAGTATTTCCAACTTAGTGGCACGTTCATTCCTTATTCCTTCACTTTACTCTGACTTCACCAGGCACTTGCTTACTTTTCCCTTTTCTTAGTCTCAGCAATACTAAAACTGAAGTAGCAATTGTGACGGCATGAGATGTTTCTACTGTCCCAGTCTATTCTTACTTTACCTTGTTAAACAGGGGGTTACTTTGAAAACAAAATGGGTTGCTTTTGAACCACAGGGAGCTATTCTCTTACTGTAAGGTCTTAACTTTCACCATGGTGTTCTTTTAGCAAGAACTGAAACCACTGAAGACCTTCCAGATACCCAATCACTGATGCCACGTGCCTGCAGCTGGGCTCTTCCAGGCAGTTATGCATACCCCTGGCCTGTCACTGTCTGCTTATGCAGCGATTTCAATTTCTGGACTGCCTTCACCCAGGAGACTGCTTGCTGTGCTACACAGAGCACCCGGATGGTCTGACATCCCGCCTGGGTCCCAACCAATTATTCCCCACATGGATCCTTTCCTGCCTCCACAGGCTGCATCCCCTGAGAGCCCAAACCACTGTAGTGGCCACCAGTTTGGGGAAAAGAGGTAGAACTGCCACCACTATACCCTCAACAGTCCAGGCTGCCACCTCTGAACTGTGCTCCATGCCCTTTCTGCCAGAGCAGGCCCAGCCACAGAACAGTCACTGGCTCGCAGGATGCACTCACCCATGGATGAGATTACTTAGGAAATAGGGCCCCCCATTGATGCTTACCCTACCATGAAGCCAGAGTTCAGATGGCAGGCCTCCATCCTTCAGCTTCTAGGGCTCTGGCTCCCCACAGCACCAAGAGGACCCAAGACTTGTGCTGCACTGCCTCCCCTTCATGTACTGCCCAAACCGCCACACTGTTCATACATGGGTCTTCGAGGGAGGAGGGCCAGGGTAGCAAGCTGACCCACCCCGCCCCGCCATGCCCCCCAGCTGAACCCTAAGTGGGCCAACCCCCCATTTTTTCTCTTCTACTCTTCCCCAAACCACATCCTAAAGGTGACAAAACCCTCTTTTTATACCCCTAGTGATGGCCCCCCCCATGCCGGCTGGAAGCAGGCCCACATCCCAGACCTACCGGTACCATTGCTGTCTCTCTGCTTATCTACACAAATCTTTAACTAGTAAGCTCCCAGATGGTGCTTACACTTTCCCCCCACTGAAACCATTCACCTTCTGGTGAACGCCATCTAGGTCACACCGTCGACCCCTTAGGGGAGAGATATGGCCATCCCCCCCCCCAAGGGTCAGGACACTTAATTGGTTGCACTGCCAAAATGATGGGAATTCATGGACTTTTAAAAAATAAACTTACTTCACTCACACTTTAACACCTTATTGGGAATGGTCGGCCTGCCAGATACTGCAGTGGGGGCGTCTCTCTCCCCACTAACAATATAGACTTCCTACACCAACTCGGTTCCCAAATTACAGATAGCAGTGCTGCTGCCAGGAACAGGAAAATAATCCACAATTTCCCTGTTAATATGCATAACCAGCACATTTGTAATAAAAGTTCAAACTAAATTGTTAAACTACACACAAGGCAATAACCTAGTACACCAAGACCTAACAGCATTAAACGTGTTACTAATTCAGAAGCAGTCATCCAACCACCCGCACCAAGCCTTACCTCCATTTACACACCACTTACAGCCAACAGGTGAACCTCAGCACACCAATCAGATATACCTCATTACACACCAAAACTTGAAGAGGTTTGTAGGGGCAAATTTACATCCAGTCACCCCCTAGCAGACATTACTAATTACTAGGCAATAAACATTCGTTCTCGTTTTTTTCCCCCAAAAACAGAACATTAATTTGAATCTGAGTTAGAAAAGTGTCATTCATTTATATTACTGGAGAGTCAACCCCTAAAACATTTTAAAACATAATATCAACAACCATAAGGGGTTGATCTCACCCAGCCTCCAGCATTGGGGATCCAAAGATTGTTAGTCCTTCTCTTTCCTGATACACAAACCAGCACTGGGGGGTGGTGGTGGTGTTCAGTTCAGTTTTGCAAAATAATCTCTTTAGGTCTCTCATCTCCCCCTGGAAAGGACAGCACTAATTTGAAGGGTCAGTGGCAAAATACAACTTGGGGTCCGGCTTGGTACATTATTCCCCAAAGGCGTCCTCACAAATTATATAGTACGTTGTTCTCTGCCCCTCATTATCCTGAACCGTCACAAAGGTCTTGAACAAAGTCACTCCAGTCCATACTGTAGAAAGGTGCAACTGCCTTGCCATCTTGATGGCCTGCTGTTCATGTCCACCCAGCTCCAGAGGACTCCCATGGCTATTCAATTTGACTTTGTCCAGGGTGCCCTGGAATATCCAGTCCTCTCTCTCTCTTTTCCTCAATTACATCCCAGATTCGCCCACATACATAGGGATAATTTTCTCCAGGGTTCTCCTTCTTGATCCTCCTGTGAACCCACTGCTCAGCCTGTGACCAATCAGGGATGCTTTGTGTACTGGTTCGAGGGGCAGCACCAGGTAGCAACCAACTCCCTGAAGTGTACTTTAAGTAGTGGGGGTCAGTGAGACGCAAAGTGTCCATATCCTTTCTTTGCAGCACACAGACCTGCTGCAACCAAGGCATGTTATTGGGGAACTTCTGACTAGGGAAAGGTAAGGTTTAAGAATGTCACGCTCCCACAATGGGTCATCAAAAGTATAGGACTTAGGCCAGGCACCCAGCAGAGGGGGTACAGTATCCTCCTGGTCCTCCACCATACTGGAGTCTCCCTCCGATATAATCTCTTCCACCTCCACATCAGGGCATTGGATAACTGGGGCCTCCAAAGCAACAGAGAGGGGTCCTCTGGAGTTCTTCATGGTGCCTGCCACTGAGGGGTGTGGGACCATCGCAGGGGACTCTGAAGGCTCGAGCCTCCCTGTCACCTCATGGCCTCTGCCTCTACCACAGGGAGGGTCAAGCACCACAGGGGGAGATGGGCTGGGCAGACGGCTAGCGCCCATTTCCCTCCCGTCTCTACCTCACGGGCAGCAACCCCCACATCTCCCCAGTTTTCTAAGCTGGAAGAAGCAGTGCTCACCAGAGCAGAGGTGGTAGGCTAACTCCAAGCAGGCTGATATTGGATGTCAGGCCTAACAGGGAGAGTTGCACCACTGCTTGCACAATCCAGGTGCATGGGTAACACTTTCACTATGCTTCCTGTATGGTGGCAAATTACGCACCTCTCCTGGGTTCCCCCTTTCTGTGCTAAATCCCAGAGCCATGAAAGCAACGAGGCAGGAATGAGAACCATCCGGTTTTCATCTCCTGAAACCTCAGCCATGGTGTTGTTTGCAAACGTTTTCCAGCCATTAGCTTAACTTTGCAGCAGTCCAAAATAAACAGGCTTCTCCTCCCCACCGCAACACTTGTGGCGCAGTTCACTTGGGGCTCAGCAAAAATGGCGCTCCCGCTCCATGCAATATGACCTCCAGACCCTGCTAGCCCACCTTCAACAAATAGGATAGGATCGCCAAAGTTCTGCATACATTAAGTGTATGCTAAATAGTCCACGCTGGCAAAATGGCACTGCACATAGACTCGAAGTTACACGAGTCCAAAATGGCACCTCCACACTCCACGTTTTCCCCTGCAGATCCCCAAAAGTTAGTCCAAGCTCAAAACATGCTCCTCAAACACTCTCAAAAATCCTGGATGAGCCCCCACATTGCAAACCCCCCATCCCGATGTCTAGGGGTATCCAGGTGGTAACTTGGTGGGAGGCGGTACTGTACAACAAAGAAAACACAGTCTAAGAAAATAGAATATGCGTATTACCTGGTTTGGCTATTGTTGCGAGATGGCTTCGCAGATCAAGGAGCCGGTACACTTTTTTGCTTAGGTGGGCTAACTGCAGGGGGCAATGTTCATTAATAGGCACCACAGTCACAGTTTAAATTAAGTAAATTCAATGTCCACTCCAGAATCAAAAGTGCAAAATGGATTTACTATAAAATGAAAAAAGCTGATAAACCACTCCATGGAGCTTGGGGGTAACAGATATGGTGGGGGTACTTCACAGGTATGGATCTGACAATTTTTTCTGCAACAATCTCTTTTTCCAACAGATTGATTTATGGCTTGCAGACCTTCTCTCAAGCTGAAAAGGCTACATTCCTTACAGCAGCATTAGACATGGGCTGAAACAGGCCACACTTGAAAGTATTTCCTACTCAGTGGCACATTCACTCCATATTCCTTCACTTTACTCTGAATTTACCAGGCACTTGCTTGCTTTTCCCTTCTCTTAGTACCAGCAATACTAAAACTGAGGTAGCAGTTGTGACAGAACAAGATGTTTCTACTGTCCCAGTCTATTCTTACTTTACCATGTTAAACAGGGGGGTTACTTTGAAAACACGGTGGGTTGCTTTTGAACCACAGTGAGCTATTCTCTTACTGTAAGGTCTTAACTCTCACCACGGTGTTCTTTTAGCAAGAGCTGAAAGCACCAAAGACCTTCCTGATACCCAATCACTGATACCACATGCCTGCAACTGGGCTCTTCCAGGTGGTTATGCATACCCCTGGCCTGTTCAGTAACTCCAGACACTCTCTGCTCATGCAGCAATTTCAATTTCTGGACTACATGGAGCACCCGGATGGTCTGCCACCCTGCTGGGGTCCCAACCAACCATTCCCACATGGATCCTTTCCTGCCTCCACAGACTGCACCCCTGAGAGCCAAAAACACTGTAGTGGCCACTGGCCTGGGGAAAAGGGGTAGAACTATAACCACTACACTCTCAACAGTCCAGGCTACCACCTCTGAACTGCACTCCATATACCATCTGTTAGAGCAAGCCCAGCCACAGAACACTCACTGGCTCACAGGGTGCACTTACCTACAGGTGAGATTACATAGGATACACGGCCCCCCATCAGTGCTTACACTACTATGGTGTCAGAGTTCATATGGTGGGCCTCCATCCTTCAGCTTCTAGGGCTTCAGCTCCCCAGAGCACTGACAGGACCAAAGACATGGGCAGACTGGATGGGCCTTGCAGTCCTTATCTGCCATCAACCTCTATGTTTCTATGATTTGTGCTCCACTGCCTCCCTTTCATGTACTGCCTGAACCACCGCACTCTTCATACACAGGTCTTCGAGGGGGGAGGAGGACTGGGGTGGCAAGTGTCCCATCCCAGCCCTGCTGCAGCCCTCCAGCCAAACTTGTGGGCCAACCCACTGAATTGCTCTCGTCTCCTCTCTACCCTCGAACCAAAATCCTCTTTTTATACCCCTAGGGATGGGGCCCCCCTGCTGGCTGCAAGCAGGCCCACATCCTGGATCTACTGGCACCATTACTCTCTCTCTGCCTGTCTACACAAATCTTTAACTAGTAAGCTCCCAGAGGGTGCTTACACTAACAAATTATTCAGCTGCACACACATTTCAGAATAGCTATTTCCTGGTACCTTTCTTAACCCCCTATATTTCTGCTTATGGGCCTCAGAAGTTAACTCAGAATACTTTAGCAAGGCATTTTTCACTTTATCCTAGTACAAGCTATCCTCTTTGTCCATTCTGGGGAAACTTCTAACATGTTGCCTATAAGCAGTGGCAATAGGTGAGTGGCCCAAGAAACCCTGCTCAGTTCAGATTTCCCACAAATTCTATTGAGAGTTCTTAAAAACAACTCAAGATCCTCCCTCCTCCTGATATCTGGGAAACATTTTAGAATTAATTTTGACTTCCTGGGTTGAACCCCTTATGCCATTACTCACAGTGTGTGGTGTCCTCCGGTGCAGAATCTTCGTCTCTCTTGCATGCTCATGCTCTTTCATCTGGATCTCATGCTGGCACTGCCTTTCTTGCTCCTCAGCTTCACTCTTTGTCTTCTGCAGATCCATGTCTGTCTTTTGACTTGCTTCTCAGTTTCTCTCTTTGGATTAACCAGAGCAAGCTCCAGCTCCAACATTTTGTACCTGGTCTGCTTGCACAGCTGCCCTAGTTAAAAGCTCTGTTTCATCTGCATTCTCTCTAGTTTCTGTCTCACAATTTTGTCTAGTGGTGACCATTTTTGCACGGTTTTCCTGGTCACTTTTTTTGAGGATATCTATGAGTTCCACTTGTGTTTGGCCTTCCTCATAGCCCAGTTCTCTCTTCCACAGCTCTTGCAGATTAAGCAGTTTACATTACTCATATAGTGCAGACATAGTGTCTTCTACCTATCTACTCTCGTTTAACAAAATAAAACTGGTAGACTATACAGTCCCCTTTTGTATATCCTCTTCCGTGAGTGGACAGATAACCTTTAAACTGATGAAACTTTCAAATCCCAACCACTGCCACCAGTTTGTGATTGACTGGTTTGTCCCAGACTCAGCCTGTATATGGTTAGCAGCTTTCTCAAACCCTTCAGATGCCTGCGAGGGTACTTCAGTAGATGCCACCACTCAGCATAGGCACTGCTTTGGGATATCCCTAGGTCTGAATCCCATCAGAGACACTGCTCACACAGTTCAGTGCTCTTTGCCAAATGGCAAATGACCCATCCTGTCTGTCATAGCTGAGAACACCTCACTTTAGAAACAAAATGTGGTAACCATAGCCTTCTCTTCAGAGATGGAAACACAGTTCTTGTCATTTATAATTCAGTTATCTGTACCTCAAAGGACTCAGTTACAGAAACATGTAGTATGTAAAAATGCTATTTTAATACTTCATGATTCAGGTTGGTACAGAAACAGGAAGTGTACACATTATTAAGATGAACTAAATCTGATGGCTTGGCTGGGTATGATAATTCAGAACCCAGGCTACTCCACATTGCAGTCCCTGTGATTGCTCTCCCTGTCACCGTGCTAATTAATAAATCCCTTATGGAAGGTAAAGTACCAGAAAAATGGAAAGTGGCTGTAAATGTCCCAGTCCACAAAGGAGGCCTCAAAGAACCAATTGAAAACTACCACCTCATCTCTCTCCTCAGCCCTCTGGCCAAGGTACAGTAGAGGCTTGTTTATAATCAAATACAGGATTACTTGGAACTGCACCTCCTTCTATCTGATGGGCAGCATGGATTTCAGAAACAACAAGGTACTGAAACTACTCTGATTAAATTTACCATTGATGCACTAGAAGTGATGGCCAGAAGGATGCTAACTTGAGCTGTCTTTATCAACCTTACAAAAGCATTTGACTTGGTCAATCACAGACTACTCCTACATAAATTAAAATGTCTGGATTTTGACAATCTCACAAGTCACTGGGTTTCAAACTATCTGACCAGCAGGTATCAGGAAGTTAAATGGCTGGATATATGCTCTGGACTGAAACCTATCACAGATGGTCTTCCCCAGGGGTCTATCCTGGGGCCCTTGCTATTCTCCTTATTCATTAATGATCTGTCTAAAAACTGTGGTGGGGAGAATTTACTACTCTATGCAGATGATGCAGTTCTATATAGAAGTTTTATGGATGTCAGTATCATCAATGCCCAACTTGCCACTGATTTCTGTACCTTACAGAAATGGCTCTATGACACCAAGCTTGTCTTGAATGAAACAAAAAACTAAGGCAATGCTGTTTGGCCAAAAACACATTGGTATGGATAGGCAGCACCTACTTTCTCTAGCAGCTGATGTCTCCTACCTTGGCTTCAGCAAAGCTTTCAATACAGTTCCACACAGAAGATTGATTAATAAGCTGGGTAGGCTTGGGGTGGGTCAGAAGTTGGTCAAGTGGGTAGCAAACTGGCTGACGGGCAGAAAACAGAGAGTGGTAGTAAATGGTATACAGTCAGAAGAGATGCAAGTCACAAGTGGGGTACCTCAGGGATCAATACTGGGGCCAGTCCTCTTCAATATCTTCATCAGTGACATTGCAGATGGACTGAAGTATAAGGTTTGTCTGTTAGCAGATGACACCAAGATCTGCAACAGAGTAGATGATCCAGAAAGGGTGGTCAGAATGAGAAGAGATCTGGATAAACTGGCAAAATGGTCAGAAGAGTGGCAACTGGGGTTTAACACAAAGAAGTGCAAGATCATGCACATAGGGAGGAGAAACCCTGAAGCCACCTTTAGGCTGGGAGGGGAGTTGCTGGCAGTCACAAGGGAAGAAAGAGACTTGGGCATCATCATCATCACAGATGACCTGAAATCATCCAAGCAGACCACTAAAGCAGTAGGTAAGGCTAGGGGGATGTTGGGGTGTATTAGTACTGGTATCAAAAGTCGTAAGAGGGAAGTAATAACCCCTCTTTACAAGACACTGGTTAGGCCCCATCTGGAGCACTGCATGCAGTACTGGAGGCCACACCTTCACAAGGACATTAACCAAACTGAGGCAGTTCAGAGAAGCGCAACCAAAATGGAGCAGGGACTGCATCAGAAAACATATGAGGACAGATTAACGGAGCTCAATATGTATACCCTAGAGCAAAGGAGAGAAAGAGGTGATACGATCGAAACATTCAAACACCTTAAGGGCATTTACATAGTGAAAGAGTCTAACATGTTTCAATATAAGAAAAATAGCAGGACAAGAGGACACAGCATGAGATTAGAGGGAGGCTGATTAAGGAGTAATGTGAGGAAGTTCTTTTTCACAGAAATGGTAGTGGATGCATGGAACGGCCTACCTCAGGAAGTGGTGGATATGAATACAGTGCAGGGCTTCAAACAGGCATGGGTTAGGCATAAGGGAGCAATACGGATGAGTATGAATAGATAGGCCATTGACAGAGCAAAGGCCGATGACACATTCATAAGGTAGAAAAAGACATGGGCAGACTGGATGGGCCTTGCGGTGCTTATCTGCCATCAACTTCTGTGTTTCTATGTAACCACCTCCTCTGGCACTTGTATTGAAATGGTTGACAAAATAAAGTACCTTTGGGTCTATCTAGATCAAGAATTCACATTTAGGGGATCATTGTTTAACCAGGAGTAGCACACTAAGCCAAAGCTTGTTTCCAGATGCGACCTGGGAGCACAAGGAAGTTAAGTGACTTGCTCAGGGTCACTCAGTATGCACCTAGATGGCTGTGGGGTTCAAACCCAGGTCTCCAGATCTGCAGCTCAGAGCCTTAACCCACTGCACTATACTACCTCCTAGACCTCACCTAGGTCATGTCGCCAAGAACTGCTCATCAAAAACTTGGACTGCTGTATCGCCTTGACAGCATCTTTATTCATGAGATGAGGCTTACCATTGCAAACAGTGTACTCCTTCCCACATTGATGTATGGTGTCCCTATGTTTCACTTTCTTAGGAACTCGGAGACAAATAGGCTCGAAGTTCTGTGTAACAAAATCTGTCATTTTGCTTTCAGTGCCCCCCCCCCAGAAAACTTCACTGTGATGTTCTTTCCTTTCTTAACTGGCTCTCCCTGGAAGGTTGTTGCACCCCTTACTGTGCCTCAAGCTGATGCTAACAAAAGTTTATACTCCCTTCCCTGAGCCTAGTCAATATATTACTTCCCAAACCTGAAAAGTACTTGCTCTGGTCTTCAAGCTGTTACTTGCTGGAAGTTCCCAGGGTAAAATCAAGTACAGGCAAAAGGTCCTTGGCATACTCTGTGCCATATCACTGGAACTCGCTCCCAGCAGAACTGCAAAACTCCCCTTCCCTCAGGGGTTTTATAAAAGGGCTGAAGACTTTTCTACATGAAAGATGTCGCTGTTCCTGTTATCTTTGAATGATGTGCTTAACAAGCTGCCCTCTTAGCATGTTGACCACAGAGATGTTCTATTATAATGCTCATATGTGCCTTGAACTGTATGGTACTGTGTGATTTAAATAAGCGCTTTGTTTCCTTCAATATACTGTGCTTGCCTTGTATGTTTGATGTTTGTAGATTATAACTATTAATGTACTCCAATACCATGTACTGTACAGTATGTTCCTTGCCTGCCTACTGTCTATATATCTTGTCTGTAACTAATGCCGTTACTGTATCTGTAAATTGTCTGAATGCATTGTCTGTAATTAATTCTGGGACACCCCTGAAAAAGGGACCTCGGTTCCAGTGGGCACACCCAGTTACCAAAATTTCAATAAATAAATATAAATAAGATATTTACATATATAATACAGAATGCCACACAAAGACTATGAGGAACAGTATTTCTACGGAGATAAAAAGAAAATGTTTTGAACAGTAGAGAAAAAACACGCACAAAGAAATCTCACTATACATCCAAACTGTCCCAAAGTAGAGGCAGTTTACCACACAGGGCACCTTGGTGAATCAAGGCAGACTCAAACCTTAGATGTTAACTGCTCGATGCCCTGAAACCTGACTAAAGTGTCTCTCTTAAAACTTAGGTTAATAAGGTCTCCAAAAACCAGTCTCCACCCGGCCTTGGCACACACATCCTATGATATCACTTCCAGGCCAGTGCTTTGTGTCTTGAGAGCTGGGCCATCTTGGGAAACTGGTCTGATCCAGGGTTTGTGTAGTCCAGAGGACATTTTCTTTGTCCTACCTCTTGTTACACACAGCAGAAGTGACTACTTCAGTCATTAGCTAGGGCTCTTCACATAACATAAAAGGGCTTTTCTGGCTTTGAAGCATGAAAAGGGCTGTTTTGGTTTTCAGCACTCCCATTAACTGGCCAGGGGGTCATGTACTACAGAACAAAGAGACTGTAATCACAAACACAGAATACGACAGCTCATACACTATTGAGTGCACATACCCAGGTTATCCATCCCCAAATACAATCAGAATGCAGAATTATCAAACAGGTCAGCATAGTCATAATTTAAATCATGTTTATTTTAATTTAGTAGCAATAGCTCCAATTCTTTTTCATGCCAGATATACCACCAGCTCAAAAAAAATACAGCAGGCTTTAAATTATTTATTTCTTAGTCAGCAGTTTAGCTTTACATTCCCCAAACTCTCACAGAATAGCCATCAGTCTGAAAATCCTTTACACATGACATGGAATTTTGTTTGCTAAAGTGACATCAAAGCTTGCTAAGTCAAGTGGAATACAAATTTAAACAGTTCAAACAATGTGCAGCTCACCACAGCTGAGGCACATCTTCCGCAGCAAAGCCAACATTAATTCAGCATAGCTTGAAACTTTTCTTGCATTGGTGCTTGCAAATTAAGAAGTCCAAACTCATACAATTCACTTAAAAATGAGCAGCTCATCACATTAACTTTGAACAAACTGCTGAGCTGTTCAAAGTTGTATTCCACTTAACTTTTCAAGTTTTGATGTCGCTTTAGCAAACAAAGTTCCATAAAATCACACATCCAAGATGACTGTCTCCATCCCCAGCTACTCCCTCATCCACCAGGACAGACCTGGTAATGGTAAGGGTGGTGGAGTAGCCATGTATATAGCCTATTCCCTCACACTCACCCCCATACATGCAACTTCCATCCCTCTGACACATGACTCTCTGCTGGGGAAACTCACCTTTTCTTGCTCCATACCT
Organism: Neoceratodus forsteri; assembly: GCA_016271365.2. Taxonomy (NCBI): domain Eukaryota; kingdom Metazoa; phylum Chordata; order Ceratodontiformes; family Ceratodontidae; genus Neoceratodus; species Neoceratodus forsteri. The sequence continues at coordinate 583,786,054 of CM028134.1, read as the reverse complement.
ATTTTCATCGTGGGCTCCTACTGCTGCCCCAGTACACCCATGTCATCGATCACTGATCTCTTAACCACCCTACAAACTCATGCAGCCAGTGGCAAGCTCCATATTCTGGGTTATTTCAATGTAAACTGGCTTGCTCCAACTCAGTCCAAAATTCAGCAAGACATTGCTGCCCTAAACCTTTCTCAGCTGCTCAATGAATCCTCCCTTCTAAACACAAAAACTCTCAACCACTCTCTGATAGACCGAGTCCTTTCCTCCCACCCACATCGTATAATCTCAGCTGGTCTACTCCCAGACTCATTAAGTGACCACCATCTGATCTATGCATTTCTGAAAATCCACCACCCCAAATTCCCCCCCAAAACACTGCTGCTATGGTCCTACAACTCCCTTGATATCACTTCCCTCCTAAATGATCTGGCTAACATAGACTAGACCTATATCACCCATGCTCAATTCATCGACTCTGCTCTTGCTTATTTCAAATCAAGTTTTCTATCCTCCTGAGATAAACATGCACCACTGAGAAAGATCTGAGACCATGGAAATCACCTACCATGGGTCTCTGCTGATCTCTTAGCCTGTCTTTGTGCCAGAGACCAAGCATGGAAGTCCCACAAATCTTCTGACATTTCCGCAGACATCCAGAAATATAAAACACTTCAAAATGCCTGCACCAGGGCAATCAGACTTGCTAAGTCAGAAGACTTTAAGGACATCTTCCTTAATAATATAAATCACCCCTTCAAGTTCTGGAAGGTGGTAAATTCTCTATTCCACTCCCCATCCTAGCCTCTCACACCTGGGATCAAAACTGGCAACAGCACTCTGTCAGACCCTTTATCTGTTGCATCCGAGTTCAATTCCTTTTTTACCACCTGTGCATCATCACTGTTGTCCTCTCTCCACTCGGCTTCTGTCAAGCCATGCCCCCCTTTCCCCAGTCCCCCCCTCACGTTCTTTCGCCTTCTGCCCCATTACCCCTGAGGAAGTTTTCATTGCTCTTATTATGATCAATTCCTCAAAAGGCAAGTGCCCCTCAGGGCTGGATGCCAGAATGCTATATTTATCCACCCCTGCCATCGCCACACCTCTTGCCTCTCTCCTAAATCTTTTTCCCCTCACTTCTGTTCCTGCCGAATAGAAACATGCCACTGTTATCCCCCTTTCTAAAGGAGGTGACCCCTCCTCCACTGGTAACTACCGCCCTATTGCTCTCCTCCCCATTCTCACTAAACTGCAGGAACATCTAGTTCTATCTCAGATCTCCTCCTTTCTCAACTTCACTTTCTTTTTCACTCCTTGCCAGTCTGATTTTAGGAAATCCCATTCAACCATCTCCTCACTGTTGTGGCTCACTGACTTCATCCAAACAGGCATGGACCAGGCACACATCACCTCCACCATCTTCGTCAACCTAGCAAAGGCTTTTGACACTGTGTCACATCCTCTCCTCCTCCTCTCTTATCTTTCTAGTGCAGGGCTCTCCACTGAGACCACCAATTGGTTCCACTCCTACCTAGTAGGTAAGTCACAATTTGTTTAGATTGGCAACTCCCTCTTACCCCCATTACCCATAACCACTGGTGTGCCCCAAGGCTCTGTACTTGGCCCCCTACTGTTTTCTGTTTTCCTAAATGACCTGCCATCCTTTCTGCCTCCAGGAGGGATCACAGTGGTGGGGGTGTGGCCATAATTTTTAGAGCCAATCTGGGCTTCACAGCTCATTCAGTTGGTAACACCAGGTCTTTTGAGTGTGTCACCATTTGTGGGGGTCCCTTTGCAGGCTGCAGGAATCTCCTCATTTATCGCCCACCTGGGCCGGGGGGAGACGTCCTGCAGGAGGTAGCGGATTTCGTCGTTGACCAGATGTTGGAATCCCCCAGGTGTTTAATTCTGGGGAATTTCAACGTCTGTGTCAACGATGAATCCTCATGTTTTGGTTACAACCTCATCCAGTTAATGTCTTTACTGGGTCTGACACAAGCAGTTGTCTCTGCAACCCACCAGCATGGTCACACAGTCAATCTGGTGTTACAGCTGGGTCTTGGGGTTGATAACCTCAGGATTGATCCGGTATTTTGGTCCAATCACTGCACTGTGGAGTTCATGTTTGGGTGCCCCGATAGTTCTGTCCCTGTGGAGATGGTTAGCTATCACCCTTTAAGGGGGCTAGACCCAGAAGGACTTTTGGCGGCAGCTGACCAATCTAGGGCTGAGGCAGCTTGTGCGAGTGGCACTAGGAAGGCAGTGGCCACTTATAATAAGGTGGTGTCTGAAGCTCTGGATGCTATAGCACCAGTTCTTATATGACTCAGACCTTCTCACTTGAGATCCCCATGGTTTGACGGGGATCTCAAGTTGATCAAGATCAAGGGTCAGAAGCTGGAGCATTGCTGGCATAAATCCCAGCTAGATGCTGAAAAGCTGGTCCTGTGCACCCACTTTCATGAGTGCCAGGAGGCAATCTCCTGTAAGAAGGCAGAGTTCCTGTCCAGGGAGATTGTGGTAGGGAAGAACAAATCTGCTGAGCTTTTTTAGACTGTGGACAGGTTTCTTCATCCGGTCTGTCTTCAGATGAAAAAAGCTTTTTCATCAACCTTGTCTGAGGAGTTTGATCTGTTCTTCTTTGACAGGGTGTCGGCTATCCGGTCTGGGATTCCATCAGGTAGGCTTTTGCCTCGCAGTTGCTGGTCTGCTGGGATCAGAGGAACTCTGCCTGCCTGGGAAGAGTTTAGGCCAGTGGAGGTGTCTGAGGTGACTCGGGTGACCTTAGAACTGAAGCATACATCTTGTGAACTGGACCCAGCCCTGATGCATTTCTTGATGGGATGTGCCAAGGCTGTTGGCCCAGTGTTCACTAGGATAGCCAGGTGTTCGATAGTGGAGGGGGTGTTCCCAGCTCCTCTGAAAGAGGTGCTGGTGAGACTCCTCCTAAAGAAACCTTCCCTTGACCCAGACATCCTAGCAAATTACCGTCCTATTTGCAATCTGCCTTTTTTGAGCAAGGTTGTTGAGAAACTGGTAGCACAGCAGCTCAAGGATCAGCTCATGTCCTTCGACATCTATGAGCCATTTCAGTTGGGTTTTGGGGCTAGACAGAGCACAGAAACTACACTAGTCAGTGCATAATGACTTACTCAGAGCTAGAGATAGAGGAGACAGGTCAGTTCTTGTGCTCTTCAGTCTCCTTTTAGCTTCCAACACAGTGGACAACATTGTGCTTCTCGATCGGTTCTATGAATTTTGTGGACTCGCCAGTGTTACCATCAGATGGTTTGAGTCCTATCTGTCAGACAGGGTGCAGCAGGTAGTGATGAGGAATTTCTCCTCCTCTCCAATGCCTCTGTCCTGTGGAGTTCCACAGGGCTCAATCTTGTCACCAATCCTGTTCGCGGTGTATATGCTGCCCTTGGATGAGGTCATTTGACAGTACAGCATGGAGTTTCACTGCTATGCAGATGACACCCAGCTGCATTTGTCATTTGCGCCTGGGACATCCGGTGCGGTTGATGTTCTTAACACCTGTCTAGCTAAAATCAATGACTGGATGGCTTCCAGCTGGCTGTGATTCAACCCGGACAAGACAGAGCTGCTAGTGGCTGAGCCGGGTTGCAGGCATGATGGGTTGCTACCTGGAGCGGACACTGTTTTTTTCCTAGGGTCTGCTCCATTGGTCACTTCCCTGAAGGTGCAAAATCTAGGTGTGATCCTGGACAGGAGACTGACCTTCGAAGATCTGGTGTCGTCTGTTGTGAAGAGTGATTTTTACCACTTACGGAACATCACCAGGATCAAGCCCCTCATTCCATCTGAAGTTCTGCTGACCCTAGTACATGCCTTTGTGACTTCCCGACTTGACTACTATAATGCTCTTTACTTCGGTGTCATGGGAGTGATCCTCCACAGGCTGCAGCTGGTGCAGAATGTGGTGGCCCGGTTACTGGTGGGACTATCTTGGTCATGCCATGTGACTCTGGTTCTGCATGTTCTGCACTGGCTGCTGGTCAGGTGGAGGGTCCTTTTCAAGGTGGGCTTGCTCACTTATAAGGACCTATATGAGCTGGGTCCTGGCTACCTGTCTGAGCTCCTGTCACCTCCGGCTTCTTCCTGCTCCCTCTGCTCCATTTCGAGGGGCCTCCTGGATGTTCCCAGGGTTCGGCTCAAGACCTCTGGTGAATGAGCTTTTAGTGTCTCTGGGCCGACCCTGTGGAACATGCTTCCAGCAGCAGTGTGGGAGGCCCCCTCAATTGGTGTCTTTAAGCAGAGGCTTAAGGCACATCTCTTCTGCCAGGCTTTTGGGGATTAAGCCATCTCCCCCCTACCCTATTCTCAGCTATTTTATATTTTATATTTATGCTTTTAAGAATATTGTTTTAAAGATTCCCCTACTGTTACTACACACGTTATTTCTGTATTTTATATTCTGTTTTTATTGTGTATGGCACCCAGAGCTTCCAGGATTGACTGCCTTAGAAATAAAATTGCCTTGCCTTGTCCTCACGCATCTATCCATATGTATACAGACAATACCGTCTTATATGCATCTGGCTCCTCCATCACAGATGTGGTGACCAGACTCCAGAGTGACTTCAGTCAGGTTCAGTTGTTGTTGCACTCCAGCCAACTTCTCCTGAATGCCAAGAAAACAGTCTCCATGACTTCTGGCACAAGGCAGAGACTCTCTCGGCTCCCTTCCTTCCACACTCTGGATGGGTCTATGCTTCAGGACTGCTCCTCCTTTAGATACCTTGGTGTCTGGCTTGACTGACATCTCAGTTTTTCTGAACACAAAGAGGTCATCCACAATAAATTGCGCCCTAAACTGGGTGCTCTGTACCAGAACCGGGGCTGCATCAAGCTGTTGGCTCACTGGACCATTGTACAGAAAATGATTCTCCCCATCTTCAATTATGGGGATGCAATTTACAGTGCTGCCCCATCCTCCTCTTTAACCAGACTGGACACACTCTTCCACTCATTCTGCTGCTTTACTCTTGACTGTCCTCCCCACACTCCCCACTGTACCCTTTACCAATCCCTTTCCCTTCCCTCCTTGGAGGACAGATGGCGTACACACTGTGTCAGCTTCCTGGCTAAATTTTAGTTCCAGTCCCTGCCTTCCTATCTCTCCTCCTCCCTCTCCATCCTTCCCTCTCCCTCTTATTCACTCCGAAACTCTGACCCTCTCACTTTATTTGTCCCTAGTCGTACCTCATCAGCAGGTCAGGCCGCCATTTCATACAGGTTTACAAATCTGTGGAACTCTCTCCCACACCATGTTTGATCTGCCCCATCCCTTCGGGTTTTCAAGTCCCTCATTAAAAACTATTTCCACTCCTTCTGCACCTGTTTCTAATTCCCTGCCATCTCAGTGATCACACTCTTGTTACTCTAACTTACCCATCCCATCCTACCCTATTTGATCACCACTGTTATTTCCTGCAATAGTCCAGTAAATCATGTATATACTTTATCTCAGCAATCGCTGAATTCTTATTTATAAGATGTGTAACTATGTAATAGTAATATCTGCTATTTTTTTGTCTTTCTATTCTTATTTAATGTTTCGAAATGTGTATTTATAATATTGCAATTTCTGCTGTTTCTGTCTTGTCCTAGTCTGTATTTATAACTTGTTACATTTGCTGTATGGTTTGCCCTTCTCTGTATTTGTTTCTGGTCAAGCCAGTTTCTCTATTGCTCTTACATTATGTATTCTCAACCGCAAATGCTGTATTTATTATAACTTGCCAGAACTCCCATTCTGCCCCCCACCCCCACCCTGGATGAATGTGGAAATGAGCTTGCTGCTCAGTATGTTGTTCTTGGTAAAACTTTAAATAAGTAAATAAATAAATGTTGAAAGGATTTTCAGACTGACGGCTATGCTGCGAGAGTTTTGGGACAGTAAAACTAAACTGAAATAATTCATTTACAGGCTGCTGTATTTTTTTCTGGTAGTATGTCTGGCACGGGAAACAACTGGAGCTATTACTATTCAATTAAAATAAACATGATTTAAATTGTGACTGTGCTGACATGTTTGGTGTGCAACTATACATTCCAATTGTATTTGGAGATTGTAATCACTCTTTAGAGTCAGCTGGCATGCCTCTGGCAGCTAACTTCATCTCATGCCCCTTTATATATCCATTCAAACTTATGAATACAGCTGGAAGGAAATAAAAAAAAACTGCAGTGCAAAATTATATGACAAGTTGTTACATTAGCATTTTAGGTTTATGTGAGGATAATACATGGCTCAACTCACTTATGGAAGGAAACAGTTTTCTAAGCCTGATATGTATCAAATCTTGGATTTAAGAGACTGGAAAAATCTGGTGTATAAGAAGGTGCCTGCTGCTGCTTTTGTTGCAAAAGCAATTGCAGTGCATATTGTTATATTTGTGCATGCTTATTTTACAATACAATATGACTTTTTACTTGTTATGGGACTATTAGCCCCTGTTGCTTACAAAAAAATCACTCATTTGATAGATCATACAATGCAGACCACACAAGGTCTGCCTCAGTTTGAAAGCCCTCATTGTCCCTTGTCCTATGATAAAAATAAATAGCCATGCTGGAGAAGGAATGAGTCAGGACTGGAAGAGATGGACTGGACTAAAGGATGTATGTGGGGGGAGGGGGGAAACTACCATAAGGTGAGTTGGATTTACAGGGAAAGACTTGGAAAATTGATTAAATCATTGCCCTGTTTGTTAAAAAAAATAGTTTTGGTTCTTGTTCCACTTGCTACAGATCCTTAAACCAGGATCTGAGTAGGACTGTGTGGAATGGTGATAAGAATTAGGTGATGGGATGAGAGGTGAATATTTGGAAGTGCATAGGAGCTGAAAGGACCATAGGGTAGAAACTCAGAGGGAACGTGCCGGCCTGCTGGTTCAGCAACAAGGATGCAGCCTGTGATCCTAGTGATCAACATTTGGCTACTGTGGCTATACTTAGCTCTCACCTGGCCAGTATACAATCCACTATAAATAACGACACAAACTCCATAATGTTTGACCACTACAGTAGAGACTGCAGACCAGAGATTGCAATAATTTAAGAGGTATTTGATATCAGGTGTGACACACTAGTTACACTAAAAGAGTCCACATTTGACTACTGAACTTGAGACTGCATTTCAAAATTCTTGTATTGATTCCCTGGCTTCAGCTCCATACAATCTCATACACATCCACCAGAGCACTAGTATGTGTCTGAAACTAAGGATTTAATATGAGAATCAAACAAATTCAGCCTTGGAATTGTTCAATTTTGGTGGCTGGAATTCCTGACTGCTGATTGTGGTTTATTTCTGTGATGTATTTTTTAATATTACATTTTCTTAAATTTGTGTTTTTGTCATATGGCTACAGCTCCATACAGTCTTTCTTATATAGCCTCCATAGCAATGGCATGTAGCCAAAACCAATGAATACCTATGAGAAGTAAATAAAAAAGTCAACCCTAATAATTGTTTGAATGCTTTTGGTGACTGTAGTCTGTATGTCTACTGTATGTTGTCAATTGTGGTTTACTAGTGTGAAGTGACATTTGTTTGTATACTGCCACTCATGGGTTCTTAATTTTTGTGTTGTAGACAATTAAGATAGTAGAAACATAGAGTCAGCAGCAATATGTAGGTATCTTAATGGATCCCACAGACATACATGTGCCAGGGATCAACAAGTCAATGAGAAAGAGAAATACTTATGACAGTTCTGATGCAAACACATTTCTTCAGTCACAAATGTAGTGAATATTTAATCAATAAAAAAAAATCTGAATTAACTGATGATATAAGAAGGAAATAAAAAGTGGCTCTAGACTGAAGGGCATGGTTCTGTGTGTGGGGGACCCCAGATTTTTCTTGGGCCTAGGGCCCCTGATAACCCATTTTTTCTCTTTATCAGCACCTGGTGGGCATCGTCTTCCTGTGCAAACATATCCTGGCATTTGGCTCATTGGTCAACAGTGATCTGATGGTACCTCTTCTGGAGGACCTGTAACAAAATAAATGTATATCCTTGCACAACAGGTGCGACAGGCATACAATTTTTAAACTTAGCTAATACTATAAGAAATAAGGAACTTTTCTTCTAAACAGTGCATGCCCCAGGGCATTCGCCTACAGTATCTACTCCCCCACTTTACCAGAAACATTTTTTTACAGTTAATCTTTTTATTGAGTGATTTCAGAATTATTACAGGTATTGGAATCTTAATAAAAAAAAGAAAAAACATGTTGAAAGCAGTGGTTCACAACATCACCACAACTATTACAAAGTGTTACAACAGTATGTCTAAGATCATAAATACAAATAGAGCTTATAGAACATAACCAACTGCAATGCAGAAAGTACAAAGTGAAGACTATTCAGGTAAAAGATGTATGAGAATGTCCTGCTCATCCTTCATGGGCTTGTAGCTTCAGAGCTTTGAGTTGTATGGCAAAAGACGGTTAGTAGAAATGCAAAGGAGGTTAGTCTTCTTCACCTAAAGTGTAGAAGATGAGGGGGGAGGGTACCAAGTGGCTGTCCACAGTTTAGCACTCAAGATACCTAGTAGAAGAGATCATAAACAATCTTAAACAACTTATTACATCATATATACTTGGAAGTTCGGGGGGGGGGCTCAGCTTATCCTTCGTGTACCTGGAACATCTACCAGCAGTCAATGAATTAATGGAAGAAAGGTATGGGGCCCAGACTATATCATATTTAGACGTGTTCCCAGATTTATAGTAGGACATCCTGGTAAGATTTGCCAGATCCTCCATAGCCTTATGCCACTCCTTTTCTAGTGGGACAGCAGGCATTCTCCAACATTTTAGGATTAGCCTTTTCATCTCAACTAAGGCCTGTATGAGCCAACGCATCATGGGTTTGGGTAGGGTGTGATTTGTTGGTGACAGGCCCAAGATCCAGAGTTTGGGATTAGTAATTAGAGATAGCCCAAGTACTTTAGAGCAATGACCAATCACTGAGGACCAGAGTGGGGTCAGGTTCCCACATTCCCACAGGATGTGAAGTAAATCTGCACCCAAGGTGCCACACCTCCAGCATGTCTCAACCGGGAGCAATCCCATCGCTTTCAGTTGGGCAGGGGTTCGGTACCACAGTTGCATTACTTTATTTTGGATAAGCAGACTTCTCTGATCACAGCAGGCTTTGTGTACCCTCAGCCAACCTTGCTGCCACTGTTGTTCCATTATTGATGTACCCCGCTTTCTTCCCCATTTGGCCTTGGCTGGGAGGGAGAGGTTCGGGGTACTGTCCCGCATAAACCTTTGTATGTTACCTGCATGACCCATAGGATGCTCAACCCAGACCTCAATTGGCAATGAGGTCCTTATACATTTCTTATATTTGTTACATACAGTGCAAGAACACTTTTGTTTAGCCTTACAGGTGAAGAGGTTTTTGATCTGAAGGTGCCTCTGAAAGTCTGTTTGAGACAGGTCGTATCATATTTTGAGCCCTTGGAATGAGTCCATGGATTTATCTCCAGGGGTTTCAAGGTCCCCCAGATATTCTACCTTCTTAGACTGCCAGTCTGGCCACTTAATGGGTTTATTATCAATGTGGAGGTCTGGACTGAGCCACAGAGGGGTGTATTTACCCAGATTGAGGCAGTTTCTTGTCCAGAGCCCTAGTTTATGCCATGCTAGGCGTGAGTTATAGATGGTGAGCCAATGCTCCAACTGTTTGGATAGGGGGTGAGTCAGTAAAGCAGATGGGGGAGGGCCATTCAGCAAATCCTTTTAACTGTTATCCAGGCTGGGGGGAGGAGGGAAGATGAAGGACCTATCTCTTTCAATGATTTTGCAACTATAAAAGCTATGGAATATTGGATAAAGTCAAACAAGTTCCAGCCCCCTCTCAGCTTCTGGGCCCACAGCTGGGCTTTGCTATACCTTGGCCTTGATGCCCCCCACAGGAATCTACTGATTAGGCCATTTAGATTTTTAGTTCATTTGTCTGGCAATACCACAGGAATGTGAGATAATAAATGATAAACCCTGGGAGGCAACATCATCTTAATCATCATTATTTTCCCTGTCAAAATAAATGAAGGTGTTCTCACCTAGCCGTATCCTTCTGGAGGGTTTCTAGCAGTGGCTTAAAGTCAAAATCCACCAGGGAGTCTACATTTGGGGAGATTCTGATCCCCAGGTATTTAATGTTGGTATGTGCCCATGCCATTCCTATGTCCCCCAGGTGAGTTGGGGAGGCAAGGACATTTAGTGGAAGGATCTCTGATTTTGACACATTGATCATTAGACCCAATAATTCCTCATATAATTTTAGTGTGGACAGGATGTGTGGGAGATTGAGGGGTAGGTCCTGGGTCAGAATCAAGCAATCATCAGCATATAGCGTGGTGGTGTATTGATTATTCCCAATTTGAATTTCTTGTATACTGAGGTGGGCCCTCAAGGCTGCAGCCAGGGGTTCTATGGCCAGGACGAACAACAGAGGGGACAACGGGCATCCTTGCCTTGTCCCTCTTTGCAGAAGGAAGGGGTCTGACAGGTTCCCATTCATAAGCACCCTTGCCTTCAGACTTGCATATAATGTCTTAACCCATGTTGCAAAATAGGGGCCTATGTTAAAACCTTCCAACATCTCCTGCAGGTATTCCCACACCACCAAGTCAAAGGCTTTCTCGAAGTCTATTGTGATTGCAACAGCTGGGGTAGGGAGGGCTGCCGCCGTCTGCATTAAGGGAATTAGGGTCTGAATGTGGTCAGAGCTGATTCTATCTTTAACAAAACCAACCTGAGAGGGGTGTACTAAATCTGGCAAATATTTCTCTAATTGGGAGGCCAAGACTTTGGCTAGGATCTTAGCATCCACGTTGATTAATTAGATGGGCCAGTAGCTGGCATGGAGGGCATGGTCTTTGCCCTCCTTGGGCAGCACCGTTATAATGGCCTCTGACAAGGTGGATGGGAGTCGTTTTAGTGCATGTGCCCCATGCAGCATCGTGGCCAGTGGAGAAGCAATCAAGGGCTGAACCAGTTTGTAAAAATCCACTGGAATGCCGTCCCCTCCTGGGGCCTTGTGTGGGGCCATGCAAGCTATGGCTGAGGTAATCTCTTCCTGGGAAATATTCTAATCCAGGGCTGCTTTCTGATGGTCTGTCAGTCTAGGGAGGGACAATGCTTCAGTGAATTTACTACAGTTACCTTTATCCCACTTCATTTGTGTCGAGTACAGAGTTTGGTAAAAACTGGACATAATGTCATTAATGGCTTTGGGGTCTGGGCTTAGGTTTCCGGAGCCATCCTTTGATTTGAGTATAGATCTCTCAGGCTGCCTCTGTTTTAATTTATAGACCAATAACTTACTGGCTCTTTCCCCATCAGCCCAGTACCGATGTTGCACCCTCTGTATATATAGATCAGGCTTCCTGGTCACCAGGTTATTAAGTTTTAATCAAAGGGCAGTGAGCTCCACTGTCACCATGGATGACTGCAGAGAGGAGGGTTGCTCCTTTTATTTAGCTTCTAATGTGCTGAGTTCAGCTTCTAGCATTTTATGTTCCTATTCTCTCTGTTTGCATCTATGGGAAGCAAAGCTAATGATTTTGCCTCTTATGGTGGCCTTACAGGCTTCCGATATATGTTGGCAGCAGAGGTCGAGCCAATAGGATTGTCTTTGAAGAAACCTTCCATTTCTTTCTGCAGCCATGGAGCAAATTCTGTGTCATGCAGAAGCAGGGGGTCCAGTCTCCACATAAGAGACTTCAGAGTTTGTAATGATGGGAGGAATATAAGGGATACCTGCACATGATCTGAGCTATATATTGAGGAAATGTTGCGGCTGCAGTCAGTTTAGGTGAGGTAAGCCAAAAATCTAGCCTACTGGCCATGGCTGTTGGGGCAGAGAAAAAGGTGTAGTCTTTATCTGAAGAGAGCAAGACCCACCAGATTTCTGACAGTTGGTGTAAAGAAATAAGATCCTTGAGGGCCAGTAGGGATCTTTGGTGAGGTTCTGGCCTAGCATTGGATCTATCTAATAGGTGATCCATCACCAGATTGAAATCCCTGCCCATCAGGATGTCTGGTTATCAAAGGAGAGTTCCATGATTTTTTGGGTGATGGCATGAAAAAAGTCAGGAAAGGCTTTGCTCAGGCCATATATATATATATATATTAACCAGAACTAAAGGTCTAGTAGGGGTGGAGACTTTCATAATACTCCACCTGCCTTTACCTCCTGTGTGAGTTTCCACATGTTGCCACTGTAATTTTTTGTGCAGTAGAATGGAGACACCCCTTTTGGCTGAGTCGGCTACATTATGTGCCTCTATACCCACCCAATCTCTTACCAACTTAACAGCTTCCTTACAGCTTAATTTAGTGTTCTGGAGAAAAGTGACTTGGGTGCCCAGCTTCTTGAGCTGGGAAAGAACCATTTTCCTTTTCACTGGGGAGTTGAGGCCCCTCACTTTCCAAGAGGTGGTAGTAATGTCCTTAGTATTAGCCATAATCGAAGTGTCTCCATTTTATGTGCCAACAGATGAGTAGTATAAAATCCATCATCTTGAGTGCTATGTTAGATTTGCCACCATTAGTAGAACAAAAGATTCTCCCTAACCTCTAAGTCATTACACCCGGGAGGATGTCGAACGGTAGTTGCAGTGCTGGGCCACGGACGACCCACGAAATCACCCCTGTATTTCTTTTTATAAATGTTAGCCTCATGGAAAGCCCCAGGGAGGCTGGGCAGTTTACATCCCAGCTCTTGCCCAGTGTACTGGGCATCGGGTAGCTATAGAGGTGCCTTCCTGGGTATGGGTTGTACGATGTCTCTATATCCAGAGTGAGGGTAGTACATTGACTAGATAAGAGACCAAGTGCAAGCATTCTTGCATAAATATCCATCGGTAAACAGTGTAGTACTGTCACTGACCTGGGAAGGAAGGGGCCAGCCTTCCTCCCAATGGCCAAGCACTACACCTCGAAGGGGGTGGGAGGATTGCCTTCTTTGGCAACCAAACTAGTGCTACTTTAAAGGAGCAGATCTAAGCCTCAGGGGGACAATTCACCCATGTGACTTTGGGTCTGCTTGTCCCACTACCCTATCTAAGGTGAGTTCACTGTGCTGCCTTCAGCCTATGGTCTAGGGTGGGTGAGAGCTGTGTCGGGACCAGCCTGCCAGCCATGGGGCCTTCCATCTGAGATAGTAACTGCAGCCATGATCTTTTGCTGTAATGCCCTAGGACACGCTGTAAAACACTGTGGCACTCTGTATGTTTATAAGCTCCTTACCTGGGATCTTAAGTACAAGGATCTACAAAGGTCTTGTCCGAATTAAGGACTCAGGTCCTCTGCAGCTCTGTAGACTTTCAGTAACCAAGGGTCAAAACACTGAGTGGATGAACCACCCTGAGAGTCAGGGATGTAGGCCGCTGCTTCCCCCAGGAATAGAACAGTAGACAGCAACTCTGGACAAATGTCCCAATTATGGATCGTGTGAAATTAGTTTTGTTCACTGTCCTTTTCCCTGTCACCCAACAGGATTACCCAGGGTGGGATTAACTCCCACATCCCTAGTATGAAAGTACCCCTTGTCAGTACATACCCATTGATGTGTGATTGCAAATGGGAGCTATCTTGGCGGTAGAGAGCTTTCTGTCTATTTAAGGCAGCTGCCTATTTGGATGCAAGAGAGGGGCTTGTGATTCACCCTCCAGGGCATGATCTTTTACTCCCTAAGGTCTGGGAAGAAGATTTCAGGCTAGTTGGGCACAAGTAAGGGACTATTCTACCCTTAGCAAGGTGGACTAGGGGCTGATAGTCTTCACGGGTGTGCAGAGATAATCCACCATGGAGACGACTGACAGCTTACCAGCTGGGGCACCTTGACCTCTAGGTCAACTTTCAAACTATTATAATACACTATCACATTGTAAACAGCACTGTGGAAGCAACAACAGGTTGCAACCTATAACTTCAGAAAAAAGATAAGTCTTAAATGTTCAGCGGCTGAACCATTGAAGCCATGATGTGCCGTAGTCCGGGAACGGGCATTGTGGCTATCAACAGACAACAGGGGACAGGCTATATAGCATGCTGTCATTCCCAGGCTCCTCTAGTCTAAACTATCATACCCATGCTAAAGAGTGCCTTTCTGTAACTAAAGAACAAAACCCCTACTAACTTGAGGAAAATGGGGGGGATAGCCGCAACCCCTTACCTTGTATCTTCGATAATCAGGTGAAAAAAACTCAACTAGTGATGAACTTCTCCGTAAAAGCACCCACTTCATGGTCCAATCATGGACTTCCCAGATCCATTGCCTAGTCCCGGTAGATCAGGGCCCAGTCTCTGACCAGTTCTTCTGGTGAAGGGATGGCATCCTCATCAGTGATCCATTTCTTTTGTGGGATGTCGAGGGCCACTGGGAGAAGCTTGCTGAGTGGCTCAAAGCAGTTGGAGGTTTTAACTGGTGTTGAATGCTTTGAGGAGCTACTACCTTTGGACATGTGTGCCTTCCTCTGTTTTTGCTGCGAGATCTTGTTCTCTGAGCCTTAGCTGCCATCGTCGGTGATGTTTTGTTATTTTTGGAGGTGGCTTTTTTCCTTTGTTGTCCTTGCTGGGGAGTTTGCCATTCTGATGCGGCCCCGGGCATTGATGCTGGACTCCGGGTGGCAATGTCTGGATTTACGGGCCCCTCTGTGTCCATTCATTGCTGGGCCTCACTATGAGGCATGAGTGGTTGTGGTCAGGGAGGGACTCTTTTGTCTGCGATGTCTGCCAGAAACATCTCCACTTAATTTTTATCATTCTTTTATTTTAATCAAGTTTTCAATTTTATACAATTCGAAAAAAGTAAAAAAAAGCAAAAACATAAAAATATGCTCAAAGTATTTTCCTGTATACCTTACAGCCCCATCTAAAAAAAAGAAAAGAAAAAAGATGAGAGAAGAAGAGAGAAGAGGGGGAAGATCCAAACAGATAAATAAATCAACTGTTCATTAAACAGGACCTTATACCTGCACAAAACAAGAGTTGGGATTTATCTTGTGTCTATGAATCTAGCAATTTTAAGCAAATAACAACTAAAACAGGGTCTCCCTTCAACAATAACTTATACAGTTGTTTATACAGTTGTTTCTATTAATTATCTATTGCATATTTATATATTGTATACTATGGCCCAGATATTCAAAAGGGAAAAGTGCGTGGCACAAATCCCGATGCGCCAGAGCCCATCAGTAATGTATGCAGGAGCAGCTGAGGGGGGCATGCCCCTGCATACACTGCACAGCCCGATATTCAGCCCGGGATGTGCAGAGCCATGAATGCGCAACCCCTACCTGTGCCAGCACAGAGCTGATCCAAAAAAAAAAAGAACAACTGATGGCTACCCACAGGTGAGCTGCCGCATTGCAGGGCGCAACATGACAGCTGCCACCTGAGCTCCGGCTGCACTTGGCAGCGCCCCCCCATGCCCGATCATGGGCAAGAGTAGAAAAAAAATAATAAATCTGTCCAATATCCCTGGTGGTCCAGTGGACCTGCCCGCCCAATCGCGGGCTAAGTACATAAATAGGAATTATCAATATCCCTGGTGGTCCAGTAGACTGCTGACTGCCCGATCGTGGGCATTTTTAATAAAATAGAAGAAGTGCTTCCATTATCCCAGGTCCAGTGGATCGCTATTTGCCCGATCGCGGGCATTTGTAAAAATAAATAAATATCCAATATCCCTGGTGGTCTAGTGGAACCTCCCCATCCCACCCCGCCCACTGAGCCCCACCGCCCGCCCCCCCTCCTGGTCAGCCGGCGGGTGGCAGCACCACCCGCCTGCCACCCTGCCGCCACCAACTGACACTCGCGCTGGCTGTACGCCCATTGGTCCACAGGGTGAGCCAACATGCAGCCCATAACGCATTACACATTCCAGATATGTGAATGATCCTTGTGCTGCCGCCACCGCTGACCGGGGTGGGAGTGGGGCAGTGGGGCTCGGTGGGTGTGGGGAGGGGTTCACTAGACCACCAGGGATTGGACATATTTTTTTTTATAAATGCCCGTGATTGGCAGATAGCGGTCCACTGGACCACCAGGATATTGGACATTTATTTCTTTTTATTACAAATGCCTGCAATCAGGCAGATAGTGGTCCACTGGACCACCAGGGATATTGATAATTCCTATTTATGTACTTAGCCCGCGATCGGGCAGGCAGGTCCACTGGACCACCAGGGATGATAGGGATGTTATATTTACTTAGCCCACAATTGGGCTGTGGAGCACATTGCTGGCTGCAGGGGGCATCAGCCCCCCGATGGCTGCTGCCTGGCAGGGCGCCAGGCGCAAGTTGTCGGGATGTAATGTATGCAATGGCCCCATTTGCATGTCAAGTTTTGAATATCATGGTTGCTGTGCATAGTGCAATGGAGCTTGCGCTAGCGCATCCCCATGCTCCACTCTGGCCACTGCGCCATGCACACTGCGGGTGGCCAGGGTGCACTATTCAACGATGCTGTGCCATGGTGCAGCTCCATTGAATATCACCCAGTCCACACCCCTGCGCAGCCAAGTTGCGCTGCACCCAAACTTGCACCACAGCCTGGCGCAGTTTGAATATCTGGGCCTCTATGTCCATCATAGTATTTTCAATTTCTGTTGCAGCTTTAAGCATATCAGTATCTGAATTACAATCTGATTCCAGGTCAGAAATATTATCATAGCCTGGACTATGTTTATGCAAAAAAGTCCATAACCTGGTCGGGATAAAAAAAATATAGAAGATTGTCCTTTCAACACAATTTTAACTTTAGCTGGTGCGAGAAGGGAAAAGGCAGCTCCTAATTCCAAGACTTCTGCTCTTAAATTAAGAAAACTACTTCTTTCCTGAGTCACAAATGAAAAGTCAGGGAAGATAGAGTATTTATAACCCTTATATTCCAGTGTTTTTCTCACTCGTGCAAATTTTAGAACAGAGTCCCGGTCAGTCTCAAACGTAAATTGGACCAAGATGGGTGGCTTTAAATTGTTAGGGTTTCTCTTTGTGGCTAATCTGTATGCCTTCATAATAATGGGGGGTTGTCTTTGGCAACTGGAAAGTCTCAAGTAGTATAGTTTTAATCAAGTTCCTTAATTCAGGATATTCAGTCCAAAGCAGAGGGTATGCCAAGGAATTGTAGATTTTTATATTAGTTTACATTTTCAGGCGCGCCTATCTTTCTGTTAAGCGTGTTTTGCCCAACAATAACTGCAGACACTTTTGCTTCAGTGGTGACATTTTTATTTATTTGCTCCATGTCAGCTTTGGTTTGCATCATTTCAGACTCAAGTGTTATGGTTTTTGCATTTAAAGACTGTATGTTAGTTTCAATGTTCGAGAACCTCAAGTCAATTTTAGCCATCCATGTACCAATATTTTCTAATGCGCTTAACATCTAAACTTCCCGAGTGTCTGCATAGTTCATTTTCTCCATATCTTTCAGGTGATCCCATGTTACTGGCCTCTGTAATGGTTTCTGTGCTTGCTCCGATATTTTCAATCTCTCCAAAACTCTTTGCTCCACATTTTCATGAAGACGCTCCGACTCCCTCCCCGAGCCATTTTCGGCAATTATGGGAGTTCCTTTTAGCATGTAAGCTTTGTATTTTTCAACCTTTGTCTTTCTTTATCTTTTAATTCCTGGTCTGATTTGTCAACACTATATCTAGCAGCATTACTTCCAGCATTTTGCGATTGCGGCATTAAAGTAGCAACCACCTGATTTTGCGGCCTAGACTCCGAAGTTGTGTATACTGCCATTGGGGGTGAGTACACAGGATTTGCTGCAGCTCTCCCCTGTGCCTCTCCCTTTCCTGGGCTGGGTTCAGTAACTCTCAGAAATTTGTCCATAGGCCCATAACAGACAAACAAAACATCTCTAGAGGAGGCAGATGACCCCCTCTCCTTTCGTTTTTTATCAGTATCCATCTCTTTTAGATCTCCCTACTGTTTCAGAAACAGCTTGATAATATGCTCGTATGATCCAAAGCAGAGCTTCGCTGCCCTCCGGCCATCAATTTCTGGAACTAGCAGAGGCAGCTTACAAGGTCGTGGCCATCTTCCCCCCCAGTGAAACGTTATGGCCCCACTGGCCTCTCATCGGGGCGGTGAGTTGCTGATGGCCTCAAAAAGGGTGGGGCTAGGAGGGCCACCCACCATCCAAAGGGAATAGGCGGCCTCTCAAACAAGTGGCCCTATCAGAGGAGCTCCTCCGAGAGGGCTGGCCCTGACGGACCTGGGAAGGAGTAGACTGGCAGGGCTTTCAAAGAGCGGTCCCGGGGAATTTCGACATCTTGTGACCACTCCTTACCAAGAACGTTTTTGTTTTAACCTTTTCTTTCCTCCAGTTTCCTGCAATTTAGCGCCTTGGCTTTCCCAGTTGCGCCAGTCACCCACCGGCCTTTTTTCGGTCCCCGTTGCTTTAGGCGTTTCATCTGCTGTCCCTGGCTTTTCGAGGTATGTTCTTTCTTTTACTCCTTGTGGTTCAGTGGTTAGAATCTCGGCTTCATGTGGATAGTGGATCAGGGTTTTAGCCTGTCTCTGGGGTTATCTTGTGCCTTTAGCGGCTCCTGTGGCTGCCCCCCCAGCTCTAAAATGTATTGGCCAGCAGCCAGGGTGTTTCCTCTTGGGTTTCTAGCAAGCTGCTGCTCTCCACGCCAAGCCACCCAGCTGGCTTTCGTTCTCCCCCTCCCTTTTTTTCCCCTTTTAGCTCAGGTCCTGTTTTCCTTGTCCCTCTATTTCGAGCCTTAGTAGGCCAGTGTGTCTGGGTCTCTTGGGTGGCACCCCCCCGCTGCACTGGCTCGGCCTTGCCACATCCCCCTTCCATGTGGCCCTTTTTCTACCCTGGCTCTGTTTTCTCCCCCCCTTCTCACTCTCGTCGCCCCGCTGCCCCCTGGACTGGGTAATCTTTTGGATTTGTGGTTTCCTCCCATCTTTAGAATTTTTGTCTTTTAGCAGGGCTAGCTTTTGTCCACTCACTGAGGCTGTATCCCCTCTTGGCTCCTCAAGTAGGACAGGCGTACTAGGCCTGACTAGTTGGCCTTGCACTTTTCCGAGTTGCACCAGTCCTGGGCCATTTTGATTTTGATGGCCACGTCCCCTTGCTTTTGTCAGTATCCCGGTGGCACTGAATGTCCCCTTCACTTTTCAATGGCTCTGGGCTTTCCCCCTCCACATTTAATGCCTTGCTTCGGTTTAGCTGGGATCTCCAGCAGGACATGGTCACTTTTCCTGGCTGTCGTGACGGGTTCCCTCTCACAGTGTCTTCCCCAGCTTTCTCCCACCTTAGAATAGGCTTTATCTCTCATTTTTGTTGCAGAGTTTCTGTTTCTTTGCCATCGCATGTCAGGATTTGGCATTGTTTTTCTGACAAAAGGCCCTGCATTATTCCTCAAGAAAGCTGTTCTTCTTGCTGATTATTGTTAATCGGGGTAATGAATGATCTGAATTGCTGATCATTGTAGGTGAAATGAGGGGGGGAGGGGTGTATTATCTTAGAACTATCCGAGTGGTTGGGAATTGCAGAGCCTACCTCAGAGCTGCAGTGCGCTAACACATGTAGCTGTCCGCCATCTGGCATTTAAAGCAATTCTGCCTTTTTTTTCCTGGTATAGGTCTTGTACTAATCTCTTTCAGGTAAAATCAAATGTGATGTCTGCTTTCTGCAGCATTCGCAAAATAGTTGTGAATTTTGGATTCAGGGTTCTCTCACTTGGTCTTTGTCTGCTTCAGTTGGCTGTCTGCAGGTGAGTGCCCCTCCCTCTCCCCTTCCCTCCAGCCACCATTTGGGTGGCCTCAGCAGTAGTTTGTGTGCCATGTGGGGACAGGCACCCAGAGTGGTGTAGGACCAAATGACAGATTCGCCTGTTTCTAGTCTTTTTCCCAAGAAATTTATTTAGAGTAATTTGCTATATACTTTAAAAATTATAATTTTTTTTTCCCCTTCTTTTCCTGGTTCCCTGCATGCAAAGCCAAAAAGGATTCCCTCCAGCTGGGGCCCCCATTTCAAGGAAAGTGTTCCTTACAAAAACGTTACAAGTATGTAGGGGGTTTCCTGGCTATACAATTCCCTCTTTGCTGTGCCTGGCCAGTTCTGAATGGCACCGCCACCTCAGGCCATGAGGCACCATCCCCAATTTGACCCTGCTGGGCACACCAGCAGTACAGCGCAATGGTCTAAGGCTCTGAACTGCAAATCTGGTGACATACAGCAGACTAGACCTGGGTTTAAATCCCACAGCTTCCACTTGCATACTGTGTGACCCTGAGCAAGTCACTTAACTTCCTTGTGCTCCCAGGTCGCACCTGGAAACAAGCTCCAGCTTAGTGTGCCTTTCCTGGTTAAACAATTTTGCCAAACACAGGGACTTTTTTCTGCTTCCCTTTCCTCTCACATCAAGGTCATGGCTGTAAGGTTATGGGGCAGCACATTCAAGAATAATTCTGAACAGTCAGTTAGAAGGCTAACTAGTAGAGGGCAGGGGGAAGGGTGCATTAATAACTAATGTTTTTTCTCATAGGTATTGCCTCGCTGAACACCACTTTGCCCCTTATAATCAATAGCTAAAATGGCCAAATCACAGAATAGTCAGGTTCTGGACAGCCAGGCCCCTCAAATCTCCACACCGGCACAGGGTTCCGGTCAAGACCTTTCTGGGCTAGGAAGCCAGACACAATATGTGGAACGGGCTATCCCTGCACAAGGGCAAGACCAAGCATTCCGCGAGGCCCTGCAATGCCTAAAGGACATTGGGGGGTCTGATTGGCTGACTGCCATATCCAGGCTGGAACCAGAACTACTAGTTGCCCGTCCAGACAGGCAACAGCAAACTGTGGCAGACCCTCCCACCATATTAGAACACAGGCTGCAAGAACCGGCTGAAAAGGAGGGTCAGCAGCCCAGGCATAGCCAGCCATCAGCCTGATTATTGGAATCCGTGGCTCAGAAAAATCTGTTACCAAAAAGGGGCAGGGCAGGCAGAGTAAACATAAGGTTCAACCAGCGGCAGAGGCAGGCAAAAAACAGATGGATAAAAAACAGAGCAGAGCCGAGGAGAACACATCTGTGATCCAACCCAGGGCAGTGAATGAAGAAAGGGAACAAACCCCAGCGGTAATGGTGGTCCAGCCACAGATCGGTGAGTACGAGGGAGATCAGGACAGTGATGTATCAGTAGAATTAGCGTGGTCTGAATCTGATAGCGAGGAAGAGCAATCCAGTGACAGCCAGGAATGGCTGCCATTGGAATCTGCAACAGAAGAAGCAAAATATAAGAAATGGAAAAAGAACCTTGAAGACATGGCTAAGGCCATAAAGGTAAGAGAATGGGAACAAAAGAGGGGCAAGGTGCATGTGAGACAGGATTGGGGGCCATGGTCAGAAAATGGTTTGGGAAAAAAACACAAGGAGATCGGGGGGACAAAAGGTAAGCAGCCAGGTAGGGCAGCAGGGGGCTCCAGAGATCAATTCGGGGCCGGTGATGCCAGGGCACCAAACATGTCACCATAACTCATTCATGTGGCCATTTATGTATGGGGGAGCCAAGCAATATGCCCATTTCTTGGGCAGCGATGAATCCTTGAGGCTCCTTCACTCCCAGTTTCCCAACAACCCAGCAGGATGGAATGACCAACCCCATCACAGGGTCTCGGGCATTTCCAGCCAATGACCCTGGTGAGGGTACTTCTCTGTGTACAGCAGGATGCGAGGCTCTGGGGCCAATGGCTAACTATGGTTTCAGGGCACGCCAGTGGGCCGAGTCTGTGGTCATAGGATACCAAGCCCCATTAGACGTACAAGGGGGATGGAAAAAAGGGTTACAGAGTCTAATTGGATAGGGGCAGATGAAGCCCCATCATGTCACATAGGAGGAGGACTGCAGATCACCACGGGGGTCGAGGCTCCTTTGACCCAGCCTCCTCAATACATTGTCTCCCAAGGGACTATGGCAAAAGGGGGTAATGCACAAGGGGCAGCAGTTCAGGTGTGGACAGGTGCGGGACCTTCAACAATACAACACCCTCCAACTAACAAGGAAAGTTGGACACCAGGCTTACAAGTGCAGAAGACTGTAGCCTCCCAAATGGGTACCGCTCCCAATACTACAATGGGTGACAAGTCAACAAGCGCAATAACAACATCACCAGAGCATTTGGCATATGCCGGGGTGGAAGACCCATTGGGGGACCACTTATCCAACGCTGTCAGGGAAAAAATTTGGAAAGGGAAATTTATAGATATGTTCTCATTATTACACAGAAAGACCCCAGAAGTGAATGATGAGTAAAAGAACAAACAAGAGAGGCCAAGGCATACGAAGGTGCCTTTCACATTTGAGAATTGGGTGGCAGCATTTGACATATTTATGTCCATTTACAGGAAGAAGCACCCAGATAAGATAATTGCTCTTCTTAAATACAGGGATACCATAAAATTCACACATCTGTCCTTTGATGGATATGCATGGCTAAAATACAAATGAGCAGTTTCGTCTAAAATTATCTAGGCAACCAAATCTCAAATGGGAAAACACACACATAGACCTCTGGGTCCGTTATATGATTCGTGGCTGCCCCAATGTGGTAACCTACACAGATAGTGGTCACGTTATTGCCAGACAAACAGGGGGAAAGTACAAGAAAGAACAGAGGAAAGGGGACAGGGAAGAAGCCCTGTTACGATTACAACAAAGGAAAATGTTTTCGTTCCTTTTGTAAATGCAGACAAATCTGTAAACAGTGTGGAGGGGACCACAAGGTTTCAGAATGCACCCGACAATCCTCCAAGAAACCAAGCAACGAAGGAACAGGTAGTGAAAAAGGAAAGGGGTCTGGGAAGTTTAGCTAATTCACCAGTATGGTTAATTTGTATGGATCCCTGGCTTGACTGCTACCCAGACAGAACAATGGTAAAATATATACATGACTGTTTTAAGCATGGTTTTAAGATACCATACAAGGGGCCAAGGGTGGAAACCACAGCTCAAAACCTAAAATCTGCAAACTCATGCCCCAATATCCTAGAGATAAAAATCACCAAGGAAGTAGAGTCAGGCAGAGTGGCTGTACCATTTGATTACCCCCAGTTCACAACCTCAGGGTATCCCCATTGGGGCTGGTCCCCAAGAAGGCAGAAGGGGAATACAGGCTGATTCATCACCTGTCCTACTCAAAAGGCTCTTCAGTGAATGACTTCATCAACCCAGAGGATTGTACAGTGCAATACGCAACTTTTGATGTGGCACTGCGCCACATACAAGAGCTGGGTCGAAGGGCAATGATGCCAAAAAGTGACATCAAATCAGAGTTCCACCTTTTACTGGTACATCAGAGTGATCAGAATCTACTGGGTTTTAAATTTAAAGGGCAATGGTATATAGACAAGGCTATGCCCATGGAATGCTTCATAAGCTGCACAGCCTTCGAAGCATTCTCAACCTTCTTGGAGTGGGCCACCACAAAACACACTCAGAACACGCACATGGTACATTATCTTGATGACTTCCTATCTGTGGGTCCTAAGGGCGGAACCGCATGTGCAGATACGCTGCAGGATTTCACCTCTCTCATGGGGTATTTCAGGGTTCCGCTAGCACGGGGAAAAAACAGAGGGACTTGCCACCTGCCTCTCCTACCTGGGCATAGAAATATACTCTGAGGCCATGGTTTCTAGGCTACTGCAAGACAAAGTGTCACTTTTGAGCACACTGTTAAGAGACATGAGAGGAACAAAGAAAGTGACCCTACAACAGCTGCAATCTGTTATAGGCCATCTGAATTTTGCATGCTGTGCAATCCGCCCAGGCAGGCCATTCCTCAGGTGGATGGCATCAGCCACTGGGGGTTGGGGTCTAAAACCATATCACCATATCAGGCTGACACAGGGCATAAAAGCTGATCTCCGGGTATGGGAACTCTTCCTACAGGATTTTAATGGTATCACCATCTGGCAGACACTGGCAGAACAATTATTGGATCTGCACATGGTGACCGATGCTTCGGGTGGTATTGGCTTTGGGGCATTCTGGCAAGGGGCATGGTTTGCAGAGCGCTGGCCACAAGAGTGGGTAGTGAAAGGGCTCACAAAAAACATCAACCTGCTTGAATTGTTCCCCATCATGGTAGCCGTAAGGGTGTGGGGGCACAAAATTCAAAATAAGAAAGTGCTGTTCCACACAGAAAACAGGGCAGTAGCAGACATACTGAACTCGCAGATGTCTCGTTCTGAAGAGGTGATGAAGGTTCTGCGGGTTTTTGTGTTATGCTGCCTATGATACAACATCTCTTTCAAGGCACGTCATTTGCCAGGAAAAGAAAATGTTATAGCTGATGCCCTGTCTCAATTTCAGCTCAAGCACTTCATGCGGCTAGCCCCGTGGGCAGACCAGCTCCCCATACAGATACCGGAAGCAGTGTGGAGACTTGGGAACCAAGATTGCAGCAACTGGTACAGCTTGCTGTGGTCCCCTCAGCATGGAGGAAATATGTAGGTAGCTATGAGTCTTTTAAACAATTCTATGGTCATGAGGTAAGAGTGGAACTGCTCAATACTCAAAGACAAGTTCAAAGCTACCTCCTCCATTTAGAAAGCCTGGGAAGTTCTCCGGTGGCTATACGCCTCCAACTAGCAGACATTGCATTTCTCCGTAAGTCCAAGGGTTTCCCTGACCCAACGAACAGTTTCATTACAAAGAAATGTTACAAGGCTTGTCCAGACTTGTAGGGAAAAAGGCAGACACAAGGAAGCCCATAGGATTAGCCGAACTGTCCAGCCTCCTGAGGGCACTGTCAGTCACTTGCAACTCGGGCTACAAAATAAAGCTGTTCGGGGCCCTATACAGTTGTGCATTCTTCAGGGCCTTCCGGGTGTCTGAGTTGGTACCGCAGTCTAACTCAGCAGGTGAGAACACCAATCTCCAGTTCAGTGATTTCGACATCTGCCAAGACAAACTGTGTCTTCAGATGTGAAAATCAAAGACTTACCAATGTGGCCCACCCACCATTATAACACTATTTATGGCTCCTCCAGGGAACATTTGCCCATGGTCATCAATGAAAGAGTATGTGGCTGTACGTCCAACAGGACTGGGGCATTTATTTGTACATGGGGATGGAAAAGCTGTCATGAGGTGGCAGTTCACAGCTGTCCTACGAAAGGGTCTATGGATGGCGAGTATAAATCCCACCTCATACAACACACATTCATTCATAATTGGAGCAGCCACTGAGGCAGCCAGGTGTGGGTTAAAAGAAGAACAGATAAAAGGGGTCGGTAGATGGGCATCGAAAGCCTATATGGAATACATTAGACTCCAGCACAACACATCGGGGAGTGACGCTGGATAACCTAGCACAAGAAGTAATGGATGCTCAAAGTAAAAAATACTCACGTGTTTGTTTTGTCTTACAGGCATGGCTGCTTTTACCCCTCAGATATGGATCATGGGTCATTCACACATGAGGGAGGCCTACACAAGGGCGAAACAATGGCTTTACACATGACAGCTGGGCATTCCAAGAAGTCGAACTGTGATTCAGTGGGCAAGAAAAGGGGGGATGAAGTGGGGGGCATTATGTGAAACAATTTTCAGACTGGGCCTACATCATCAACCACTCGCGGTGATCCACTTGGAGGAACGACTTAGTCACCCTGGGGGCACCCAGATTAATTGGGGAAGTTAAGAAGGGACTGGCCTTCTTAAAACAATTGTTGCCCTGCACCATTCTGGCATGGAGCAGAATCATACCATGCCAGAAGTGGCGTAGTGAGTGAAAAGTGGGAGCCATGGACAAAGCACGCAGGTCTGTAAATAGGTAGGTGTCCCATTTTGCAGCCTCGATTGGCATGGAAGTTATCAGGCATTTCCTTATTACCAAAATGGTTAAGAGCCTGTATAGCCAGAACGGGGTTCACCTGCCAGACATTGGAAATGACATTTTTAACAGTACCCTCAATGATTTTTGTGAGACAGTACTATTTGGGAAAAGTAAGCTCCCTTGGGCACTAGTGGGAGATAATGTTGACACCGTATGTAAGTGGTGGTAATTCATGGCTGACCCTGGGTAAGAGAGGCTCCGGACATAAGAAGAGAAGCTGTGATTGGGTGCCACCGGGGAGAGGCATGACCCTAGGATGGGTATGCTTCAGAGATCTGGGGAGGAAGGCACCCAGGCAGGGCGTGCACCTAAATGCTGGGAGCCAAGATTCCGAGACGGGGAATGTGGCCCCGGACGGGCATGCTCCTCGTCAAGGGTCTAGGCAGCCCTAAATTCGGGGAAGATGGGGAGGGGAACTGTCTTGAGGGAAGGCACATCCCTTGATGGGTCTGTTTGACTAAAGGGCCAGAGTTCCACTCAAATAAGTGGATGATGGAGCCGGGGTTTCAGCAATACATGAATTGTGGCTGCCCAAGGGGTCTTACGGGATGGGATACTTAATGTGTATATATATTGAATCAGGATGTGATGTATGTATAGTGATGTATGTAGAGAGATATTCTGTAATGTGCATAACTGTTGAATGTATTGTACATATTAAGCTGTATAAATGGTTAAGTATTCCATGTACTGTAAACAATTTTGATTAAGTAAAAAGAGCTGTAGCCCTTTTTTATGCCACAAAATGGTGTGGTGTGTTACTGATTTGGGGGTCCACTTTGGGTAATGGCCCCACCGGCCTCTCACCGGGGGGGGTGAGTTGCCGACGGCCCCTAAGAGGGTGGGGCTAGGAGGGCCGCCTACTATCCAAAGGGAAGAGGCAGCCCCCCCAAGCAAGTGGCCCTATCGGAGGAGCTCCTCTGAGAGGGCTGGCCCTGATGGACCTGGGAAGGAGAGGCCTGGCAGAGCTTTTAAGGAGCGGTCCTGGGGGATTTTGCCCTCTTGTGACTGCTCCTTACCACGAAAGTCTTTCCCACCTTAAGCTGCCTGGCCGCAGCAAGAGCTCTGTCATGGCTCTGAGAAGTAAAACAGATAAGACTGATATAACAAGGAACAAGAGGCGGTAATTCATGGCTGACTCTGGGTAAGAGAGGCTCTGGACATAAGAAGAGAAGCTGCGATTGGGTGTCAATGGGGAGAGGCATGACCCTAGGATAGGTATGCTTCAGAGATCTGGGGAGGAAAGCACCCAGATGGGGCACGCACCAAAATTCTGGGAGCCAAGATTCCGAGATGGGGAGTGCGGCCCCGGATGGACATGCTCCTTGTCAAGGGTCTAGGAGGCCCTAAATTCAGGGAAGATGGGGAGGGGAACTGTTTTGAGGAAAGGCACGTCCCTCGACGGGTCTGTTTGACTAAATGGCCAGAGTTCCCCTCAAATAAGTGGATGATGGAGCTGGGGTTTCAGCAATACATGAATTGTGGCTGCCCAAGGGGTCTTATGGATGGGATACTTAATGTGCATATATATTGAATCAGGATGTGATGTATGTATAGTGATGTATGTAGATAGATATTCTGTAATGTGGATATCTATCGAGTATATGGTACGTATTATGCTATATAAATGGTTAAGTATGGCATTGTAATGTAAACAATTTTGATTAAGTAAAAAGAGCTGCGGCCCTTTTTTATACCAGAAAACGGTGTGGTGTGTTACTGATTTGGGGGTCTGCTTTGGGCAATTCTCAGCTGCACTAAGTACCTTAAGGAAGCCGGTATATTGAGCTTATAGAGGGCTTGCTTCACAGGGCCATATGCACACCTTCTGTGAGAGAGGTCATATGAACAATCTTGATACAGTTGGACCTTTGTGCCTTCCCATTGCAGATTTTTCAGGTCCCTGGCCACTCTCAGAAAAGTTTCTTTAACAGGGTAGTGGGAGAATTTGCACAGGATCAGATGTGGCTGATCCCTAGGCAGCAGTCTGGGTGCTAGAGATCTATGGGCTCTCTCCAGCTCTGGGGAGGATTATTATTTAGTTTCAGCATTACTGGGAGGGCACGCTGTAGAAACGCTAGCATGTCATTGCCTTCGGCCCTATCTGGTAAGCCCACATTCCTTAAGTTCTTTCTTCTCCCCCAGTTCTCCAGGTCGTCAACTTTTGCCAGCAAGTATTGAATTTGATTACGATTGTCTCGTAACTGGCAGTGGTGGTCGTGCAGTATCTCACCCTGTCTTCTGACATGTACTTCAGTGTCAGTTACACGGCTAATCAATCTTATAACGTCAGCTTTGGTACTTGTAGTTTTAATAAGAGCAGCCATGTCTAGGAGGACTTTGTTCAGCAGTAAAGTTATATTTCAAAGTTGCTTTTCCATAGACTGGGGGGTTGCAGGTTGTAAGTCCATTGAGCCCTCCATTGTGAAGAGGGTGCCAACTAGACCCTGGTGTTTTAGGTTTGTCATGCAGGCCAGCCAGATACAATGAGGCCAAATATAATGTTAGGATTAAATGACAATACAAGGTCTGATCTGCACAATACAGGTATCAAAATGATCAGCTTAGCCCCTTGTATTGAAATCCGTTGAGTAAATTCTGGATAGTGTGGTCGTCGAATGTGTCAAGATGGGTGAAGCTGGTACTGCAGCAGATCAGTTACACAGCTTCCTTCTTGGATGGCTAGCTCTGCCCCCTACCAGAGCAATTTTAGCAAAAAAACATATGTCTCTCAAAGGCAGTCCATGACAATCTATTCATGAAAGTTCCATCTGACCTCAGTGCCTTGGCACTGCTTTATTTGGTGCATCCTAGGGACAGCCTGGTGCATCTGAATACTGCAGCCCAGTTGCCAAATCCCCACAACCTTACAGATCTTACCCTTGCATTTCTGGAAGTTCTCAACAAAATGACCAAAATCCCCCTTTTTCAGATGTTCCAAGGTCTCTTCTCACAACCACTGGGTCCAAAATGTCTCCACCAAATCCCAGGTCCAGATTGTAAAATAAGGGGAAATAACCCCCGCTGCTGTTTCAAACACAGTGCCACCTTCTGATCTCCTTGGCAGACACAGGCTAAACATCCATGGGGATTCCCAGGTAGGGCAACCACATGTCAACGGCCATGTGAACTAGCACATACCTTACAGACTTAGCATTGTACAGTGGTTCACCCAAGTGACTAGGATAAAGATGTCTCTCTCTTTGGCAGGGAACACAGGTGGAGCTATTCTGTGGATCACTGCCACAGGGGGCTACCTCTGTTTTGGCTGATGAAGATTTTTTTTTTGTCAATTCTTTCTCACTCCTGGTCACTGACTTCTGGGGCATCTCTCTCTGGTCGGGACCCATTTGACCAGTCTCTACCGGTCACCTGAACACCTACCCAACCAAGGAATCGGGGGCTGGGTCCCCCCTCCCACCAGCCCCATATGGGAGGAGGCAGGGACCATAGAGAGTCAAGTAAGGGTCGGGGCCAACATAGACATGTGGGCTTGGTCACTTGAGCCCCACCATCACCTCCCCAGCAGCCGGGGTTTTCCTCTTTAGTTACACCCTCGAGCCATGGATGTGCAATGACATCTGTGCTTGAAGGATGCAGATCACCCCTTCCCACTGACATCTGCCACTGCTTAGCCCCATCTGCAGCCCCACTTCTTGTAGTTCCCCCCCTGGTCTCCACTGGGAGCCGCTACTCAGCGGGGAACCCCCAACCATCCACCCCAGGAGAGGAGAGCAGTCCTCTGGATGCTCTATCCTCTCCTTCCCCTTCGCAATCCCTGGCACCCTGAGTCCACTCTCAAACTCAGGTCATCAGCATCGTGTGAGGTATGACATCCAGTACCTCAACCCTCAGCACCACTTGGCCGGCCTTGGCTGATGAACACTTGCTCTCTATTTGCTTAGACTCCTGTTTGGGGGGCACAGCACAAATGGAAGTTTCTATTGTGGCCAACGTCTGAATTCTGATAGCTGTTGCAAGTTCACATTTAAAGAGGGTGGGGGCTCAATACATGCTGTAGATGCTGAGTGCTTTATAATGGTGGGAGCTAAAGGCTTAATCTTCATGGTGGCTCTCACTCTGTGCCCTATTTGCAGTTCCTTAGTGATCTTGTTGAAAAACTCATGCTCCTCCTTGGGGCTGCTGTGTGGGGTTGGGACAGTCGAGATTGCCTGGACCCTGGCTTCTCATCACAGATCTCCAGGTAGAAGGTCACCTGGGGGCCAGTGACCATCACATGGTATGGTTCAATTTGGCTACTACATCTAAATCATCCCATTCCAAGGCAAAAATATGGGACTTCAGAGGAGCTGACTTTGATAAGATGGCCAACAGAGTTAAGCTAGCCCTGGCAAAAAGAAACACAGGTGAGGGGGTACTGGCAAAGTGGGCAAGCATTAAGGATGCAATACTTGAAGCAACATCCATTGTGTTAGACAGAAAAGGAAGTGCAAAAGAAGAAGGAAACCACTTTGGTTCTCAAATACAGTAGCAGAAAAGGTCAGAGCCAAAAGGCTGGCCTTCAGGAAATATAAGGGAACACAGCGGGATGAAGATAGGGAGGCATACCAAACTGCCCTAAGGGAAGCAGGGAAGGCAGTAAGGTAGGCAAAGTCTCAAACTGAGGAAACACTAGCACGAATAGCAAAAGAAGGTGACAAGACTTTCTATAAATACATTAGTGAAAGGAGAAAGTCCAGAGGGGGTATTGCTAAGCTTAATGGAGAAAAGGGAGCATGTGAGGAGGAGAACCCTGTAAAGGCATCTATCCTAAATAGATATTTTTGCTCGGTATTTACTGAAGAGAAGGTAGGGCAGGGCCCACAGCTCAGCATCATGGACACAGGGGGGAAGGAGGTGAGCACTACTCCCTTCACAAAAGAAAGGGTCCTACAAGAGCTTGCTAAGCTCAGGGTTGATAAGGCAACGGGACCTGATGGCATACAGTACATCCCAGGGTACTTAAGGAGCTAAAGGTGGAACTAGCAGAGCCATTAGCAGAACTGTTTAGTGAGTCTCTGAGCACAGGAGAGGTCCCAGAAGATTGGAGAAGGGCTCATGTGATCCTGCTCCACAACAGTGGTAGCAGGGAGGAGGTGGGGAACTACAGACCAGTCAGTCTTACCTCTGTAGTGGGCAAGATTATGGAGGCACTCCTTAAGGAAAGGATAGTGCAACACCTGGAATCCATAAGGGCACAGGATCCAAGACAGCATGGGTTTACAAAGGAAGGTCCTGTCAAACTAATCTCGAGATTTCTTTGACTGGGTAACCAGAGTGGTGGACCAAGGGGGAGCAGTTGATGTTGCCTACCTTGACTTCAGCAAAGCTTTTGATACTGTTCTACATAGAAGATTGATAAATAAGCTGGGTAGGCTCGGGGTTGGTCAGAAGTTGGTCAACTGGGTGGCAAACTGGTTGACGGGCAGAAAACAGAGAGTGGTGGTAAATGGTATACAGTCAGAAGAGATGCAAGTCACAAGTGGGGTACCTCAGAAATCAGTCCTGGGGCCAGTCCTCTTCAACATCTTCATTAGTGACCTTGCAGATGGACTAGAGGGTAAGGCTTGTCTGTTTGCAGATGACACCAAGATCTGCAACAGAGTAGATGATCCAGATGGGGTGGGCAGAATGAGAAGAGATCTGGATAAACTAGCAAAATGGTCAGAAGAGTGGCAACTGGGATTTAATGCAAAGAAGTGCAAAATCATGCACATAGGGAAGAGAAACGCTGAAGCCACCTATAGGCTGGGAGGGGAGTTGCTAGCAGTCACAAAGGAAGAAAGAGACTTGGGCATCATCATCACTGATGACCTGAAATCATCCAAGCAGACCTCTAAAGCAGTAGGTAAGGCTAGAGGTGTTAGGGTGTATTAGTAGGGGTATCACAAGTCGTAAGAGGGAGGTAATAATCCCTCTTTACAAGACAGTGGTTAGGCCCCACCTGGAGTACTGTGTGCAGTATTGGAGGCCACACCTTCACAAGGACATTAACCAAATTGAGGCAGTCCAGAGAAGGGCAACCAAAATGGTGCAGGGACTGCATCAGAAGACATATGAGGACAGATTAACAGAGCTCAATATGTATACCCTTGAGCAAAGGAGGGAGAGAAGTGATATGATCGAGGCATTCAAACACCTTAAGGGCATTAACAAGGTGAAAGAGTCTAACATGTTTAAATATAAGAAAAATAGCAGGACAAGAGGACACAGCATGAAATTAGAGGGGGGCTGATTAAGGGGGAATGTGAGGAAATTATTTTTAACAGAAAGGGTGGTGGATGCATGGAATGGCTTACCACAAGAAGTGGTGGCTATGAATACAGTGCAGGGCTTCAAACAGGCATGGGATAGGCATAAGGGAGCAATACAAATGACTATGAATAGATAGGCCACTGACAGAGCAATGGCCGATGGCACATTTATAAGGTAGAAAAAGAAATGGGCAGACTGGATGGGCCTTGCAGTCCTTATCTGCTGTCAACTTCTATGTTTCTATGTTTCTATCCACTCAAAGACAGTCTCTCAAAATCCCCAGCTGTAAGTAATGGCTCAGCTGAGGGACTGTCTTGAAGGAACCAAGGTTGCATTCAGAAAATTGGGATTAATAATTCATCAAAATGCAGGTGGCAAGGGTGCACCCACACCAGATCAGCATAATGAGCACATGACCTCACATTTGCCAGCAGTTCATCACTCCAATATTCATACAAGGTACAAGCCCAAATTAGGCAATACTCCTCACTGGCATGATTGGGCCTGCTCCCCCAAGTTACATTCTTTGTACCCTTGCTCCACTAATGGTGCAAATTTAAGAGTCACTTTCAAATTTTTGTTTTCCTTTAGCTGCTTCTGAGACTATACTATACAGTTCTTTTTTGTGTCATGCTGACACTGCCGTCAAACCCAACAAAAGAAGCTCTTGAAACTGCTGTCTTTTTACCAGGTTCAATAGCTAAGGTGCTTTGCCCTCTGAACTCTTGCTGGTTGTTGGAGTCGGTGATTTCCATGGCTTTGGGGGGGTCATGACATGCCCTTCCCCCACTGTCAAGGCAGTCAGGGAGACCAAACTACCTTAACAAACAAATACTGCATGGTACTCACTAGTAGGTGCTGTTGGTCAAGAGGCACCAATATATAACAAACTATAGAAAGGTCAGTGCACACCAAATGCCAAGTTAAAAAATGTTTTATTGCAGCATGAACACACAATGATGTTCCAACAATCCCTGGCACTTCAACTCACACTGACTCTTCATCTGGGGGGGGGGAGGGGAGTTATAACAGGTAGTGCTTGTTGTTTGTATTTTATGTGTACTTAAAGCAACAGTACACTCCATAGCCAAACAACAGTGTCTGACAGAATGCCAGGGCAACCTTGTGAAACTGGGTACAAACTGCTTTTAGACGTTCACAAGTAGTTAAAATTTAAAAACTGGCAAAAGGGATCTGCGTGAATATAGGTGATCAGTAATGAGACACACAGTTGTGCTTGTTAGTAGAGAGAACAGAGTGATGTGCTTATGATAAAAAAATCAAATTAATTTAATATAAAAAGAGAAAACACCTTGCAGTGGGTGAAATGAAATTCTTTAAAAACATTGTGTGTGTGGAGAGGAATTGTGTTACAAGAGTTAAAATACACCAACTGCAGATGGGGTGGAGTTTTGTGGTTAGGTTGGGGGAGGAGGAGAAACAAGGTAGGAGGGCTTTGAAAGGATTGGGTAAAGGAGAATTAAAATACACTAAATAGAGCTGAAAACAGGTGTGAATAGCAATTATTGCATATAAATGGAAAAAAAGAAAAAGATACACGTTACCAGTCAGATGTGAAAATAATGGGAGCAAAGAAAATGGACATTATGAATGATTCTGGATCCATGTTGATGTGGAGAGGTCCGATCCTGTATGGAAAAGAAAAGAGAAACAAAGTTAATGCATTGAAAGATATAAAAATTGTAATATCTTTGACACAAGGGATACAATCTTAAATATGAAATGAAGATTACAATCCCTGCAAGTGGGGAGAAGGCAATTAATGTTGATCTGTATCAAGTAGTAAGCTAGTCAGACCTCAGAGATAAACAGAATAGTCAATTTCTCTGTACAGATCATGTGGTTGCACTTAGGATACAAATAATCTGGGTTCTTTTTGAAGAAGGCACCACATTTAGAGGTGAGCAAACCAGAGCAGGTTTGAACCTGGCTTGAGGGCTTGAGCTTAGTGCCTGGCTTGGCTCATCTCAACCTCTATATGCAACTGAAAGCCAAGGTCAAGCCAAGGCAGTTATGGTCAAAGTAAGCATTTTGTCAGCCGGAGCAGTTAGTGAAGTATCTAAAGCATTCAACTCTTATGTAGAGAACAGCCAAGAATAGCCAAGGCTTGGCTCATGTTTTGGCTCATGGAGTCAAGCTAGACCACTGGCTCTGCTATGGCTTGACTCTAGGTAAAAAATTCCTGGCATGCCTACCTTTAACCATATTCTGTCAGTACCTCTATTTGGTGGAGGGACATCTTCAAAAACACAAAATGTCATGTGCTTAGGGTCTTGCTGGTGGCACTCCTTAAAATGATTGCCTAAAGCAAAATCCATTTTAGCATTTTTAATGTCTCAGACATGTTCACGAATGTGCTTTTTAACATGTCTGATGGTTCTGCCTACATAAGACCAACTTGCAATTAACACTATAGACCACAACTGGGGTGTAGTAAGAAATGAACTCCTTTATTTCAACATGCTTATCACGGTGTGCCATATTAGCAGGCTGAACAATGTCCACAGGCCAAAAAGCCAATTCGTTTTTGTGATAACTAATTATACGAGAGTGTTTTTTATTTATTTATTTTTATTTATATATTTATGTCTTTGGTAACCGGGTAGGTGCACTGATCCAGAGTACCGTTTTCAGTCACGATCCAGGCCACACAGTGGCAACAAGAGCACCAATACATAAAGTACATACAGGATACAGTACAAATGCATATCCAGCTTGCTGTGGTGGGGAGGAAAATTATACAGTAATTAACTCGGTTGCATAGGACAGTGTGTAATAAGCAATGACTAGCGATAAGACAGATGGTACAGGTTACATACAATATCAGTATACAAATTTTGCATTACAGTTTTCATACAGTTTTCCGGGACAGCAGCAATACAGGTTACATAAATTAGCAGTATACAGTTACAAGGTTCAGGGTAACTTGCAGGAGAGGCAAAACATTACTCTTTATAGTAACAGACAGTAAGCACTATCCATAGAGACAATGGATATGGAAACTGACAAAAAAGGGGGGTAGGGGTAGTTCAGCACAGTGCAGATTTAGAAAGGTCAGCAACATTCATGGTCATGAGGGCAGTGAAAAGTAAGGACAGGGTAAGGAAAGGAGGATCAGACAAGGGGTAGAAGTAAGTGCTGCTTGTTCATGGAAGAGCATATGTTTCTAGGCTCTAGCATCTTTGCGCGTTGCAGTGAGGTACAGGCAGAAAGTGGCTGTAGGTTAGGAGGTCTTTGATTTTCTTTGCCCAACTAAGGGTGATTATAGGGCTTTCTGAAAACAGATCTGGTACACTGCAATGGCAAAATAAACCCCTATTTTTATGTACGATAATCCTAACTTTAGGTGAGATGCCACTGTATTCCAACACAAACATCATCGGGCAAATTTGATGTTGTTTTTTGGGATTAGTAGTTCATTGTGATTTACATCCTTGGCTCTGTGTAAGGCATTGCGTAAAGTCTCTTTGTCATAACCCCTATTCAGAAATCTGTTGTACATTTCCTCAGACTGGGTGTTGAAATCACTCTTAGTTGAGCAGTTCCTGTGTAGTCTGAGAACCTGTCCATGTGGGATACTGCATATGAGAGAAGGGGGATGCACACTTTTTGCATGCAGTTTCTGTTCTGAAGCATTTTTATTCCATTTTGAATTCACTGTTAATAAAGACACAAATCCAACAAATCAATTGTGTTAGAATCAATCTTTGAAAGAAATTTCTAAGTGTTGTTATTGATTTCTTTTACAATTCTACGTGCTTCAGTGTCTGTGCTCCTCCATATTACTAGCACATCATCTATGTATCTGTGGTAAGTTTAATATGAGGTGAAAACCACATTTTTTTAAATGTGCTGGTCCTTCCATCAACCCAGATATAAATTTGCATAACTTGGCGCACCCATGGTACCCACAGCAGTTCCATATTTTTGTGAAAAGATGTTATTAAATGTGAACAAATTATGGGTAAGTAGGAATTCCACAGCTGCAGACAAAAAATATTGGTGGGGGTGCATTGGTACAGGGTTGAGCTGTAGGAAAAAATTCAAAGCTTCCAGGCTCGGATTATGGGGTATGCATGTGTATAGGGAAGTAACATCTATGGTAATCCATAGAAAATCAGACTGCCAAGTAACATCTTGCAGCTTTTCCCACACATGCATTGAGTCTTGGGTGTAGGATCTCAGACTGTGCACTATTGGTTGCAGAAAAAAAAAATCTATGAATTTTGACAACTTCTCAATGAGGGATCCTACACCCAAAACTATGGGTCTGCCTGGTGGCTTTAAGGGACTCTTATGAGTCTTGTGTAGATAATAAATGACTGGAATGACGGAATGTTTAACCTTTAAGAATTCTAGTTCTTGTTGTTTAGTAAAACCACCCCTTCTAACATTTCAAACAGCTCATCTTGGTACTGAAGGCTTGGATTGCTATTAAGACTGGCATAGGTATTCCTGTATGACAGTAATCTGTTTGCTTCCTCCGCGTAGTCATGCTTATTCAGTATTACTGTGTTCCCCCTTTTATCAAGTTTCTTGTCCTTTTCCCACCTCTTCTTCCCCTTCTTGTTTTTCTTTTGCTTTTGAATTTGTACCCTTCTGGGCACTCTGGGTCATTTTTGTTTTTTTCTAAAAAAAACCCATTGATTTATTGATGTGGTCTGATTGGTTTGAGAGTCCTCTTTCTGGCTGGTTTCACTGTCACTGTCTTGGATTTCGACTGGGCCTGGGTCATTTCACCCACTGCAAGATGTTTTCTCTTTTTATATTAAATGAATGGGATATTTTTATCATAAGCACATCACTCCATTCTCTCTACTAACATGCATAACTCTGTGCCATTCCTGGAGATTGCCTGTGTTCGGACAAATCCCTTTTGCTGGTTTTTAAATTTTAACTACTTGTAAACTTCTAGTAGCAGTTAATACTTCATTTCACAAGATTGTACTGCCATTCCATCAGACTCTGTTCTGTTTAGCCATGGAGTGATCTGTTGCTTTAATTACACATTAGATATAAATAGAGAACACTGTGTGTTGTAACCCCCCCCCAAGATGAATAGTCAGTGTGACTGGAAGCACCAGGGACTGTGGGAGCCTCTTTGTGTTCATGCTGCAATAAAAAGTTTTTTAACCATCGCATTTGGTGTGTGTGTTGACCTTTCTGTAGTTGTTGTAGACCGAACTACCTCCACAGCATGCCAGTTCTGTGTGCTCCAGATGATCCTTCTAGCATCGGCTCACACACCACTCGGCTGCTGCTCTCTAACACCAGTTCTGCAGTCACTTGGATTGTCACCACCATTGCTGTCTCACTCACTGTCTCAGATTGTTGCCTTCCTTTGGCTCCATTGCAGCATCTCCGACCTCACTGCAAAGCTACTCAACACCACATGCGCAGTCATCTTCTCCACCTCCGCCTCAGACCACAAGACAGGCTGACTCTCTGAGGCACTCACCCACTTCAGAATTCTGTTGCAGGGGAGTAAATAAAATTCGGCCCCACCTTACACCATGAGGGGCAGTCTTGCTTTGAGAGAGGAGGGAGAGGAGGAATATGATAGAGACCTTTAAATATCTCACAGGAGTAGGTAAGGTACGGGAGGGGAGTATTTTTCAGAAAAAAAAGATGCTCAAGAACAAGGGGGCACTCAATAAAGCTGGAGGGGGTAGATTCAAGAGAGATGTGACAAAGTACTTCTTCACAGAAAGGGTGGTGGATGCCTGGAACAGTCTTCCAGCAGAGCTGGTGAAAATAATGGTGGGGTTCAAAAATGCATGGATTAGGAATAAGGGAATCTTAGTGGAAAGGAAGGGGGTAAGGAAAAAAGAGCTGAAGTTCAAGAAGGACCTACATTGATACTGTAGATAGGGATAAAAGGGACAGACTGGGTGGGCCAAGCAGTCCTTGCCTACCAACCAATTCTATGTTCCTTTGTTTCTATGAGTGCTTTTGGCTATGAGGCATGCATGCACCCTACCTACTGGGGATTCTGTACACAGTTCAAATGGTTGAGGTAACCTTTTCTTCTTCTGCATGGTTTTAGAACATCAGAGTTTCAGCACTCAATAGCCTGCATCAAAATGCTAACAAACCGGTGCTTCTGTAGACACCCTTCCATTAATCGCTCCTCATATGAACTCTGGCACAGCCCTTGAACCAT
This sequence comes from Neoceratodus forsteri, assembly GCA_016271365.2. Taxonomy (NCBI): domain Eukaryota; kingdom Metazoa; phylum Chordata; order Ceratodontiformes; family Ceratodontidae; genus Neoceratodus; species Neoceratodus forsteri. The sequence goes on along the minus strand of CM028134.1, from coordinate 583,747,702 downwards.
CTTGGTTGCCCTTCTCTGGACCCTTCCCTACTTGCCTTTGTCCCTCTGCAAGTGTGGCCTCCAGAACTGGACCCCGTATTCCAGATGTGGTCTGACCATAGTTTTGTATAATGACATCATCACCTCCTTCCTCCTGCTTGTGAAGCCCCTCACTATGCATGTCAACATTCTGCTAGCCTTCCCCATTGCCTTATTGCATTGGCTCCCCACCTTCAGGTTATTCAAAATGATGATCCCCAGGTTCGTTTCCTGTTCTGTTACTTCTAATTCCTTCCCCCAGCCAGTATTTTTCCCTTGGGTTCCTACTCCCTATGTGCATAATTTAGCATTTTTTTGCATTGAATTGTAATTGCCACTTCCCTGACCACTCCTCCAACCTGACCAAGTCCTCCCTAATTTTTTCCACCCCTTCCATTGAGTCCACCCTGTTACAAATCTTCGTGTTGTCTGTGAAAAGACACACTTTCCCATATAGTCCTTCTGAAATGTTCCGAATGTAAATTTTGAATAGTATGGGACCCAACACTGACCCCTGGGGTACCCCACTTATTCCCACCTCCCTCCATGGAGTGCACCTCATTTACCACCACCCTCTGCGTTGTCTCCTCCAGCCAATCTTCCACCCAGTTTACTAGCTTGTTCCCTACCCCCACACTACCCAACTTGCTTATTAGTCTCCTCTGAGGGACGGTGTCAAAGGCCATTCTGAAGTCCAGATTGGCCATGTCTACCACCCCTCCCTGGTCCCATATCTCCATTACAACATCAAATAATTGGATCAGGTTGGTCTGACAGGACCTACCCCTTGTGAATCCATGCTGGTTTCATCTATTAGCCCTTCCTTACCAAGGTATTGTGCCAGCCTTGCCTTTATCAGTGTCTCCATCATCTTATTCACCACAGAGATCAGGCTAACCAGCTGATAGTTGCCCAGCTCTTCCTTCCCTCCCCCTTTGTGCAATGGCACCACATCAGCCCTTTTCCAATCCCCTGGGATTCTTCCTTTGTCGAAAGATTAAATAACTTTGCGAGAAGGGCAGCTAACTCCACCTTTAACTAGTTGAGCACCCTGGAGTGAATTTCATCGGGACCCAGAACCCTAACCTCTGAAAAGGGACTTGTAAGGCAAGGCAAGGCAAATTTTATTTTTCCAGGTGCCCAATCCTGGAGGCTTTGGGTGCCATACAATAAAAGCATTCTATCAATAAAATGTAATATAAAATAAATTATAATAAAATCAATAAAGAGAAAACATTTAAAACAACATTCAATAAATATATTATTTGGGACACAAAGCCCTCTAAAATAAATAGTCAGCAAATGAGAACTAAAGGTGGCACTCTCGAAATCACTAGTATGTCTGGTCCGGGAAAGCTTGATTAAACAGAAGGGCATTGAGGTGGGTCCTAAAAACCTCTACTGAAGGGGCCTCCTGAACAGATGGAGGGAGCGAATTCCACAGTATGGGGCTGGTGACACTGAAAGCCCTGTTTCTGGCAGTTTTCAACCATGTCCTGGGAAACTCCAGGAGGCCCCTAGAGGAGGACCGGAGGAAGCGGTCCGAGACAGCAGGTATAAGGAGGTCCAACAGATAGCCGGGGCCCAACCTATTATAGGGCCTTATTGGTGAGCAAGCCCACCTTGAAGAGTATCCTCCACCACACTGGCAGCTAGTGCAGTGCACGCAGCACCAGGGTCATGTGGCAGAATTTTGACTGCCCAGTTAACAACCTGGCAGCTGCATTCTACACTGGTTGCAGCCAGTCAAGGTTACCCACCCCCGAGATCCCGAGGAGGAGCGCATTACAGTAATCAAGTCAGGACGTCATGAAAGCATTTGGTTTAGCTACCTTACTCCTACCCCAGTGACCTCGGGCAAGCATGGCCCTTAGCAGTTTTGTATTGGCCACTCTCCACGTTTATTGCTCTACTGCTTCTCAACATATTAGCTGTATTGTCTCCAGTGCACTACACTACCAGCACAACCACAACACCACCCATGGATTTTTGCTTCTCCAATCTGATTGTCAATTCTCAAACAAAGCCTGCCTATCATATCCTACTATTATGGAAAGGATGTGCCTACTTTGCAATCTCAGTGGTTATAAAGCATTTTTCTGAAGTCTGTAGTTCCTTAGCTCTTTCTTAAGGGTCAAATCTGGTTAGTTGTCCTACTAGCCATCCTTCTATCAGGTGATGTAGAACTAAATCCAGGCCCTACAGTCCACTACTCACCAGATGACATATCGGCAATTTCAATCAAAGGGCTCTTTATGCCCACATGAATATTCGAAGCATCACCCTTAACCTCCCAGATCTAGAAGCATGGGTTGAAGTCTATAAGCCAGATATTCTCTGCCTAACTGAAACTTGGCTCAAACCAGTGCTTCCTGACTCCATCTGCTCACTGGCTAATCACTCCCTAATCCACAGAGACAGGCTTACATCTAAGTGTGGTGGTGGGGTTGCCATTTTCCACAAAACCCATCTTAACATTGAAGTTGTACCTGTCTCTGCCACCCTCTCCTCCTGTGAATCACTACATGTAATCCTTGCCCTGGGAGCAAAGAAACTGCACATTATCTGCACCTATAACCCACCCTCTAGGGGCACAGCGGGCCTACAGGAACTACTAAACCAAATCTCTGCTGGCTCTAAGCAGAATGAGGTCCTCGTACTCGAAGACTTAAACCTAAACTGGCTAGGGTCAGCTCAAAGCTCGCTCATATCTCTGATACAAAGTTACAACATGCACCAGCTATTAACTGAACCAACTAGAACTACCCCAGCCCTGAATTCCTCCTCCCTCATTGATTGGGTACTGACTAACCGTTGGACCACATACCCATAGAGGGTATGCTGGCTGATGCTATTACAGATCGTAACCCTACTTGCTGCATTTGGAGCCATACAGCAACACCTTCCCCTCCACCTCGCGATGTAACATTTATAAACTTTGCAAACCTGGATGCAGAAGCATTCCTACGTGATGTCTCAAGCATAAACTGGTCTGGCATCTATCATTCCTGTGATGCTGAGACTGCACTTGGTACTTTCTTGGACAAATTCCTGGTGTTCAGGGTAAACATGCCCCCAAGGTAACCTGGAGGGTGTGGGGAAAACAATCTAGATGGCTTCGCAAAGAACTCCTAGCAAAGCTACGGGAACGTGAGAAATGCTGGAAAAAGTTCAAGCTGTCTGGGCTCCAAGCTGACTACAATTCTTACAGAGAACAGAGGAACTCCTGCAAAAAACAAGTTCTCACTACCAAGAGTACTTACTGCAGGAATCTACTGCAAAGTTCTGCTAGGGGCTTCTCAAAAGACTACTCCTGGAGACATGATACTAAATGGGGTACACTGCAATGACTAAGATACCATTGCAAACGCCTTTAATCGCATGTTCTTGGATCTATCTCCATATACCTCATCCTTCCCATCACCTCCAACTGGCTCACAGTCCTCCTTTATGACTGATTCACCTACCCAAGACCCTCCTCTTAGCAAACAGCATTCTATACCTCCATTTCTTTTCAAGAAAATATCAAGGACTAAGGTCCTAAAATTGCTACAGTCCATCTCAGATAATACCAGCTCAGCTTCTGATACCCTTTAACCAAGGTTCCTGAAGCTAGCTGCACCTATTATTGCCTCCCCATTGGCTAAAATCTTCACGATGTCACTCTCCTCCAATCTGGTTCCTGACTTCAGGAAGATTGCTTGCATCACACTTGTCTTTGAAAAAGGAGATCCTGCTGCGATAACTAACTATAGGCCCGTAGCCATCCTCTCGGTTCTTGGTAAAATTCTCGAGAAACTTGTTACCAACCAAACTATAGAATACCTAATGAAATACAACCTTCTCTCTGATGCACAGCATGGCTTTAGAAAAGGACATAGTATTTCGATGGCTCTCCTTAAATTCACAATAGCTGTGCTTTCAAATATGGATGCTGGATTATCTATGGGGGCAGTTTTTATAGACTTTACCAAGGCCTTTGATCTTGTTGATCACCTCCTGCTCCTTTCCACTCTCAAAAATATGAACTTCTTTCCCTTTGTAATCAGCTGGTATTGCAATTACTTGTCAAAACAGGTCTCAGATTGTGAAGTTTAACTCTTCTCTGTCTGACAGAGCCATTATCAATATTGGTGTTCCTAAGGGATCCATCCTGGGACCCTCTACTCTTTTTCCTTTTCATTAATAATATTGCTGACGTGTTTCACTCACGCTCTGCCTTACTTTATGCAGATGATCTAGTCCTCTATTTCAGCTCCAAAAATGTCTCCTGTATAAACACTTCACTCTCATCTGATTTCAACAACATTCAAAACTGGCTGGCAGCTCATGAACTTGTATTGACTGCAAAGAAAACTCAAGCCATGCTATCTGGCTCTGCCCCCAAACTCAGGACCTGTCAGACTTTCCTGATGATATGTGGCTCAGGTGGTTCATTAATTGAATGTGTATCCTCCTTTAAGTACCTTGGAGTCCTCCTGGATCAATCCTTGGATTTCAATCTGCACTTTCAATCTGTCTGTAAGGCCGTAAAAATGAAGCTGGGAATTGTCTACAAAACAAGCTATATGCTAAACCCCCCTGCTAAGCTGGCCATTGCCAGGGGTATCCTCCTCCCTGCCCTCACATATGGTGCTCCAATCTTTGTTTTTGCCAATAAAACTAACCTGTACAAGTGGGATGTTACCAGTGGGATGTTACCTATAATCATATCTGCAGGTACACCTCTTTGTCTCCTAGACTAAAGCACCACTGCCAACTCTACAGTGACTTGGAGTGGCTCTTCCCCTCTGCCTGCCGACTATTCTCCCTTGGCTCACTTATTGACTCAGTAATCAGAAACAAAACTCCATCTTCTCTTGCCATGATACTTGTAGCTCAATACCCCTCCTATGGACTACACTTGGCTGATCATTCTCTACTCTATGTGTCAAGATGCCAGACATCTAAGGGCTCCAGTGCCTTCCACTATGCTGCCCCCAAGGTCTGGAACTCTCTTCCCCTGGCTCTTCATCAGACCGCATCCATCTCAATTTTAAAAGAAAGCTTCAACCACATCTATCTCTAGTTGACTCCTGCACTTGTTTTGACCCCACCTAATTCCTCTCACTCTTACCCTCTTTCTATACCCCCCTTTTTTCCTTCACTTGTGAAACATATCTTATCTGGCCTCAAGAGCATTTTTCATTTATAACCCTCCAATCTTCACTGATAACACCCTGTTGGATAGTTCCTTCGTAATTATGTTTCTTTTCTCCCTCTTTCTTTCCTATTTTAGCTATATCTGCAGTCTGCATCACTTGCTATTGGCTGCTGCCTTATCTATATTTATTGTTGCACTATGTTATGTTTCCCATTATATCTGTCACCTTGTTAACTGTTGTTTACTCCAGTGTGAGTGCACAATGTTCTATCTGATTGTATGCTACATTTACTGTTTTGTATTTACTTTTACTGTTCAGCAATACCTGTAACTACTGCACTGTACATGATGTTCCTGCACTGATGCAATGTACTTGTCTTACCACTCTTCTTGTACTCTCCAGGGTTGTGCCTGAAATAGTCATTGTTTGGCTAGTGTACGCACCAAGTTAACAAAAACTAACCAACTAAATAAATAAATGTACTAAGGTGGGGAGGTCCATGGATGGAACTAGATGATAAAAGCTGGTCTGGACAACAGATGCCACATGAAATTCAAGCTTCAAACCGCTGTCTAAGGTCACGTTAAGGTTTCACACCCTAGAGGAGGCCTTCAATGGTACAGATCCCAGGAATAAACTGATTTCGGCACCAGAGGCCAACCTGTTCTGTCCTCTGTTCGACTCAACCACCAGTACCTCCATCTTATCGGGGTTCAGTCACAACCAGCTGGAGGCCATCCAGTTGTTGATCTCTGCGAGGCAGCTGTTAAGAACTTCTACCACACTGAATGTTCCAGGGGCAAAGGAAAGATACAGCAAGGTATCATCAGCATAGCAATGAAAACTGAAGGTATATTTCCTAATGAGCTCACCCAGGGGCAGCATATACATGGCAAACAACACTGGCGACAAGACAGAATCCTGAGGTACTCCACACAACAGTAAGCTAGGGGAGGAGGAGAAATTCCCCATCACTACCCATTGCCTCCTATTCATCAGGTAGGATTCAAACAGGCAGATGACAGAGCCGGTGAGTCCACAAAATTCCCTCAGGAGGTCAAGTAACACACAATGGTCTACCATGTCAAAAGCTGAAGAGAGATCTAGGAGGACACGGATTGTCCCCTTCCCCAATCTCTGGCCCTGAGGAGGTCATTTTGCACCTGAACTAGTGTGGTTTCTGTATTATGTCTCATATGAAAACCTGACTGGAAAGGCTCATAGAGATCAAAAGCTACAAGATGTTCCTCAAGTTGCTGCACGACAACCTTCTCAACAACTTTCCCTAAAAATGGGAGGTTGGAGATGGGACGGTAGTTTGCCTTGACATTAGGGTCTAAAGAGGACTTCTTCAAGAGGGGATGAACCAATGACTCCTTCAAGGCATCTGGAACAATCCCCTCCGACAGGGTGCACTGGACAATCAAGGTGAACACTGAGCCAACAGTGTCGACACATTTCATGAAGAAACGAGTCAGCACCGGGTCCAGTTCGCAATATGTATCCATCTCCCTGCCCTCCCTACCCGTTTCTTAGTTTTGGGCTCATCCCTTCTTCCTCAAGCATGGAGGCTAAGGTGAAGTATTTATTTAGCAGATTAGCTTTCTTCTCATCTCCCTCTATCACTCCCTTCCCCTCTTAACCACATAATCCCCTGCTTGCTTTTCCTTTGTTCACTTACATACTGAAAAAATTTCTTGTCATCCCTTTTCACCTTCCTCGCAATTTTCTCTTCTGTTTTCACCTTAGCTCTCCAGACTATTTTCCCTGCTTCCCTCAGCTTCTCCCTGTACACTCCCCTATCCTCCGTCCCTTGTGAGGCTTTGTAAGTCCTAAATGCCTTCTGCTTTTCCCTGATCACTGTCTTCACCTCCTTAATAAACCATAGTGTTTTTTTCCTCCCCCTCTTGCGCTTGTTCACTCTTTTCATGCATGTTACAATTACAACCGGACCCCAGGCTGGAAGGAGTTGCAGGCATAGGTTCAAATGAATTTGTTCTGGGGATTGGGGCACCAAGAAGCAAAATGATCCTGTACCCTCATGGGATTAAATTCCCTTCCCTCAGAAATAAAATCTGTGTCCACAGAGGTTGGCAGTCAGTTAGTGGGACTTTACTTAATCAGGCAATATCAGGCTGTGATACAGAGCAATTAATACAGTTTACACACCCGATATGAGGGAACTACCCTCAGAACTATTTACATAGTAAATGCAGTTCCACACTCCTGCAACCTGTGTTCACTTTGGCTCCACTTCACATGCATTTGGATACAGGTGTCAGCCCCAAGTAATGGTCCCAGCCCATGAGCTGGACTACATGGAACAGGGCACAGGCACCCATGTTCTCCAAGGACTTTTATTTCCCAAAGGCTGGGGTTATGCTCCCTTACCTGGTGACTAGAAATAGCCCAAGGAGCAGGCAGCAAATTTCTCCTAGATGTCCCACTTTACAGCACCTCCACCTCTGTGACCGAACATCTCTATTTGTTTTATTTATTTGAAAATTGGTAACTGGGAAAGGCACACGGAACCAAGGCTAGTTTCAAGGTGTGACCCAGGGAGAAGGAATGGGAAATGCACTAATAAAAGCATACACTATATTAATGCTTGGCCAAAGTAAAATGTAAACAGAGTACAATTTAACAAGGTACAAGTGTACATAGAAAGTAAATGGAGCTAAGCAAACATAAAGTAAGTGACTGATGTGCCAATAAAGAGATCAAAGAAGGTGGAAATAATAGCAGTGCAGATGCAGAAAAGCAAGGAGCCTGACATAGGCTGAGGTGGAACCCAGAGGAGGCCCAACAACAGGGATGGTAGAGACTCCAACAGAGGAGAATCAAGGAGAGGGATGACAGGAGCAGGTGGGGCAAGAAGGAGTTTTACTTGGTGCCTAAAGGAAATTAGGGAAGAGGAGAGATGGAGAGACGAGGGGAGCAGGTTCCTTGGCATCAGCTGGTACCCTTCTTCTCTTTCTCTGCTATCCTTTGGAGTCCTCCTTCTCCCTGCTGAGGTCCCCATTGTGGGGCAGAATGCCCAGGGATAACTCTATCCCTGACAAAAAACAAACAGGAACAGAAGAGACATTGGGACCTGTCCCTTGAGGAGGCATCCCCCCTCAGTCATTCCTCAAACTCCTGACTCTTGGTTTGTGCTGCTGCAGCAAGCCACAACATTGGTAGGGGCAGAAGCCCAGCTCATGGGGTTAACCCTGTGTTGCCAGCTGGCATCCTGCCTGCACATCGGTACAGACACCCCCTGAATGTGATGCCACATCCTCAATAATGCCCATCCCAGGATGGGGGGCATTACACTTGTCAAAGTAATAATGGTCAAAAAACGAATTATGTGGCTTACTGGTACAGTGGCAAGGTGTCCGCTTGCGATGCTGACATCCTGAGTTTTGGAAACAGACTCAGGAGTCAGTGGGCTGGCCGGGGGGAGAAGGACTGAGTGCCTGAGGGATGGCTCTCCTTCTCTAGGGGGAAGGGGGTTGAGTGTCTGGTGCAACATAGACCCCTGGCAGATGTCTTGGGATCTGCTGTGACTGGTGCCTGGTTCCTGGGGAGGTGTGACAGACATTACACTAGTGCACCTTACATCATTGCATGTCACGCCTCCTGGAGGTTAGCATGCAAAAACTGTTACCTGTCCTGCAAATGATGCCTGGGTCCCAGTGCTGCTGCACCCCCTTGGCACCTGACCCTGACTGGAGAAAGTATTCTGTGGGGTGGCCCACTCCTGCAGCCCCACTGGGGGGGTAAGCCTAGGGAGTTCTGCTGGCAGCAGTGATGCTGCCAGTAATCTGGATGTGTTTCTGGGGGGGGGGGGAGGTATATCCCTGATAAACAGGGGCTGGCAGTTTAACCTAGAGGTTATAGTTACAAGCTATGAATGAGCTTGGAACATCCATCAGACCTGGGTTTGGTTCCTACAACCTCCACTTGCATACTGTGTGACTCTGAGTAAGTCACCTAAGCACCCCAGTGCCCTCGGGTCACCCTGAAAACAGGCACTTGTGCCTAGTGGCCTTACCTGGTTACCAGATTTAAAAACACGCACACACAAAAAAACAGGGTGGGCTGAGAGGTCTAAGAGTTAGGCGAGGGAGCTAATTAGGGGGAATGGGGTACGTGTGGCATATAGTGCCTGATGTACTATATGCCCAAGTCCTCAAACGTATCCATCTTGCTTAGCACAAGTACAGTAAGTGTGTTCCTTCTGATGTGTACATAGAAACTGATGGCAGATGAGGACCATTTGGCCCACCTAGTCTGCCCATTTTCCCTACCTATTGTAGAACTGCAGACCCTACTTGATCTCCAGCTTTATCCACCCTTTCCTAACCACTAACGTTATGCCTATTCCATGCATTTCTGAGTTCATCCACCTCCCTCGCAGTGAACATTTCCCCTGTCTGCCCCCTCCAGCTTCATAGCATGACCCCTTGTTCTTGAACATTTTTTTCTCTGAATGCTGTAGTGCATATGAGAACTTTCTAGCACTCTCCTGTTCCTTCTTCAGAGGGGTCTCTGGTTCTACTGTTTGGCTGTCACTCTCTTTGCCCCCTTGCCATTGGAATTATGAATGAGCACAACTGCTCATCCCCTTGAATTCTGGAATGAGTCCTATTACTTTACTCCACTACTGCAAATTATTGATAATGGTGGTTGTGGTGGCGGTGGTGGAGGGGGCGCAACTCAGTTTAAAGAGGAAAACTCACTTAACTCCTAAAACTCATAAGCATATAATTCTAACACTGTTCCCTCATCTCCTTTGCAGCTTGGCTCCTTACTCATACTCTACTGTCTCCAAGTTTATGTTGTATTTATGGAAACTTACCTTCTTCTCTCTCATGTGGTAACTTCAGTGACAACTCCCCCTCTCTCATGCTGTTTTCCTTTGCTTAGTTTTGTATAGAAGCTCTCTATCTCACACTCTCCACCAGTACTCTCGGGTGGGTGTTGTATGACCCCTGCATCCCCCACCCGTTTTAAAGAGAGAAATCCTCTTTGTTGATGGTGAATAATCTCAGCGACTGTCCTTCATGCAATAGTGTATTTCTTTCTTTGTCAGCTATAGGATGGCAGCACTCTAAATGCTATGAAGTAGTGGTAAAACCCCTGTTATCCGAAACTCTTAGTTATCTGAAACTGTGGTGCGTCTCCCAGCTTAATAGACTTAAATGAAAAGTTCCCTCACTTATCCAAAACCCCCATTTATCCAAACAATTTTATTGTCCCTCAGCACATTCGGATAAATGAGATTATACTTTACAGTATAGTAGCAGCGTCTTCCACCTTAAACTATGGGAATGTGTCACCTTTATTCCTGGATCTATAATCCTCACCCAGAAAGGAATCCCCAGACTCTTTCCTTTTCAGGACTAGCTCCTTTGTCGGTGACTGCCTTTTGTTGGGCTGCAGAGCTATCCTTGAAGTAGTGTTTGCCATTTCTCAGCCTGATCTCCCGCACTTGACATCTGAAGCTACTTGGCCTTTACCTGAACTTTCCCCAAGCAGATGAAATTTAACCCCAATCTGGAGTCTCAAAGATGTTGCTCTTTCCCCACAGACTGATTGCTTGCTTGACTGGCAGAATGAATGAGTCAGTCACTCAATCAATCAGTTCTGTGACAGCCAACAAGGGGGCCCCTTGGAGCAAAACAAAAGCTAAACATTCCCAAGCATTCCTGAGGAGGACTGAGACAATCAGATAAGAAGCCATTTCTGCCATCTCAAAAACCATTTGCTGTATTAACCCTTAGGCTGCCAACAGAATTAGAATGTATAGGAATTCTGGACTGATATCAGTCTGCGGTCCTGCAAGAGTTAAATATTTCCTGATCACATATGCCTGTCAATATACTTTAAATGTATAGTACTGACTTTCAAACTGTGGAATAAGTGGGTATAATGCATACAGTAGCATTCTCTTAATTGAAATTATAGACAAGATTAGAGCAATCCCAGTTTAAAGAGATATCACAGGCTAGCCCAGTGGCACTGAGGGTTGAGGCGCTGGACACCACACCACACGTCATACCAGTGATCTGGGTTTGGGAATGAACTCGGGCCACCAGGGGGCTGGCAGGGGAGAGGAAGGATCAAGCATCCGATGACTTCTTTCCTCTGGGGTGGATAGGGGGTATTGCATCACCCTGCAGCAATGACTGGCAGAGGCCAGCTGCACTACAATGGCATGTGCAGCAAGAAAGGGAGCATGGCAGGTGTCAGCACTATGTGCTTGGATGCCATTGCATGTCTGGCTCCCCAAGGGGTGAAGAGTGGGAAAAATTGTGGGGCAATCTTCATGCTGTTGGCTGCACTTAGGACCTAAGAGAGGCAATTCTACCAGGGTGCAAAGCAATGAAAAGCCTGCCCTGTGGGTGTAGGTTTGTGTTGCTGGAGATCATGGGGGCCGCTTCACTGAGGTGGATAAACAGCAGTCGTGATTATTAAAAAAAAAAAAAAAAAGATATTGCAACATCAAGGACAATTTAGCTATCATTTTGTACACAGAAAAAGCTCTTTTTTTTTGCATCATTATCATTTACAAAATGAATGTTTTTGTACTGTTTACATGGTAAGAATGTCTTACTTCATCACCATGCATTGGAGAGCAGCAGTTTTAAAGAAACAAATTTTGTGGGCTCCAATAGCAAGTGGCAGAGCATACTCCAATGCTTTTCCTGTTTATCAGACTGTTCTCAGAGTGCAATTGTTTTATTATTAATTTATGTATAAACGTCAGGCACTTGTAGCCTTATTATCAGTAAGTTAGCCACAGACACCAAAAGTGAAAGTAAACTGGCACCATAGCACCGGTAGACAGCAATAATAAAAAAATAATTATATATATATATATATATATATATAAAAATAAATACAACCTAAATGCAAAGATAAGACTGCAACAACATCTCGGATTCTGGTGACCGATAGCCAGAAAATGACTAGTGTTTCACAGTTATTGATAAATGCCACCTGAACACCTAGATGCTATTGCAGTCTTATGCACATCTGTGTGTACTTTACCATTACTGATCTTATTCCTTATTACTAAGGACATTTACAAAAACACAGGATCATGTTCGCCTAAATATTCTGCTGCTTGGCTACATAGGAAATGATATTCCTCTGCTTGTGACATCTCAATCACTTGCCATGGAAATGATTATGATAAGCAGATGATTATCACCACGGGTGCAGACAAGCAGCAAGAGTGGACCAGCTCAGAGGGAGAAAGATCTTGTTCATGAAAATGTCCTTGGCACTATAACATGAGGAAATTATACAGAAAATAGATGACAAATGAGTTGCACTGTGTTCAGTCATGTTTCCCCTGAGGCATCAGTAGCTGTAAGTGTTAAAGAATTATACTGCCACATTTTTAAATAGTTTGTATATTTACAATTCCACTACAAGTAGGTCAGCACGTCTGCACAGAACAAGAGGAAGGCTATGTGCTAAATGTGTAGCCCTGCACCTGAAGTGTAGGACATGAACGTAGCAATGGGTTGAACCAGTGGTTAAATTAGAGGTGTTTAGGAGGCAGAACTCTCCTTTCTACATTTATAGGAGGTGGAACTGTAGTTCCTAGGAGGTGGAACTCATAGTATTCAATGGAGAAATATGTCAGAGGAGGTGGAACTGGAGGTGGTACCAAGTTCTGGTGAGTTCCTGCCCAATTTAACCCCTGGGTCTAACTTTTACCTACTGTACTTGTAGATAAGAAATGGCATGTAAGTTTTACAGAGCCACTGTACTGTACTGCCTGGAGTTAATAGTTTTCAAAATTAGCTATCACTTTATATATATTTTTTAATTTGTTTTGCTAATTAAAGATTGTCTACCTGACAGAACTAGCTGTGATGTGTAGAAAAGCACATCATCAGCACTGTGACCTCACTGTCACATCACTAGTAACCAAGAACAATCTCCTGTGGCTTGATGGCTAACTTGTAACATATGTTACCCATCAGACAGCTAGGTGTGTGATTAACAGTGAAGTGAATGAGGTCGCATGCTGATGATATAGTGTGGGAGAAAGCTATATCTGCTTCCAGGTAAAGCACTGCTTTTCACATCACATCCAGTTTTGTTGGGTAGAAAACCATCTAATGAGCACATAGAAAAAAGGAAATAAAGAAAAGTAATAAGGGATTGCTTTTAAAACTTACTAAAATGTTCTGCTGGTTCTTTTTGTACTATTAGCTCTTTAAAGTACCCTGAACTGCTAACCAAACAGGAACACTTTAGTATAGCAGCAATGTGTAGTGACAAAAAGCATAGTACAATGTCTCACAAGTGCCTTTATTATTCAAATGCACAAGCATGGGTTAACTGCATTTGCAAATTACTTACAATTTTCACCCAGAAATGTGAGAGTTGAAAATGCACAAGTTTATCTGAATTGCCAGTTAAATCTTAAGCCTCAAACAATTAAAGAATTTATTTCAAAATGCATTGATAAATCACATGAGGGAACATCAAGGAATGCATTCCAGGTACCAATTGCTCTTCTGTTTTGAAATAAAACAGAAATATATGAATTGCCCTTTTGTTTTTCTTATTTGGTTCATATATGAATAAAAGGACAAAAGTACAAACTCCAGTCAATAGTTTGGATTTTATTAGAAAACATTTGATAAAAAATTGTTTTACAGTGTATAAAAGGCATCACATAAATATTATGACACACCCTACTCCAAACAACTTGACAAGTATATCGTTGGTAGCTCCAGAAAGTTTTTACACATCAGACCCGATTTTGTGGTGCAATCCCGTTTAAAAATCGGTCTTCATAAATCACTAGACATACCAATGATTTTATAAGCAGCCTGTTTAGAGAAGAACATCTTTGCGAATATCAAAGGACACAAACCATAGAAAACATAAAAAAACATAGACTTTCATAAACATATTTACAAATGTACATATAACACCAGTAAAGGGTTTCATGAGGTCAGATCAAGTACAGGTACTCTGCAAAGACATTCGGAAAGGTACTTCTCGGTTGTTTTTTGGTTTTTTAATATAATTAAGCCACATACCATACTTGCTCTTTCCGTTTGTCCAGTGAAGTCATAATACTGATTTGTCACAGTCAAGTTTACAGCAACAACCTTAACAGTCCCACAGCAGCTTTATTAACACTTAAACCTGGATCACAACCGCGCTCGAATTCTGCAGCTGGCTCTTGTACTGGTCTAGCCAGTTTTTGAGTTCAGAGATCTTGTAGCCCTCTGGCCCCCGGCCCCCCTGGTATACAACCCTCTCCTGCTGCACGATGTAGAGCCTCTCAAAAAAAGCTCCATAGGCAGCGTTGGAAGCATTGTCCATGGTGTCGACCACTACAAGGCAGCCGGGGATCTCTAGATTCATCAGCTGCGCAGCTTTCAGTCTGTCTTCCAGGCACTGGTGCTTTGGGATTTGGTAAGGGGCATCTGTGCTGACCCAGCCATCAGATGGGTGGGCTTCTTCAATATATATAAGCAAAAAGTCGGCAACGTCCTTGTATTGGGTGGCGACTCCCCGAAAAGCCTTCAGACGTGCCATGAACGGGGGTCAGGTGCAGCTGCCAAAGTTGAGAATCAGGGGTCTCTTGCCTCCGCCAAACTCCAGGATCTTGGCTTTCCGTTGTCCCTCCAGCTTGATGACCTCAGTGTTGGGGGCTACCAAGCCTATGTGGGCCGCCTTGAAGAAGTCCAGTTTTTGGCCATGCCACACGGCTCTCAGTGACTCGAGGGTGAACATGCGGTTCGAGTCTGAGACGCAGAGCTCGGGCTCGTCAGGTAGATCGCTGGCTTCCTGCCTCCGGCTCATATGCAGCAGGACCCGCCGGCGGACGCACAGGAAGTCCAGGAGCCAGAGCATCAGGGCTGTGACAAGGAAACGAGGCAGCAGGATGAAGCAGGCAAACGCTTGCTTGAGCACTTCATTCATGGTGTGAACACCTGAGGACTGGTACATAGTAGGGCGGGCTCGCACGGGGCTCCTCTCCCTTCGACTGCCTCCCCTTTCCCCAGCTGATATGAGAGCCCGCTTCTCCGGGCTCCCTTATATAGTCGCGGATTTGAATGAAAGCGGCCCCGCCTGCTGCCGTCGGCAGCCACCGCCGCAGACACACGACCCGCCCCCGCATACTTGAGGGGATTACCTATCCTGAACTCATCAACCGGACGAAAAATAAACACCTCTATACGCACGGACACACACTCACTCACTCAGAGGCCAACTCCCTCCCCCCTCCGCGCGCGCACGCACGCACGCACGCATCTATCAGGGAGTGCGCCCTGCCCTGGCCACCCCGAGGTGGAATCTGAAGCGCACTTTACATAGGACAAGCGAATTGATCGTAATACTGATGGTAGATGTATGTCGACGTTGGCATTACTAGAACAATAATCATAAAAAAAAGACACAAAACAAACAAAAAAAAAAACGGAGGCAGTTGAATAATGAAATATGTTTGTAGCAGTTAAAGCTAGACCAGCGTATTGCTGCAACTCTGAGGGACTTACTACTTTAACAAAAAATAATTTTTTGAATAGGACATCTGTTCTGTTAACTGCGTCAACCTTGTAACAGGAAGGAAAATAAAAACGCAATAAGGAAACCTATATTTTGAACTGGTTAGTATACTTGTATTCATAGTGGGTGGTTAAGGTTTATATGTAACTTATTGCTCATTGTGGTTTATAATTTGTTTTATACAGCGCCTTTCCTACACACCTGTATTCAAAGCAACAAGTTAATAATGGAATGCAATGTAGGTGAACAAATATTGCAACAACTTTTAAGCTAAATATTTAGGGCGTAACAGTGGCTTAATTGTTTAATGTCGGGAGGGAAATAGGTCCATATTCTATCCTCTTCCCCCTTCATAAACAGTGATGAAAACAGTCATTGGTTGCAAACGTACTTGCACAAAAGTGTATTAATGCAACGAACCTGAGTTGATTTTTTTTGTTTTGTTAATTTTCGACTGCTTATCCAGTTTGCGAAACTGAGTGCCATTATGTTTTTCAGCCCCATTACTAACTCCAGAAGATCATTATCTGCTAATTTTAATCTGTTGGTTACAAATAATAAAAATCCCACCCGGCATTGACTGCAAAAGAAGGAGCTGACTAGTCACTAGGGGGAGGTGTTGTCCGGTGTAACACAGCCCTGGATCGAGTGCAACAAGTACTGAAGAGCACACGAGGTCGAGGTTTAGCCATCGCAATACAGGGTGAAGCACTCGGCTGTTGTTGCCGCACTGAACTTGTATATACCAGTTTCGCCCCCACCTCCCCAAATGGTCTAATTAGTCCATGCTGGAAAGTCGAGGTTTGTAATACACCACCATATTTAATAAGACCACATTAAAACTGAGAAGGGGACTGGAGGAAAACTGTTTCATCAGACCCTTGTACTTACTTTTTGTTTTCCAATCATAATACACAATTTTTCTTCAGCAAGAAACGTGTATTTAGAGCAAGGATATTAAATCCCGAAGTGGGGTAGCTAGGACATAATGTGCATGAATACATAGGTGCACAAGTTGATATGTACACACCAGACCTAACCAAAGCGCTGACTTTTCTCATACATCAGGCATCCAGGGACAGGGGGGAAGTATTTTCACTCTTGAAACCCAAGTTTCACTTTGAGCTTCATTAACTGTACTGTCCTCTAATCTTTTGCAGATTATGATTACTCTCAACCACACATATTTGGGATGCAGTTCCTCTCTCTCTCTCTCTCTCTCTCTCTCTCTCTCTCTGTCTGTCTGTCTGGTGTGTAAACTAGAGCAAGACAGCTGCCGATGCTGTCAGTTGTCGAAGCCGAGAATTGCCTCCAGCACACATTGAAACATAGAAACATAAACTTTGAGGGCAGACAAGGACCGCTTGGCCCACCTAGTCTGCCCATTTCCCTACCTAGAGGATAAACAGCAGATCCTATTTAACCAACAGCCTATTTCTTCCTACCCCCCACAAAAATTGCCTTATGTCTGTCCCATGCATTCTTTAATTCTCCCACAGTTTTAGACCCCACAACCTTTTCAGGAAGGCTGTTCCATGCGTCCACCACCCTCTCTGTGAAAAAATACTTCCTCACATTGCCCCTGAGCTGTCCCCCCTCTATCTTCATATTGTGTTCCCTTGTTCTTGCACATCTCTTTTTTTGAAAGATGCTACCCTCTTGGACTTTGTTGATTCCACTGAGGTACTTAAATGTTTCTATCATGTCCCCCCCCCCACACATATTAAGCTCCTTTAGTCTCTCCTCCTATGGTTTCTCTTGCAGACCCTGCACCATTTTAGTTGCCCTCCTCTAAACTGCCTCCATCCTGTCTGTGTCCTTGTGGAGATGGGGTCTCCAGAACTGGACTCAGTACTCCAGATGGGGTCTCACCAACTGTCTGTACAGGGGGATAACTACTTCTTATTTTCTGCTGGCGATGCTTCTCCCTATACATCCCAGTATCCCCCCAGCCCTCTCTTCTGCCTTCTCACATTGCTTGCCAACCTTAAGGTCATCTGATACGATTACCCCCAGGTCCCTTTCCATTTTTGTTGTTGTTATTACTACCTCCCCCCCCCCATTGTGTAATCTTCCCCTGGGTGTTTGTTTCCCAGGTGCATTACTTTGCACTTCTTTGCACCTAATCCAAGCTGCCATACTTCTGACTATTCCTCCAACCTTGCCAAGTCCCTTCTCATCCTTTGCAGGCCTCCTTGTGTATCAACCCTGTTGCAGATCTTTGTGTCATCTGCAAAGAGGCATAGTTTTCCTCCCAGTCCCTCTACAGTGTCTCTTATAAAGACATTAAAAAGGACTGGACCCAGTACTGAACCATTTTTTAACATTTCTAACCATTTTAGGAATGTTATAAGTGTAATAATCCAGGCAGGGTGTAGGTCAGTGCTGTAATAAACTCACTTCCTTGCTGGTTAAAAGGCCCCTGCTGCGTCTCAACCACCCAGGTCGTTCCGTTGTTACAATATTTCCCTACATTATTCTTGACTCACAACTACTCTTGCATAATTACAGAAAATACTCACACTATTGGAACACAGAAAGAACACATTTTGAATGTTATTCTGCATATACAATATACATATAAAATGCGATTTATTTCGCTTGCATAATGGCAGGAGTAACCGTTTGAATAGGAAACGATTTGGTCTGATAACCTTTCATTCTGAGCTAAAGCATTAAAACAATAATTGGATACTAGAAGCGCAGTGACTGAGTGTAGACAGACTGGACAGCATTTGTAAAATATCCTACTCACAGCTGTCAACTCCCCTAGAACCAAAACGAATACCTTGGGCACGTTCATTTGATAAGTGAATTTCCCTGTAATATGAATATATCTTCGTATCCGTTTCAACTTGAGAGTAAGACATATTACTCGCTAAGAGACTACGCAGCCGTACAGTATGGTATAATTCAGGGTTGTCTGCGAAATACCTGTAAGCAAAGTACTGCACATTCGGGCTCCTTTCGGTTGGTCTTAATGAAATGTAAAAGCGGACAGGACCATTTGAAAATTGAGAGAGGTACTAGATGATAGGAGAGGAACTGTTGTTTTAAGGGGAGTTTAAAGTGAAATGCTTTCCATCAGATTTGTTCCTATTTAATCCTCATCAAAGTTAAATAAACCTATGCTTCCTTATTTGGAAGGGGACCACAGTACACATATTCTTTCTTCATGCATGTGTATCGGTGTCATGTTTAATGAATATCTGTAATGTTTTATTTTTTCTACTTATACGCTTCACCAGAGTGTTGGGATTCCAGGAACTCTTAAAGGCAGCGCGGTGTTGTGGTTATATGACGAAGCATAGGATTGTGAAACTGGAGATCCCAAGTTCGGTTCCAGCTGCAGCCACTGTGACCTTGAGCAAGTCCCTTGGTCTCTGTCTCTGTCTGCTTCGTTTCTCCCACAGCTGTGCAGTTGGGAAGAGGTATGAGTCGGGACCTCACTGAACATGACATGCTGGTTCTGTTTGGCTATCTAGGAAAATGAACTATGAAGCAAGAAAGAACACGCACACACAATCCCCCCAATCGTCTTAGTGGCAGTGCAGTTTTCTTTGCTTCTTTTGGTTGAAATGGCATTTGTTATACAGAAAGTTCTGTAAAATATTCTGCCTGCAGCTTTGATTTTTAATAAACAGAACACTGAAGATAAAAATCTGCTATTTAATAGATGCAGTTATATTTTTGTAAAGGCCACTGTCAGTAGATGAAAATACCTGGACTGTGAACTTGTACTGGTACTGTACAAACAATTAACAAGACAGGACTTTTCAGCCAAGTAGACATTTACCTGTGGAGGCTGATTTACCTTATCCCCCAATTTAACGTATTCCAAACGGGCTAAATATTGAGAATAAAAAGTGGCACGAAACTCATTCGACTTAAAATACGTTATACGGGAGACTGTAAGCACCAGTTGCTCTATTTGGGTATAATGGAAATCGTTTTTGATCGACAGCTTGATTTACACCTTCCCAAGGAACCACAGAGTTGTGAAACTTATCACTGTCTGCAGTAGCACCCTACACCATTCCAAGAAGTTCCTGGAAATACAGTTAACACTGAGTGAAGATGACGAGAAGTATGGGCCACGCAGCTGCATTTCATTATTTAACTAATTTAGGGGAATGAAGTCATTACTACAAAGAAATGTAATGCAGACCCTTTTAATAGTTTGCAATTGAACTTTTCTTAGGGCATCTAAGACATGTATTTTTATTTATAGGATGTACAGTATTTTCTTGGATACATCTTATTGGCAAGTACTGCACTTGGTTCTGGGATTGTTCAGAAACAATCTTATGTTCTACTAACTGGTTAACAATCAGCTATGGGGCCAGGAATACCTACAGGAGAAATACAGAAATAATGTAGATGCCAACAGCTTGGAAATCTGACTAGGGTACATTAAATATATGAGCTAATAATGTTGGCATTGTAATAACCAAGCAAATGACAAGATAGTCAAAAAAAAAACAAACAAACTTGCATTGTTCTGTATATTTTTCCATTTCTGTTTTCTTTTTGGTGGTTAATTTTTATTACAAAAGCAAACAAACAATACAACAACAGTACATAAAAAAAAGTTGATAGTGAAAACAGCAATACCATCTGATAAGTGTTACCAAAGCATAGCATTGTCAGTCTACCTGCACCAATACATTACCTCTCCATGAGGAATATGAATAAAGTATACTGTACAGTGACCAAAAAACTCCTCCTCATTGGCTGAGTTAAAGGCCAGAGCTTGGATGGGGAAGAAAGAAATAGCACAAATCAGTGGTGGTGGTGGTGTGTGTGGGGGGTTTAGGGACCAACTGAATCCTGTAGCCAGCTATATCCAAGCAGTAAGTAGGAACCGTAGGGGAACTCAGAAGGACCAGTGGTGGGTATACCTCACACATCATGGAGTTTGAAATAAGTCCTTATATTCCTGTAGAGGGAAACAGAGATCTAGAGTACTTGTCAATCTAATTTAGGCCTCAAAGTGTCTCTAGTTAAAAAAACAAAAACAAAAAAACACACATTTTATAATTGGACACATTTTGTAGAGCTTTCTGATATAGCTGTTAGTTTGATTTTGGTTCCTTTTTTTCTATTTTTGAAAAGTGAAAAACAGACTGCCCACCATACTGGTGTTACCATACAAAAACATGTTTGTTTACAGTCCTTAATCAATTCCCACTGCATCTTTCCTGGATTTGGGATACTCACAATACAGTCTAGACACTCAAGATGCTGTGGGAGGAGAGAGAGAGAAAGACTACTGCATTGTGAATGGCTGTACCGTTTGGGGGTGTTCTATTATTCAGGATAAATGCAGTAAGAGCAGATCAGTGATCTGAAGCAAACAAGGCTGGGTATAATTACACTAGTAGCATGCATTTCAGTTCTACTGAAAAGGGAAGCAGGTAAAATAACCAGCAACATCAATGAACTTTAGACATGGTAAGCAATCATAAAATGTGGGGTTTCAACTACAGGATGCAAAATGGGTTGACAGTGTCCCTTTAAATGCTCATTCCTTATATCAGTTTTGTGTGATTTTAGCCACTTTCATATAGTTAAAAAAATGAATGACCCTACATCCAAAAGGATAGCCTGCTTGACCAAACTGTGTGTGTGTGTGCGTGTGTGTGTGTGTGTGTGTGCGCGTGTGTATGTGTATGGTGGGCCATTTTTTGATGTATTAGTTTTTATTCTTCTGTTTATTCAGGGTGTCTCATTCAAACATAGGATCTTGTCATTTTTAAGCTAAGTTGCTAGTTACAGTTACACAGTGGACAAAGCTTTACATACAGTGTTGGAAAATGGTACACAACAATACGATTAATACAGGAAATCCTTATTCAGCAGCTTAAAAGTACAATCTATGGTAACTAAATTGCGAAGAGGATAGACGTTGGGATTCAGGGTGTAATTTATGGTTAAGGATGACAAATCATAGCCTGGTATGCTTGGTGCAAACGGAACTATTGCCCTGGACCCAGAAGAGATAGCAAATACTTTTAATAATTACTTCACTGACCTCAGTGCTGTCCTCCCCCCAATGGTGAGTCTGACCCCACTGTTAAACAGAGGGACAATCAATCCACTGCAGCTGCCCCAAACCCTACCAACCCAAAGTTCAACTTTAAATCCATCACTGTAGTGGACACAATCAAGTGTGTATAAAGAGTACTGGGTAAATCCAGAGTGGGAAGTGATGCTTTGGACATGAAACTTGTTATCCATGGTCTAGCACCCTTAATTGTACCCTCACCTCGTGGACAGCAACACATATGTTGGCATATGTACTTACCTTAGGGCAGAGACACTTATTGTACAAGTGTAAGTGTCAGGATCTGTGTTCTACTGTATTTTACTAATATGCATATTATGCTTCATTGTGTTTTATCACTGTATCTTAGTCCTGGGAGATGCTTTCCATTATATTTTTATGGTATAATCATAAGTTAGGCAACAGTGCCACCTTTAGTTCTTGTGCATCCCTATAACTGCAAGTCACCTTGAAGACTTATAGAGATCCCATTGTTCATGCTATCTTTGCTAGCTAAGCAACTTCTTATGTTAGTTAGGATGGTTACTCATGCCACCTGTTACTGTCCAATTGTATACTTTTTATGTATCTTCTTCAGTAGTTACCATAGTAATTATTTGGGTATAAGACCCCTTGTAACATATAGCTTCTCTGAGATGTGAGACTGCACCCATGTAGGTAAGGAAAACTGGAAGCTCTCCCAGTGTATTCACTGTTGGTAGTAAGCCTGTATTATCATTTACCTGTAATAAATTACATTTATTACATGTGCACCACTTGTCTGTTGTCTCTTCCTTTGTGCCATTCCAACAAGAACCTGAGAAAGGTAATTTTATTACCCAGTTACATTTGGTGACCGTGTGCAGATTGGAAGATGCAAAAGATGATTCCATTCAATTTATTTTGAATGTTGAGTAGTGTAGCACAACTTTCGCCTACTTGGACCTACTCATGCTTACAGTGGTAACGATTGTGGTGGACACACACTGTCTTGTTCTTGGGCATGGCAGACCCACACCAGACCTCTTTACTCTCCCTCTGCATGTGATAGCATACCACCTTGGCATCACCATTCAGCCACCGGGGACCGGAAAGCGGTTGGTGACGGTACCAAGGATTTTGTCCAGTTTTCCAACTGCTTATTTGTTTGCTTGTCTACCCCTTATTTGTCATGTCTGAACTTTGCACCGAACTGAGACTTGAAGTCTTGAACTACCTCACATCTCATGGCGGATGGACAGATTTTGCACTGGATGCAAAATCTGCAGAAAAAACATTGTTGCTTGTATCTGGCCAATACGTAGAGTCCAAACAACCAACCAAGAAATACAACCTCAAAGGTCTTTTGGTTGCGGCTCTATATACTGCTGTTGAGGGTCTCACAGCGAAGTGTGCCTCCCTTGAACTGAAAAATGCTGCTCTAAGAAAAGAGGTGGGCTTGCAGGCATCAGAGTTACCGAAAAAGGAACAGAAACTAGTGGAGGAGATACAGTCACTTCGTGATGCCAGTAACAGACTGTTACACTGTACTGCTCAAGACACTGAGTGAGAAATTTGTATGTTGAGAGATGATTGTGAAAGGTTGAAATGTGATAAGAAACAGCATATTTGAATGATATTTTTAGTGATATGAATGAGGGTTTGAGAGAGGAGAATGCTGAGTTGAAAGAGGAGTATCAGAGAGTGAGTTGTGAGCTAGAGAAAGAACTTAGGGAAAATGATGAAGTGTTAGAGTGTTGCAGTGTGAGGTTGCAAAAGGTATTAAGCAGGGCACTGCAGGAGTTTGTCATCAGCGGGAAGTTCTTGCTGGCCATGTTAAGGCCATGAACAGGTTCCAGTATACACCCATTGAGACTGCGTCATCCAGAGATGATGACTCTGACTTTCATGATGAGGCATGTCACATCACATGCAAGCAACCCCCCCCCAGTGGTGTAACTTTTGTCAGCCATTCACAAGATGGCACCTATGTCGGCATGCACTCTGCATCGCCACGTCTACACAAACATAGTGGAAGCCACGTACACCACCAAGATGACAGACCCCATGACACAGGCAGAAGGCCTGTATTCCATAGTATGCTTCCACTCACTCCTCTTAACAGGAGAGACACGGCAGAAAGTTCAAGGCCTAATTCAAGAGGCTCTCGGTAACATCACTATACTGGAGGACCAAAGGAGAGCTAGCCAGGATCAATTGACAAAATGTTTAAAGAAACAGTCAATCAGGATCATGCATACAAAGCAGTCACTGATGCAGCAGCAGAAGCTGCGCTTTGCGGCGCCATGGAACATATTGAGTTGAATGCGACTACGCATACTTTCAACCCCTTACAAGTTGCTCACTCTGTCCATCAAATTTCCCAAAGTATTTGACAGATGGGCCCAACTGACAATCTCAGTTGCCACTTGGAGAAGGTGCACTCCCTCTGCAAGAAGCTTTCTCTCCAACCAGAGTACCAGGTTCAAGTCTTGTGATGGACGATCGAACGTAACCTCTGGGCTAAGCTCCTAGAGACAGTTCGTAACTCCGACACTCTTGTCTATGACAACATCACTGCAGCCCTCATAGCTGCCAACTATCTGGGTGTTGTAGGAGCTTGCTTGGCCTACAAGGTTAAGCAGAGTGTGAAAGAAAGCCACACAGCCTACCATCAACGATTATGGCTCGCATACTATACTGGCAAAGGCCTTGCAGGTGAACTTGCAGACCAAGACCAAATTGAGTACAAGGACTTGTACATCCGGAACATGACTCCAGCCATGCGGGAAAAGGTTGAACTTAATGTTTACCCACATACCGATTCCTTTGCGAACATCCTTACAAAAATGGAGCTTGCCTATCAGGTTTACCTCCGTAACCTTGCTTCCGGTAAAACCAACAAGGCTGCCACAATACAAGTCCTGGCAGCACAGGTGGCTGTAGTACAGCCTACCCCCAATATGCCTACCCACTACACCGTGGAAGGCAATAAACAGAAAAATGATGCCCCTTCTGACAACACGCAGTCGCACAAGGGGGGGCAGGAACTATAAAAACAACAGAAACAGAGACAGGAACAATTGGAAAAATCCAAATGCCCAGCAGTATAACCAGAACTGCAAAGGCCCTACCTATCAAAGTCTCAAAGATGAAAATGAGACCCTCCACAAATTGTTGGAGGAGATCCATGCTGAACGAGCAGCTAAGCCTACGCAAACCATAGCAACCCTCACTTCGGATGCTGGACAGACATGCGGTCAGGGGAATCCTTTCCTGCCTTCAGCTACCAAACAAACAAACAGCCAAGGGAAAAATCCTTTTGTGGCATTGGCTACTGGCCAAGCCAATGCAATGACCAAGGAGGAACCATCCGTGCAGGCCGCTGTCACACCTGTGACATCACAGGTACATCTGTATCCTGTACAAGATATCCAGGAGGCCTTGAAAGATTCTGCGGGCCTCAGATTTCAGGAACAGGATGATGATTACGATTCTGAGAATGCAGACTGACAATTACAGGCCCCAGTCTGGATTGTGAGTGACTTGATTGTTGGCACAAATGGACAGCCTTGTGTAAAGGCCACAGTCAGGGTCTGCCAACTCACCATACTTCTGGATACCAGAGCAGCCATGTCAGTCCTGCATGATGAGGACCCAGTCTCATCTGACTGGTCTACCACTGGAAGACCAGTGTTCAGGGTGTAGATGGTATCCAGCTACACACTTACTGATCTTTTCCTCTACCTGTGTTGGTAGGCCACCTCAGAACTGATTTTGTCTTTGATCTCATGGTATTACGTCATCACCCCAGCATATTGGGAATTGACTTTCTAGCACTACACGGCTGTGTGGTGGACCTAGCCAACCAGCTGCTCCTCCAGATAAAAGAACAATGTCATGCAGTCACCATTCTAGACTCGCATATGGTGGCAGCCATCTCCAATAACAACAAGGAGTAAGACATCATGGCTTTGTTTAAAATTCATGACCTGTTTTCTGAACTTGCACCCTTGCTGCAAAAACACCTTGACATGTTTGGCACCAACAAGCATGACTGTGGTAGGATGCACACTACCATTGAGATCACAGGGCCTTACCCTGTGAGGCAGAAGCAGTACCCATTCCCTGCTGAAACCTTGCCATCACTGAGGGAGGCCATCCGATCACTGCTACAGCAAGGAGTGATTAGGACCTGTGTCTCCACTGTCAATTCACCCATTTGGCCTATAAAAAAGTCAAATGGAGCTTGGAGACTTACAGCTGATTACAGGAAACGTAATCAGGTTACCCCCAGTTGCACCCCAACAGTAGCATCAGTCCCTGATGTGCTCAAGCTGTTGACACCTGTCAAAAAGTGGTTCACAGCTCTTGACATCTATAATGGGTTTTGGTCACTCCCATTAGCCCAGGAAAGCCAATACATATTTGCTTTCACCTTTGATGGACGCCTGTACACCTGGACCTGCCTTCCCCAGGGCTTCCACAACAGCCCTTCCCTCTTCCATCTCCATATGATGGATGCCCTGCAGGGGTTCTCCACTCCCCAGTGTCTCCTGCAATATGTGGATGACTTGCTACTAGCAACCACCATGAAGAAAGATCATTTGGCCCTCCTAGATGAACTTCTGTCTGTCTTCAAGAAAGCAGAACTCAAGTGCAACCCCTCTAAAGCACAACTGTGCAAAAAAGAGGTAATTTTCCTTGGCCTATGTATCACAGACCAAGGCAGAAGCCCAACTGTCAAGATGATCCAGGGCTTGCAAGATCTGTCACTTCCTACTAGCGTGGCAACACTCAGATGTTTCTTAGGAATGGTAAACTACTCCAGGGATTTTATCTTTGATTTTGCCTTGAAGGCTGCTCCCTTGTATGAACTTCTGAAAAAAGGATGTCCCATGGTCATGGGACCCCACTCACACTGAAGCTGTAACACAGCTCAAGCAGGCCTTAGCCTCAGCCCCAGCACTGATCAATCCTAACCCAAATCTCCAATTCCATCTGGAAACTGCCACCTCTGATGTGGCCATGTCTGCAGTGCTGGCACAGAAGTACAATGGATATTTCAGGCCCATTGCCTATGCTTCTCAGATGCTGTCCCCAGTACAGAGAAAGTATAGTCTCTGTGAAAGAACACTTTCGGCAACCTACTGGACTGTCAAACATTTTATGTACATCATTGAGTATGCTCCTATTGTCTTGCATACCTGCCACACCCCAACCAATTTCTTGATTTCAGACAAGGTAAAAGATGGTTCAGTTTCCAACACCAGACTTACCCACTGGTCTTTGCTTTGGCAGGACAGGGACATCAAAGTACTACCTGCAAAAATGACATCCATCTTGGCCCATGGCCTTCTTCATACAGGTAAGCCCCATGACTGTGCACTCCAATCTCCTGACTTACCTGAGCTGGGACCATTCCTACCAGCTACACCAGATGCTTTAGAGGATACCACCATGTATCATGTCTTTACAGATGGCTCCGCCTCCTATGTGGATGGAAAACAGGTAGCAGGATTTGGGGTGCTCATAATAGACAAAGATGGTGATTTCAGGCACGTTTCTAGGAAGTGCACTATAATCTCCTCACAGTTTTCCAAATTGGCAACTGTGACCCGTGCTTTAGAGGTCATGCCCCATGGTGACAAGGATGTCATCATCTTTGCAGACTCTAATTAGGTCTGCTCTTCCCTTACTGAATTTTTGCCATTCTGGGAGAAAAATAACTTTACATGCTCTGATGGCACACCTGTCAAATACAGGGATCTGTTTGTGTATATACACACCCTGACACAGCAGTTTACTCACAAACTGTACATCCACAAGGTAAAGGCTCACTGTAAATCAGATCCTTACCATGAATTCAATGATCGAGCGGATTCCTTTGCCAAAGCAAGCACTCGGGCGGGGGGCATGGATAATGACTCACCCAGTAGCTGTGGCAGCTATTTTCCTAGCCGCCAACACTAGGCAGAAACCAGTACCAGAACTTGCATTGGACTTTTCTGCTGAACAGAAATATGACCCAGAACTAAAAGATGTGTTCCAATTCCTGGACAAGGGAATTGAACAACCACTACCCATTGGTAGTTCATACAAGAGACACTTTGACAACGTACACTTGTCTAGTGATCAGAAGCTCATCTGGTATTGAAAAGAAGATACAGGCGGCAATATGTGGGTTGCACCACAATTCTTGGGAACCAAATTCATCCATATGGTTCATGATCCCAAGACTGATGGACACCAGGGGGCAGACAACACCCTACAGAGATTCAAAATTGTCATCTGGTGGCCTGGTATGGCCAAAGATGTAGAGCACTATGTGGACAACTGCATAGTGTGTGCCCAGAATAATCCAGTTTTGGTGAAAAATGCCAAATTGTTGCCATAAAGGCAAACTGGACCATGGAATGCAATACAAATCAATTTCATTGGCCCATTGACCAACTCCAGCAAGAACAACAAGTATGTACTTGTTGTCACAGATTTGTTTTCTAAGTGGGTAGAAGCATTTTCCACTAAGAATAACACGTCAAAAACAACTGCCAAGATCCTGGTGGATCAGTTGTTCTCCAGGTGGGGCCTACCCCTAAAGGTGGACTCAGACCAGGGAACCAGTTTTACAGCTGAGCTGATGAAGCAGACACTCCAGTTACTTGGAGTAGATCAGAAATTCCATATCCCTCAGAACAGGTAGAAAGAGCAAACAGAAGAATCAAACAGATGTTATGTAAATTCAATGACAATCCCAAGGATTGGGATTCCTTCTTGCCACTCCTACTGACAGCAATCAGGGGCACTCCTGCCACGACTATCCAGTGTACACCCTACGAGGTTATGACTGGTAGAGCCATGAGATTACCTGAGCACCTGTTGATTGATCTCCACATCCCTACTGCAGATAGAGTATCTGTAGACAAATATGTTGAAAAGCTTAATGATGACATCATGAAGACACACCTGTTCACTGCCAATCAAATGGGTGAAGTTCAACAACAAGCTAAAGCCCATTTTGATAAGCATGTCAAAGAAGATGACTGGCAAGTTGGAGACCAAGTTATGCTTCTTCAATACAGACAGCCAACTCATTAATTTACCAGCAAATGGGAAGGCCCATACCCCATTGTCAACAAACTCAGTCCTGCTGTCTACCAGGTCCAAGTTAAACAACAAAAACAGACCACTGACAAGTGGATCCATGCTAATCAGCTGAAGTTGTACAAAGGTGACTAAAATTACTTTTCCTAACCCACTTAGGGTGGAATAGTACCCATCACTTAACAATCCTTCTCTGTTTTCTTTCAGGTACACTGGCAAGATGGTTGTCTTGCACCTCTTCATCCTGGTGGGACTACTCTATTTGACTAATTCTCAGAACAAACCCCTATTGACTGCACACAAACAATGTATAGAACATTTGCTTAGGAAACTTGAACACTCATCCCCCATGGGAGTTCATATTAATGTGTTCAACAAAATGATTACTGTCAAGGAAGGCTTAGATGCCTATCTTAATGATATGGTAGTAGCGCCAGACAAATCCACTTTGCAAATCCAATGGGAAACCAATCTTAATGGTTACACACTTCCTGTCACTTGTTTATCTAAAGGTACTTTCCAGGGATGGCCCAACACAGGCATCTCTTCAGATGGTACACTCTCTATTTGACAGACTTCTCCCAGACATACTGGCCATTATAATCTTACCACTGTCATAGGTCCTGCTTGGTGTGACCGCCTCACCTCTGAGGAGTTGCATGCTTTCTGTCTTCATAACTATGTAGATACTGAAGCCCTGTTTCTTTCTGTGGTCCCACCCACTGAAGAAGAAATTACTGACTGCCATCCGCAGGAGGAAGGTCCTCCTAGTGGTTTGACTGCCACTTCCTTTCCAGGTGTCCTGATTAATAATGTACAATTTATGCATGTCCCAGTTATTTTCAATCTTACACATTGGAATATGGCTGAGATTGGTCTCTGTCACATGACCAATACTTCTAAATGTTTCAGTATGATGCTTACAGATATTGTAGCTGCTTATCAAACATGCACTAATGATCCGGTTAGTGGACCTTATACCACTGATCATGTAGGAGTCTTTAGACCCACACCTAATGCTAAAGCTAGACCACACACTAGGCGTGATACTGCAGATGTTATTGGTGCTGCAGGCACCATTTCTGGCCTTTTTGGCTCAGGTATGTCGATCTGCAATAGAGCAGATATAGCTGCTATTAAAACACAAATGTGAGGGGTGTCTCTTTCTATACCTGGGATTTTATTATTATTTATTTTAGTTGTTTAACCAGGTATAGCACACTAAGCTGAAAGCTTTTTTACAGGAGCAACCTGGGAGCACAAGGAGGTTAAGTGACTTGCTCAGGGTCACACAGTATGCAAGTGGAAGCTGTGGGATTCAAACCCAGGTCTGGTCTTCTGGATGTCATAAAATTTGCAGCTCCGAGCCTTAGACCACTGCACTATCCTGCCTCCATCTCTTTTGCTAAACACATACAGGTGGGCCACCTGTATTGTGCCTTTTTCTATCCCTGTTATTTTCTTTATTCTATATCCCTGGCATGAGAGCTGTTCACTTTGTCCTTTCTCTGCTAGTCTCAGGAAAAATATCGAGTGATTCAGAATTTAAAAGCCTGAGGTGTTTTATGTAAAAGCACTGCACCCATGGAAGCACTTACCTTTAGTACTACTGTGAAATAAAAGCTTTCTGTGCTCTTATTTAAAAGCACCTGTGGAAGCTCCTGCCTTAGTGCTACGGTAAAATGGAAGCCTTTTGTGTTTTTTTATATTTTAAAATCCCTGCTTATCCACACCAGAAAGCTGAAAGTTTGTTTTAATTCAGTTTCCCTGTTTAAATAGGACCTCAGTTTTTTAAATGTTCAAATGAAACTGCAAGAGAGGTTTTTGCCCATTTCAGCAGTGTGAGCTGTAAGACAGGAGAGAGACTTGTTCTCTTGGCAATGCAAACTATGTCCTTGCTAAATACTCTGTAAAACAGAGCTATTAGTAGGTTCTGTTTTATTTTAAAACACCACACTACCTAACCCTGTGTTCTAATTATTTTCCCAGTGAAATATATGTAGAGAAAATGCACAGCAAAGGCAAAAGTGTTAAAATTGTAAAACAAGTCAGACACTGCAACAGGAAATGTCCTGTATGCCTGAAATAATTTAAATGCCCTGTTTCGGCATAGACTGACTTCTTGCTCTGTCTAAAGGCTATAAAATCCTTGTAATGAATATTTTGGTCTGTTTTTTTCAAGAACAGCATATTATTTCAGCTTAAATGTTACCTTTTCAGTGCAGACCTGTATAAGGGGCTCCAAGATAATTCACTCCCTCTGTGTTCTGTTCTATAGAGCTGTCCGGCCTGTTTCTTCCTTATTTATAGGACTGACACAGAAGATGGAAGGGCTATCACTGGGAGTTTCTCAATATTTTCTTTTCTTCCTATTATTATTGTATATATGTAAAGCAGAATGAATCTAGGCACTGTTGAAAAATGATCTGTGATTGCTGTTTATAATAAAAAAGTGTAGAAAGCCTTGAATTATAGTTTGAATTGTAATAATGGGAGGAGCCTTATTGATCACATAATGTTTCAGGTATATAAGGTGAGCTCCCTCTCATTCAGTCATATAGCTTGGTGAGGAGCAGATGGGTTCTGACCTCAGGGAGAGCAACACTAGCTCACTGCTAGTGTCCAGTGTAATATAATTTCTTTGGATATTCTGTTTTATTTTGTTGCTTTGTCATACAAGTCCACATTTGTTTTGTATGTCAGTAATAAATCTTATTTTGAGTGAATTTAACTGCTGTTTGTACTCCTTCTTCTTAACCCATGCTTTATACGTGGTGATAGTGGTGGGATCCCTGAAGCCTGGTTCGAGGGGATTCCTGAAGCCTGGTTCAGTGGGCCTTCTGATTCTGTCCAAAGTATCTGAGGAGGAAGTGGATGTCCCAGAAAGACACACATCTTGGGGTACTGACAAGAGCAATGGTGGACAAACTTGGACAGCCGTTGATGTCTGGGCTGGCAGAAGTGTGGCACAAAGCAGCAAAAACAGAAGAAGGTGCCATTGGTGGTGCCATAGGAGACGAAGAAGACGAGAAGATGGAGATAAGTCCTCCAGCTGAAGAT
Organism: Neoceratodus forsteri; assembly: GCA_016271365.2. Classification (NCBI taxonomy): domain Eukaryota; kingdom Metazoa; phylum Chordata; order Ceratodontiformes; family Ceratodontidae; genus Neoceratodus; species Neoceratodus forsteri. The sequence goes on along the minus strand of CM028134.1, from coordinate 583,715,815 downwards.
GCACAGGAACTGTTACAATGGCTATCTATCCAGCAAGTGGCCTTAGAGAAACAAAGAAAGCATGATATGCAGAGAAATGAGGCTAGATGGACAGATACCCTGAGGGCTATTCAAGCCCTGGGCACTGGAAGACTGCCACAAACTGGGGATGGCCCTAAGGACATAAAACTCCAAAACTATTTGAAACAGATGATATAGAGACTTACTTGACCACTTTTGAGCAGATAGCCCGAGCCTGTCAGTGGCCATGAGGACAGTGGGTCATTCATCTTGCACCATACTTGACAGGAAAAGCTCAATTGGCATATGGACATGTGGACAGTAACCTAAGTGAGAATTATGATGCAGTAAAGGAGGCTATCCTGAAAAGATATGATATCTGTCTGGAAACATACAGTCAACATTTCAGGACTTTGAAATTTCATCTCACAGATACCCCTCAAGAGGCATATGCTAGACTAAAAGACTTGTGTGGCAAATGGCTGCAACCAGCCATAAATACCAAGGAACAGATGATGGAGGCCATAGTCTTGGAACAGTTTGTTCTTATTCTACCTCAGGATGTACAAATGTGGGTTCAGAAACACCGCTCAGAGTCAGCTGAGAAAGCAGTCCAATTGGCAGAGGACTAACTTGCTGCAAAACCAAACAGGCAGAAGGGATACTACAGAGCAGGTGTAACACAACCTATGGTAAGAACTTCATCTGTGATTTCTCATGTACCTAGTGGGGGTGTGAAAAGTCCAAATACCAATAGACCATATAACCCTGATATTATCTGTCACCTGTGTCAAGAGAAGGGACATATAGCACATTTCTGCCCTAAAAAGGAAATTACACCTACCCATTTAGTTCTTGCCAATTGGGGACAATATATAACCCTTATAAAGATAAATGGGAAAGACTTAGTGGGCTTATTGGACTATGGGAGTAGTCAAACACTGGTAAAAACAAGTGTATTACCATTAGACTCAGATATGCAAAACAGGACCAGGGTTACATGTATCCATGGTGACACACATTCATATCCCATGCAAGCAGTAAATATTCAAGTCCAGGATGTCACTAGACGTATGAATGTAGGTATGGTCCCTCAGCTACCAGTACCGGTTATAATAAATTACGATCATCCAGACTTTTCCTCTCTTCTGGCTGAAGCTATGCACTTAAGTGCTATGACTACCAGAGCACAAGAGAGACATAATATTGAACTTCAGCATTATTTTCCATTTGAGGAAGACTTATTTGGGGTATCTGGCAAACCAAGAAAGTCCAGACAAGAAAAACGTCTAGATAAAAAAAGGTGGCAACAAGTCCACAGAGACTCTAGTGACTCTAGTAATAAAAAAGACTTGAACATTCAGTCTATTGATGTGACTCTAAATAACTCATTTGATTCTGAGCAAGTGAATGATAGTTCTCTTAAACCATGTTTTCTACAGCTGGGCAATGAACAGAATAAGGGACCTAAGTATGTATTACACAAGGGATTGTTATATACGGGAATGTATAAATCCAAAATCTGAAGAAATGATTTCCCAATTGTTCGTTCCTACTCTTTATAGAGAATGTTTAATGTCTTTTGCTCATGACATTCCCTTAGCTGGTCATCAGGGTAAAGAACGTACTCTGCAAAGATTACTTTACAGGTTCTACTGGCCAGGAATAGATGGTCAAGTAGCAGAGTACTGTAAAACATGTGAACAGTGTCAAAAGGTAACCCCTGTTGTCAAGAAAGACAAAGTGCCTTTACAACCCCTACCATTGTTATCCACTCCATTTGAATGGATTGCAATAGATGTGGTTGGATCCCTGCCCAAGAGTGGAAAGGGGAATCAATTTATTTTAGTCATCTGTGACTATGCCACAAAATACCCTGAAGCAATACCCTTGTGCACTGTTGCAGCTGATAAAGTGGCTGCTGAGTTAATTAGAGTGTTTTCTCGTATGGGTATTCCTAAAGAAATTCTGACAGACCAGGGCAGTAACTTCTGTTCCCAAGTTCTACAATGTTTATACCATGTTTTGGGTGTAAATTCCATCTACATATCCCCTTACGATCCGCAGACTGATGGGCTAGTTGAACGTTTTAATCAGACCCTAAAGCAGGGTGCTACAAAAGTTCATCAGTGATGAAGGTAAACATTGGGACAAGTTTTTACCTTACCTCATGTTTGCCTACCGAGAAGTGTCACAGTTCTCTACTGGGTACTCCCCCTTTGAATTGTTATTTGGTAGAAACCCTAGAGGCGTTCTAGATGTTATAAGGGAAAATTGGGAAGAAGGGAAACAAGATACAGTACCCTTATCAGCCTTAGAATATGTAACTACATTACGCCAGAAATTAACAAAGTATGCTAAAGCAGCCCAACAGTATAATTTGGAACAACAGAATTACCAAAAACAATACTACAGCAAAGGGGTGGGTGCTAAGTCATTTCATTCAAGAGATAGAGTTCTTCTCCTGTTACCCTGCTCTGACAACAAGCTGTTGATGAACTGGCAGGGGCCATATACAGTACAAAGACAGGTAGGCCCTGTGAACTATGAGATTAAATGCCCTGAGAAAAGAAACAAACTAAAGATTTATCATGCCAACCTATTTAAACACTGGCATGATAGGAGTAAGCCCTCCTTGTATGTACATCCAGAAACTGTCCAAAGTGAATTAGAACAGGCCTATGATAGACTAGATCAGAAGGGTGAATTGAAGGATGTGAAAATCAATACAGACTTAACTACAAAACAGTATATGGAACTGAAGGATATGTTGTCCACTTTTCAGCAATCCTTCACAACAATTCCTGGAAGGGTTGAAGGGATTGAACACCATATCGAGGTTAATAGTACTAAACCAATCAGACAAAAACCCTATAGGTTGCCCGAAAGTTTAAGGGAAGGGGTTATAGAAGAGCTAAAGAAAATGCAACATCTGGGTGTAATAAAACCTTTCATGAGTCCCTGGAGTTTCCCAATGACAGTGATTAACAAAAAGAAAGGTGGAGTGAGGGTTTGCCTAGATTTTCATAAACTTAATATCATCTCTCAATTCGGGTACCCTATGCCTTGAATTGATGACATCATAAATCGTCTAGACAACGCTCAATATATTGGTACACTAGATCTGTCAAAAGGATACTGGCAGATTCCTTTAGACACAGACTCCCAAGATAAAACAGCTTTTAGCACTCCACTGGGATTGTTTCTGTTTACCACAATGCCATTTGGTCTGCATGTGCTCCTGCGACCTTTCAGCGATGCATGGATCAGCTTTTACATCCACACACAGAGTACAGTGCTGCGTATTTAGATGATGTCATTATATTTAGTCCTTCGTGGAAAGAACATGTGACACATCTAAAGAGCGTACTCACAGACACAACAAGGGCAGGCCTAACCATAAATCCAAACAAATGTTCTCTGGCAATGCAAGAAACCAAGTATTTGGCTTCTTGATTGGTAAGGGAGAGGTGAAGCCTGAAGTTTATTTATTTATTTATTGAAAATGTTTCACCAGGAAAGGCACACTGAGCAATAAGATGCCCATCTTCCGGTGCAACCTGGGGGGAGAGGTTACAGAGGAGGCAGGTATACATACATACAATAGTTGAGATTAGCAGCAGAGCAATACAGATAACATACAGTTGGGAGGGATTACTTTTGAGCTTGTTACATACGGAGAACAGTACAGAACATAATCATCAAGGACATGGTATACATATCATGGGTACATATTAAAGCAAGAACAGTACAGAACATGATCATCAGGGACAGGGTAAACATATCATGGGTACACAACGAGGCAATACATAAATTACATAAGTGTGAGTAACAGGACTAAGGTGCCAGTATCAGAACTTGTATGCCAGTAGCAGGACTTGAGCTGTAGCGAGATGCACCAGTTGATAGTAGGAAATGGAGAGTGAAGTTGGGGGGTAGGGGAGGAGTGGACTAGTAAACATTTGGTGTATGGGGGAGGTATAGGTGAGGTGGGAGTGGAGGAGAGTGGAGTTAGTAAGTTAGCAAAATAGATGCCATAGCATATAGTCGTCAGCCCCAAACAAACATGTTAGAACTTTTTAGGGCTAGCCGGTTATTACCACAGATTTGTCCCTACTTTTGCTGACATTGTTAGTCCATTAACTGAACTGACAAAAAAGGTTAAGCCTGAAAAAGTTCAGTGGATCCCACGATGTGAAGCAGCTTTTACATCCCTTAAGACAAAACCCTGTTTCCATCCTGTATTACATAGTCCAGATTTTCAAAAATGTTTCCTATTACAGATGGACACATCCAGTCATGGCATTGGTGCAGTTTTGTCCCAAATGGATGGTGAAGATGAACACCCTGTTCTGTTCATCAGCCGAAAGTTACATGAAAGGGAAACCAAATACTCAATGATTGAAAATGAGTGTTTAGCAATTCTTTGGGTAGAAAATGCTCTTAAATTTTATTTATAGGGTAGAGAATTCACTATCATCACAGACCATAATCCATTGTGCTGGCTTCATATAAAGAAGGATAAAAACCTTCACATCATGTGATGGTACTTGACCCTCCAGCTGTATAAATTCACAGTACAACACAGGTCAAGCAGTAAACATTGTAATGCTGACTATATGTCACGCTATGGAGCTGACATTAGTCAAAACTTGATATCAGACCCCGGGGTAAATGTTAATGTTGTTTAAAGAGATATGTCTCTGTTAAATGTGCCTCTTTAATTGTATATACTATATATATTTTTTTGATTTGATAGGACCCCGGGGTGTAGCTTTGGGAGTGGGTGGACTAAGGCTCCATCTTCCCCCTCCTCCATAAAACAAGGGGAAAGTTCTGATTTATGTCCTCTTAAAGTAAGAAAATGGTGGTACTTTCAAGTCTTTGTACTGTCCCACTATTTTCTTCTTGGGCAGGAAGGAATGTGAGGGGTGTTTCTTTCTATACCTGGGATTTTCCTGTTTAGTCTGTTGGAACAGCACCCTTGCCTATACTCTTTTGCTTTTCTATCTCTTTTGCTAAACACATATAGGTAGGCCACCTGTATTGTGCCTTTTTCTATCCCTGTTATTTCCTTTATTCTATATCCCTGGTATGAGAGCTGTTCACTTTGTCCATTCTCTGCTAGTCCCAGGAAAAGTACAGAGTGATTCAGAATTTAAAAGCCTGAGGTGTTTTATGTAAAAGCACTGCACCCGTGGAAGTGCTTACCTTTAGCGTTACTGTAAAATAAAAGCTTTCTGAGCTCTTATTTAAATGCACCTGTGGAAGCTCCTGCCTTAGCGCTACAGTAAAATGGAAGCCTTTTGTGTTTTTTTATATTTTAAAATCCCTGCTTATCCACACCAGAAAGCTGAAAGTTTGTTTTAATTCGGTTTCCCTGTTTAAATAGAACCTCAATTTTTTAAAAGTTCAAATGAAACTGCAAGAGAGGTTTTTGCCCATTTCAGCAGTGCGAACTGCAAGACAGGGAAGATTCGCTCCCGTTTTGGCAATGTGAGCTATGTGAGCTATGTCCCCTGCTAAACGCTTGCAAAATGGAGCTCGGCTAGTGTGCTTCTGTTTTATTTTAAAACACCACACTACCTAACCCCTGTGTTCTAATTATTTTCCCAGTGAAATATATGTAGAGAAAGTGCACAGCAAAGGGCAAAAGTGTTAAAATTGTAAAACAAGTCGGACACTGCATACGGAAAGCACCCTGTATGCCTGAAATAATTTAAATGTCCTGTTTCTGCACAGACTGACTTCTTGCTCTGTCTAAAGGCTATAAAAGCCCTGTAATTAATATTTTGGTCTGTTTTTTTCAAGAACAGCATATTATTTCAGCTTAAATGTTACCTTTTCAGTGCAGACCTGTATAAGGGGCTCCAGGATAATTCACTCCCTCTGTGTTCTGCTCTATAGAGCCGTCCGGCCTGTTTCTTCCTTATTTATAGGACTGACACAGAAGGGGGAGGGGCTATCACTGGGATCATCTCAATATTTTCTTTTCTTCCTATTATTACTGTGTGTGTATCTATATATATATATATATATATATATATATATATAAAGCACAATGAATCTAGGCACTGTTAAAAAATGATCTGTGATTGCTGTTTGTAATAAAAAGTGTAGAAAGCCTTGAATTATAGTTTGAATTGTAGAGCCTTTATTGATCACATGATGTTTCAGGTATATAAGGTGAGCTCCCTCTCATTCAGTCATATAGCTTGGTGAGTAGCAGACAGGTTCTGACCTGACCTCAGGGAGAGCAACACTAGCTCACTGCTAGTGTCCAGTGTAATATAATTTCTTTGGATATTCTGTTTTAGTTTGTTGCATTGTTGTGCAAGTCCACATTTGTTTTATTTGTCAGTAATAAATCTTATTTTGAGTGAATTTAACTCCTGTTTGTACTCCTCCTTCTTAACCACACCTTACAACAAACACTTAATTTTCAGCAAGCTGTCAAGAATGATATCCTACCCCCACTGTTACATGGTGTAGATGGTTTAAGTAAAGAAGAATGCTTTATTATATATAACATGCAGGAAATTGCCAAAGGTTTTAATGATACTAAGAATAAGATTAATGAACTGCTTTTTCAAAATAACAAGGAGGCAGACAAGCAATATATTATCTGTGAACTTTTATGCTCCACTTATGTTTCTTATGTAATTACCACTGCTTACAGTCCCTTCAGGGACATGGAAACAGGATGCATTCCAGATCTTATCCATGATAGGAGGATGGCTAAATGGTATTGTTCTTATTGCATATCTAATGGCTGCCTTACTATTTATTTGTCAAATTCTGTTAACATTTCTATGTCCACAGCTAGAAACCTTGGATATGTCTCACAATATCCAAATCAAGCACCTTGTTACTTTACTAAGACTTTCTCAACACATGATAATATGTTTATTACCTTTACCATGTCACTACCATGCTTTGATCCTAAAACCTCTGTCTTCGACAAGTTGGCTGTAATTAATTACATCGGACACCTTGATGACAACATCTATTGAGAAATAACTGACCTCCCTTCCTTGTTGGTCTACCATTCTGTTCTCCAAACCTGGGTGGCATCCCACATGAACTGTTGCACCAAGAAGGGATATTATTACCTGTGCCGCTGTGATGTTTTCGATATTGTGAAACCTGTTTGTGGATACTCCCTAGAACATCTCGACTGGTCTTTTACCTTAGGTGATTTGCGGTTCAACTTGACTGACCCAGATGACAAATCTGAATCTTCACAAGCTGCATCTTTAGCGCCTGACGCCGAAAATGCTGCATCATGAAGCTACCTGGAAGAGGTACATCACTCCACTTCACCAACCAGTCCTTTGCTTGTCTTATACGTCTACAGTGATGGAGGGTTCCAACTGTGAGAGTTACTTACAAATCCGATGGGCAGTATTGTATAGTGACAAATCATAAATCCTTTGCTTATGGTCAAAAATCTTGTGATATTTCAGCTCCTAACTTCTGTTTTACTCCACAGCAGAAAACAGTTATAGGTCACAGAGTCATTACTCCTGTTCCTCTCCCTGAACCAGATGTTATTGATACTGATCCACAATACTTGCTTGCCTTGTCTCAGTATTTGCCTGTGTTTAACGTGCACATTGACCCTTTGACTCTTTCTTTAAAATCTCTTTTAGCTAGAAAAGATTTGCATTTGATTTATATCAGCAATAATATTTCTAAGGCTGGTGATACCCTTAATGATCTTATTCATGATGGTGATTTAAGTACTGCTCTATCCAATAATTGGTTAAAACTCACTTTTAAAGCTTTTGTTATTATTCAAGCATTTTTGATTGTTTTTCTAATACTAACTCTTTGCTGTCTGTGACGTACTCTAAGACAACACAAAGAACAACTCGAATTCCTTTACAAAGCTCGTGCATTGGGCTTGTAAATGACTTTTTAGATCCATCCCACTACTTTCCTGTGGTTGTTGCCTTTTCTTCTGAAGGCAACAAGGGGGGGAATGTTATCCATGGTCCAGGACCCCTGATTGTACCCTTATCTTGCGGACAGCAACACATATGTAGGTATATGTACTAACCTTAGGGCAGAGACACTTATTATACAAGCATAAGTGTCAGGATCTGTGTTCTGCTGTATTTTACTAATGCATATTATGCTCCATTATGGTTTACCACTGTATCTTAGTCCTGGGAGATGCTTTCCATTATATTTTTATGGTATAATCATAAGTTAGGCAACAGTGCCACCTTTAGTGTTTGTGCATCCCTACAACTGTAAGTGACCTTGGAGACTTCTAGAGATCCCATTGTTCATGCTATCTTTGCTAACTAAGCAACTTCTTATGTTAGTTAGGATGGTTACTCATGCCACCTGTTACTGTCCAATTATATACTTTTTATGTATATTCTTCAGTAGTTACCATGGTAATTATCGGGGTATAAAACCCCTTGCAGCATGTACCTTCTTTGAGATGAGAGACTGCACCTACATAGGTAAGGAAAACTGGAAGCTCTCCCAGTGTATTCACTGTTGGTAGTAAGCCTGTATAATCATTTACCTGTAATAAATTACATTTATTACATGTGCACCACTTGTCTGTTGTTTCTTCCTTTGTGCTGTTCCAACCACAACCTGAGAAATGTAATTTTATTATCCAATTTCAAACTGGTGGTTCTGTCCCTGGATGCACTTGCTGTCCTTTTGACCAAAATACTTAACTTCTCCCTGCAGTACTGCCAATTCCCAGGTATCTAGAAAACTGCTCTAGTCACCCCTGTAAACAGAAGTGGTAACCGCTCCCTTGACACCAACTACAGGCTAATATCAATCCTCTTCCCATTGTCCAAGGCCCTAGAAAAAATTGTATTAGACAAACTAGTCACCTACCTCTGTAAATATAATACCTGGTGTCAAAAACAGCGTGGGTTCAGGAAGTTGCATAGAACCAACAATGCTCTTATTGAGTACACTAATATCCTGTACAAGGCCCTTGATAGTGGCCATCTGGTGGTTCCATTTACATTTAAAAGCATTTGATTTTGTAAATCACTCACTACTGCTAGACAAGCTCCACACCCTAGGCTTTTCCTCAGACACAGAGACTTGGTTCCAGTGCTACCTTAGCAACCGTTCACAACATGTGCAGATCAATGGAGCATTATCTGATGTTAAAAGTGTCTTGATTAGGGTGCTGCAAGGCTCAATAATGGATCCTCTCCTTTTTGGACTATAATCTCCTTGAAGCTTGCCCCATCTCAAAGGTGCTTCTATTTGTGGATGATGCTGTCATCTATTCTAGTAGTCCATGACAGGAGATTCTCACTCATGAACTACAGTGTAGCTTTGGGTCACTGGAAAACTGGCTCAAACTAAATAAACTATTACTAAACTATAAGAAAACCAAAACCATGTTGTATGCTGGTCCCATTGAGAAAAAAAGGTCCCTCCTTTTACCATTATAAATGAGAAAGGGGCTACTTTGGAACAGGTAGGCTCATTTAAATACCTTGGAGTCACCCTTGATGATACATTTTCCTTTGCACCCCATGTTGACAACATTATTAGTGCTGTCAATAAAAAACTTGGAGCCCTATGCAGGCAATGACACAACCTCACCCCCAAAGCCAAACATATTTAATCCTCCTGATACTAGATTATGGCCTTCTAGTATACGGAGCAGCCACTGACTCTGTTCTTAACGGGGTCAGGCTGGTATTAAATAAGGTATGTTGTTTCATATGTGGGGATGACAGACTCACCCATATAAGCTCCCTATATTCCCAAACCAATTGGCTTCCCCTCCAGGATAGAATGAGATACCAGACATTCCTGTTTGGCAAAAAAGCTCTCCTGGGCCTAACACTATCTGCAGTTCCAGACCTACTACATCCTATCCTCAATTAAAATTCTGCCAGAAAAATGACCAGGAATGCTCTATTAGTACCCTTCCGTAAATTAAGCCAGGTCATGCTTTCCATTGCCATCAGAGCTCCACAGTGGTTGAATGAACTACATGAAACCCTAGTGGGCCTCCCTAAAAGAACCCATTTCAAGAGGGAACTAAGAAAGGCTCTCTCACTCGGATCCAAATGTAACTGCTACAATTGATTCTTTGACAGCTTGTAACCATACAATATATAATGGTACATTTTCTGGTTGCTCTGTCCTTGACAATGCTTCTCTGGAACTGCTCTTGCCCACGCTCATTTGTATTGTTACCACTCTAATACACTTACTGTGCATGTACGACTCTTGACAGTGCTCCAATGTGAATTGCTTCTGACAATGCTCTAATGGATCTGCATTTCTTCTGTATTGTATTGTTGGAATATCTGTAACTACTCAGTGATGTGGAACCTTTGTAAAAGAGCACTTGTGCTGAAAGGTGTATATCTGAATGAATACATAAATAAATAAATACATTTTTGATATTCTAAAAAGAAATTGTTGCATCGGATTGAGAAGAAACCTGCTTGTTATACATTTAAAATAACTAATTTTAATAAACTGCTTTCAAACTTTTTTCTTACAATCTGGAATGAAAAGCAACTTTTTAGCTTGTCCTGGTGGCACTGTGGTGCAGTGGAGATGCATTTTCTTGCAGGAGATCCAGGTTCACAATGCAATTGCAACTCTGTTCTGGCCAATGCAGTCTTGAGAGAACTGCAGGATCAGCATTCCCAGACTCAGACAAGGGTCTTGCCTGCCCTGCTGTAATAGTGTCTCCATAGGTAGGCATCTAGAAAGTGTCTGATATTATGGGTGAGCCAGCAACATCAGCCCTTCCCCCTGGAATGTGCTCCCCTCTCCCCTCCACCTATCTCCCTCCATGCCTTTAAACATCAGCTAAGGCATCTTCCTGCCCCCTCCTGTCCTTGTCAGCCCCCCTCTAGACTTTTTGTCCTCTCTGTTCTGACCCCTCCTCTTGCTTGGATCCCTTTAATTGAGGTTGTTTGTGATTCCACCCGAGGTCTGTTTCTGGACCCCACTAGCACTGTCACCTAACCTAACAGGCACTATGCACTTTATTGTATTCTCTCACGACTGTCCACATATCATTGCATTAATCCATGCTGTTAATATACTAGGTCACCACATTGTTACTACATCTGTAATGTTGCCTATGTAATCACATTCTGATGTTTTGTAACTTTATTCCTGCTGTGCTCCCCCGCTCCCCTGGGTTGCACCTGGAAACGAGCCTCCATTCAGTGTGCCTTTCCTGGTCACCAATTTTTAAATAAATAAATCAATAAAAATATTTTAAATCAGACCATTACACATTCAGTTTATACAGCATCAGTTTACTAGTTATAACTTTCAAATCTGTTATTTATTTTAGGACATGTGGGGCCCAGTGTTCAAAAGTTTGCACAGGCGGTAACAGGTTTTTGCCTGTGCAAACTGGGGTTTGCACTGGTTTCCAAGATTCAGAAGGAGCTGTTGCATTGGTAAAGAGCATTAGTGCCTGCACAAAACATAATGTATGCAGGTGATCAAGGTGAGAGGCGTAGCCATGAATAACTGCACTACCCCATATTCAGTTACTTTGTGATGCACAAAAGTATTTAACATGATCCTTTTGCACAGTGCAAATACTGCAGAGCAAAAACCCTGACTTACTCTGGGCAGCCCTAGCAGCTGCTAGAAGCAATGCAGCCACCTAGAAAGGGGAAGGGGGGAAGGAGGTGAAATCATAACAGGGATGAAGTGCATAATTGTGCACTTCATCCCTGTTGTAATTTCACTTCCTTCCCCCCTTCACCTTCCTACCCCAACCATTATCTTTTTCATGTTAAATTGTTTTGTCTAGTTTGGCTCTTTCCACTCCAGCCCTCGTTAACCATTGTCATAGTGACATAGTAGGAGGATTTGTGTGTTTTTTATCACGTCTATTTTGAACCAATGAGTTTTAAATAATTCAAACCACATCATGTTGACATCATTTTACATGTTCTTATAATGTCTGTCTTACTTGTACTTCAGCTTTTGATAAAGGGACTATATGTTCCGAATCAGTTCAGGTCGGTACTGCCTGTGGTAGTTTTATGTCAGTCAATAAATGACTAATTTTTGATTCTGTTTGGAGCCTGGTGTATCCTTAAAGTTGGTTCTGAGTGCTTGACTTTGGCTGCTTGTTACATATGGTCAGATATTTCCAAATATTTCTAAATAGATTTTCTCTGCTGGCCCTGCTGTGGTACTTCAGGCAAGCAGGGAATTTCTTTAGCAATGTCACAGAAATTTCAGGAAGTATCTGACCATGCCAATTGCTGCAGCTGTAAACTGTACTATAGCAACACTTGCACATTCACAAAAAAGAAGAAAGGAACAATGTGTACCTCTTTAAATTGTGTAATGTGCCTGCTTGACACTTCTGGGTCTACCTTTCTGGCCTTATGTCCTACATGGACAAGGCAATTAATTACTAGCCAGCTTATTTATTTATTTATTTATTCAAGAGTTTAACCAGGCAGGCATACTGAGCGGAAGACCACTCGTTTCCAGATGCGACCTGGGGGAAACAGGGTGGGGTACATGAGGGAAGGAGCAGTAATTATACAGACATTCAATTACAAATGAGGAGGCAGTTTTGTGGGCCTATACAGTAGGTAGCTAAGGTAGGCTTGTTCTTATATCCAGATAAATGCAACAGGAAGATAGAGCTTTGGTGTAAGGGCAGAGTGCCATCAATAGCTTATTGAGCTGGATTAGGAGGAAGGATTGGAAGGAGGGAGGCCCTGGTGGAAGTAGCTAACTGGCAGGTTAGATTTGAGGTGTAATTTTTAGGCTGGTTGGTAGGCCATCAGGAAGTTAAGGTAGGCAGTTGAAGCCTCTTAGGGGGCAGGGTGGGAGCAAGAACAGACCGAGTGGAAGTGCTCTGAGAGGCGAGTATTGAGGTGTCTGAGATTGTAGTAATGGCGGATATCTGCTGGTAAGTCTTTGTCTTGTGCATGTCTCACAGTATGTCTAATGTTATAATGTCTGGGTCAGTAGCTCAGTAGATAGCACATCTAGGGCCAGAAGATTGGATGGTTATGATTCTAGTCCCTCACTAGGCACTTGGGGTAATATCTCTAATTGACACTGTAGTGCTGTACCAGGGGGGTACTGCATTGGTGAGGTGCTATCCCTCTGATGATGTTAAAAAGAGGTTTCTTCTGCCCATCTTTGGTCACTGCCAGGTGGAAGTAAAAGATCCCATGGCACTTATCGATAAAGAGATGGGGATTTTCCCTAACATCATGGCCAACATTCCCCCATCATTAAAACAGGTTCATGCAACCAATCCCCAAAAATGCAACTTGAAACAAGCTATAATAACTCCGTGTGCCAGTCCTGGTCAAAAACTCGCAAATAAATACAATAAATAACAAATAAATAAGTGTACGCACCTGCTTTGACTATTGGTGGCTCTCACTGTTCTGTTTGCCATGTTTTGGTAGTGCTGAGCCATGGTCTTAAACAGACCCACATCCATCATCATGTCCATTTTATCTAATTGTCTTTCTCATGCCACATCTTCATCCTTTGGAGTTTAGACTATTTGGTTATTAATAAGAATTTACAACTGCGCAGTGGAGTGATCTCTAGGGCGCTCCTTCCTAACACTCTAAATGCCATCATCTACCCCCTGCTCCATGCTGAGCTTCTTAAACCGTCTGCCTGTACCCCTATTTTAGTGCACTTTCACTTTTGTGTCAATTGTATTCGAGTGTGATCATTGTAACTTGTGTATTCCAGTACCTAATTGTTATTCTGTATGAGACCAACTGTATTTCTTGCACTTGTCAATATCAACTGTATTCAATGTATGCCATGAATCCTACTTCCTTTTCTCTGATATGTATTTTGTACTGTATGTACAACTTTCTGTACCATCTTTGTGGGCTGGGCCATGCCTCAAAATGGTCTCTAGGATCAGTGCATTTACCCAGTAAACAAATAAATAAATAAATACATTTATTCACCCTAACTGTGTAGTTTTCCCATTAATACATGCATTACTGTATATATATATATATATATATATCTATATATGTAACAGATAATTCACTAAAGGGTGTGCTGTCATGCTCTGATATAAGCACATCTTGGTGTGCATTTTGAGGCACGAGGTCACAGGCCAAGTAAATTCAGCCACCCAAGGTGTGTGTATATCACAGTACAACCACAGACCCTGTAATGGATTATCTGTCTTATAAAATGGCCAGATAATGTTGTTTTGGGGTGTGGCAGATGAAGTCCATCTGCTTCAAATAAAGGTGATCTGGCTGATCCTGCCATGATACTAAAAATACAATAGTGTTAAAAAAGTCTTATCAGGTTGATCCTGCAATTTGAACAATCCCTCAGTCAGTTACTGGCTTGCTTCTTGTAGCATGACTAAGCAGGGTTCATTGCAGAGAAAATAAATTGTAAAAAGTTTAAAATTATCTTGTTTTTGTAATATACTACAACCTCAGTTATCTAAACCCCGATTATCCCGATCTCTTGATTATCCAGACTCTGACATTGTTCCCAAACTCTGGTTTGCCTAATGCAATGGACCCTGTAAGATGGGCTCTGTGTACCATATAATGAATAGGGTTCATCCTCCTTTTAAATAAATCTGTTGCAACAGTACTTTGTTTTCTTTTTTCTACTGTTATACTTCCTGCTGTCCTGTCCCTTAGGTTTCCCCAATTAACAGGCAGGCCACCTGTAGTTGTCCTTAGTCACCCTATTTTTCCATTTCTACCCTGTTATTCTGCATACACATATACTGTCTGTTAGTCTTTCAGAATTTTGAGTGGAAAGCTGCTTGATCGTGTGCAGTACCGCCTGCACAAATGTGTGCATGATCGCCTGTGCGAGCATGAGCAGGATCCCTCGCAATTCTGCGATTCTTGTCTGCAAACCAGTGTTAGGGGCTCACTTGCACTTCTAGGAAGATTCTTTTAAATGAAAGAACCCTAACTAAGGAGGAAAATGCATACAGTATAAAACTTGGGAAAAGTAACTGCATTGCTGGGTTAGGGAGAAGAAAGTGTAAGCCCTCCTAATTAGGATGCTTCCTCTGTGTGCTGCACATTAGCAATAATTGTCATTTTCGGCAACACTAGTAAAAGTAAAGCTACAGGTTAGGCTTACAAGCAGCATAATATCCCCTTTGTTTCTTTTCTTGTGTTTTTTTTTTCATTGGTTGGGTGTTTTAACCATGTGGCAGTTGTTTAAACTGCATAGGCTCAGTCAGCCCATCAGGGAAAGTAGAAAAAGGAACCTCTCTGTTGTTTTCCTGCATTTTAAAAAGTAAAAGCAGCCTTTTAATAAAACACTGCACATATGCTGCTTGCAAAAACTGTCATCTGTTGTTAGGATACAACATACATTAAATAATTTAGAGTCATACAAATAAAATAAATGTGGTACCTGAGTTTAATGTTTCTCTGCACTTGAGCAGTTGGTAGGGTCACAGGATCTTCCACCAGCCTCCTGATTCTTCCATAGGGCCAGCCGGCCATTCCTTCTGTCCATATATAGTCAGAGGCTGATGGGAGGAGCCTGTTCCCTAGGGAAACTATTAAAATAGGGGTTTGCCTGATTAAAAATTTAATTTGTCAATGTTTCATCTCAAAGTGAACATTATAATAGCTGCCTCAAGATGTTTCATTAAATAATAAATGCTTTTAAAGGTTTCTGTATAGTCAGATAAAAAGGGTGCAGAGCCTATTAAGTCACATGCCCCTAAACTTGCATAAAATAACTTGGCTATCAGTATATGAGTTAATAGGTGATAGATTGCTGACCCTATTGGATCCCTAGCCTATTTCTAGGTGGTTTACATGTACAGTGCTTTGAACTGTAAAGTTATGCCTTTATTTTGATGTCTTCTTACGTTATTGTTCTGTTATATTTCTTTTGACGCAAAACAGTCCGCTTTTGTTTATTCTGTTGTAAGAAATAAATGTTGCCTTATTGTTTGCATCTTGACACTGTGTTGGACTTCCTCCTTATTACCCATGTTTACACTTGGTGTTATCAGTGGGATATCAGTGGATATTGTCCAAATATATCCAGGAGGTACCAGATGCAGTGGGACAAGGTGGCAGATTCCACGGCCAGTAGTGTTCTGACAAGGACAATGATGAAGCAGCTGCAGATTCCCTTGAACCCTAGCCTGGGGGATGTAAGAAGACAAGAGGCTAAGGTTGAGAAAGAAGATGTTGAAGGAGCTACAGGAGGGGAAGATGTCTCTGGAGGTTCAGCAGAAGAAGAAGAAGAGACTCCCCCCACTAAAATGGAGGACTTGTTGAGATGGCTTTGTGTGAAGCAAATTGACTTGGAGAAACAACGAGAAAGGGACCATCTCCAGAGTGAAGCAAGGTGGGTGGACACATTACGGGTCATTCAGGCCTTAGGGGCAACTCACCAGAACTCACCTAGTGACGGCCCAAGAGACATTAAGCTTTCTAAACTGGCAGAGAATGATGACATAGAAGCTTACATAACAATATTTGAGAGGGGTAGCAACTGCTTGTGGGTCACCCCGGGACCAGTGGGTGGTCCGACTGGCCCCCTATCTTACCGGGAAGGCTCAGTTGGCTTACAGTCATGTTGAACCCAGGTATGCCACAGGCTATGATCACGTGTGTCAAGCCACTCTGAAGCGCTTCGACATAAGCATAGAGACTTACCATCAGAGGTTTAGAACTTTTTGTTATCAGGCAGCAGATTCCTCACAAGAGGCATTTATGAGACTGCAGGATTTATGCAAAAAATGGTTGCTGCCTTCTGTGAAGACCATGGACCAAGTTATAGAAGCAGTTGTCTTGGAACAGTTTATCAAAATACTACCTCATGACATGCAAATGTGGGTGAGGGAGCACCATCCAGAAATGTACAAGAAGGCAATCAACTTAGCTGAGGATTTTTTGACTGCCCGCCCTTCACGCCAGAAAGGACATACTTGGACCAGTGCCTCCTCAGCCATGGTAAGGCCTTCTACTTCTTCCAATAAAATCTCTAGTGATTCTAGTAGTGTTGTTAAGTTGGATAAGCCTAGAAGACTTTACAACCCTGACATTATTTGTCATGAGTGTCAGACGAAGGGCTACATAGCCAGATTTTGTCCAAAGAGAAAGAGTGACCCTACACATCTATCACTGGACAATTGGGGGCAATATATGACACCTATTGCCATAGAAGGGAGGGAAGTGCTTGGCTTGGTTGACTTGGGGAGCAGAAAACTCTAGTTTGGACTGATCTTGTACAGCCAGGGAATGTTCTGCAACACAAGGCAGGAGTCACCTGTATTCATGGTGATGTACACTTTTATCCCCTTAAGGACATATCTATTACATGAATGACCAAAAGCAACAAGTATGGGTGGGACTGGTGCCACATTTACCGGTGCCTGTTATACTAGGATATGATTTCCCTCTCTTTCCAAATTTGCTATCATCAATGACTACCATGTGTGGTGTAACAACTCGGGCCCAGGCTAAGCAGGAACAGTGTATATCAGAGGAGTTTCCCTTTGATAAGGAACTCTATGTCCTACCTGGGAAAACTAGAAACTCCAAGAAAGAGGAGAGAAAAGATAAATATCAATGGACTGAAAAGAAGGACTTGATGCATAATGACCCATTGACAAAATATGTTGAACCTGATACATTTACTTATGATCAAAAGCAAGATCAGTAACTAACACCTTTGTTTTCACTGATGAATCCAGAGTGGGCAGATTCTATAACTCCTATCTTTAAAATCCAGAATGGAAAACTGTACAGACAGTGTCTTAATCCCCAAACCAATGAATGTGTGGATCAATTAGTGGTCCCTACTCAGTACCATTCTAACTTGCTATAGTTAGCCCATAATGTTCCTTGTGCAGGGCATGCAGGGAGAGACAGAACTCTCTGTAGGTTGTTACAGCATTTTATTTGGCCTGGGATCCATGACCGAGTAGCAGACTACTGTAAGAGTTGCAGTGCTTGCCAGAAAGTGGCCCTTATAAATAAATAGGATAAAGTTCCTCTGCAGCCCTTATCCAAGGTGTCCATTCCATTTGAATGGATTGCTATGGACATTGTAGGCCCTCTTCCAAAAAGTACAAAAGGGAACAGATTTGCACTGGTGATCTGTGACTATGGTACAAAATACCCAGAGACCATCCCCTTATGCACAGTCACAGCAGACAAAATAGCAGAAGAACTTCTGAAATTCTTCAGTAAGGTTGGGATACCCAAAGTAATCCTTACCAACAGGGGTATGAATTTCTGCTGTCTCCTACTGAAACATCTCTACCATGCCTTAAGGGTGGAAGCTGTTTACACTTCTCCGTACCACCCCCAAACAGATGGATTGGTAGAGCATTTTAATAAGATATTGAAAAAAATGATCCCGAAGTATGTGATAGGTGAAGGAAAACATTGGGATCTCTACTTACCACTTCTCCTGTTCGCATATAGAGAGGTGCCCCAGGCGTCTACGGGTTTCTCGCCTTTCGAGCTGTTATTAGGCAAGAATCCTAGAAGCCTTCTAGATGTGATCAAGGAGCAGTGGGAAGATGGTAACACTATAAAAACACCTACAGTCCTAGAATATATAACTCAGATATGCCAGAGGATAGCTAAATATGTCCAACAGGCACATGAACAGAATGAAGGAAAGCAGAAATATCAAAAAGAAAAATATGATCAAAGGGGAGATAGTAAACAGTTCCAGCTAGGGGACCGTGTCCTACTATTACTACCTTCCTCTGACAACAAACTTACCATGAAGTGACAATGTCTCTATGTTGTGTAAAGACAAACAGGGCCAGTAAACTTTGAAATCGAGGTACCCGATAGGAAACAAAAATTGAAAGTGTACCATGCTAATTTTTTTTAAAATGGTGTGAGCGACCTGTATCTGAGGTGCCCTCAGATATATTTGTGTACCCTGTTCAGTCACAGGAAACTGAGCTAGACCTTGCCTATAAAAGATTGGACACAGAAGTTAGCCAGGTCCCTCTAGTGATTAACCCTTCATTGACAAACAACCAGAGAGCAGAACTAGATACCCTATTACAACGGTATGAGAGTACTTTTACCCATGTACCATGGGGGACTAGTGAAATAGAGCACCACATCCAGGTAACTCAAGAACTCAAGATACACCTATCAGAGTAAAACCCTACAGTCCACCTGAGAAGGTAAAATATGATGTTGTCAGGGAGATCAAAAAATTGAAAGAGATGGGAGTAATTGAAGAGACCAATAGTGACTGGGGATTCCAAGTGGTAACTGTACCTAAAAAAGAAGGATGGGGTTAGAACATGCCTAGATTTTTGAAAATTAAATTCCGTATCTAAGTTTGATGGTTATCCAATGTCCCTCATTGATGACATCATCGATCGCTTAAATCAGGCCCAGTACATTAGCACATTAGACCTCACAAAAGGGTACTGGCAGATCCCTTTAGATAAAGAAGCCAGGGTGAAGACTGCCTTCAGTACCACCATTGGATTATTTCAATTTATAACAATGTTGTTTGGTCTCCACGGTGCTCCTGCCACATTGGCTGATGGACCGGATTCTTAGACCACATGTTTCTTACAGTGCTGCCTACCCTGATGATGTTATCATACTTAATCCCACTTGGGAAGAGCATTTAGACCATTTGCAATGAGTACTAATGCCCGTAGTCTGGGTAACAAGCTTCCTGAATTAGTGGCCTTGATGGAGGAGGAACATCTGGATATCATGGCAGTCACAGAAACATGGTACACACAAAACCATGACTGGGACATTAACATACCAGGATACACTGTCTACAGGAGGGACAGGGAGGGTAAAAGAGGAGGAGGAGTAGTTCTTTACATAAGGGAAGGAATAAAAGCAACAGAACAAAAGGGTAAACAGGGAGGAGAAGAAGCTCTGTGGGTAAATTTGGAGACAGGCAATGGTACCACAATACGACAGGGCTTAGATACAGACCCCCTTCTCAGGGGGAGGAAATGGACTGGGAAATGATAGAAAGTATACTTAGAGTGGCAGAAAAAGGGGAGATATTGCTGATGGGTGATCTGAATATGCCAGATGTTAACTGGAGTGCAGTTGCAGCTGCCACTTCGAAGAGTGCAGTTATTCTAGATGCCCTACAGGGGGCATGCCTTAGACAACTAGTACTGGAGCCCACTCAAGAGGGAGCAATATTAGACTTGATTCTCTCAAATGGAGATGGAGAGAGGATTACAGATGTAGAAGTGGGTAGCCATCTGGGAACTAGCGACCATCGAACAGTATGGTTCACAATAAACACAGCAATAGAGTCAAGCCATACAAAGACAAAAGTACTGGACTTTAGGAGGGCTGACTTTGCCAAAATGGGTGAGTGCCTAAGGAATGCACTAGCAAATGGGCAGGAAGGAGGGTGGAAGAACAATGGGGAATAATAAAAACTGCCATCACAGAGGTAACGAGCCTTTGTGTGAAGCAAATAAACAAAACAAGATGATGTAAGAAACCACTATGGTTCTCAAAGGAAGTGGCAGTGAAGGTTCAAGAGAAAAAGAAAGCATTCAGGAAGTACAAGGAACCGCAGAAGGAGCAGGACAGAGAACTGTATCAGTTAAAGCAAAAGAAGCTGGGAAGGCAGTCAGAACAGCAAAGGCCCAAACTGAGGAAAAGATAGCCAACTCAGTTAAGAAGGGGATAAAACCTTTTATAGGTACATCAGGAGCGAAGGAAGACCAAGGAGGGATAGTGAGGCTTAATAAAGGGAGGGAGGGTGGGCAGAGGAGACTGTGAAAAGGCAGAGATACTAAACAAATATTTTTGCTCAGTATTTACAAAGGAAGAGGGGAGGTACATAAAACAAACAGTAGTAACACGCTGGATACAGAAGTTGATACCGCCCATTTACAGAAGAAAGGGTTCTGAAAGAACTCTTAAAACTGAAGGTGGACAAAGCAATGGGGCCTGATGGGATTCATCCCAGAATTCTAAAAGAACTAAGGGTAGAACAGTGACACCACTGACTACCCTTTTTAACAAATCATGGGAGGATGGGGTGGTACCCGAGGACTGGAGGAGGGCAGATGTGATTCCCTTTACAAAAGTGGGAGCAAGGCAGAAGCAGGAAACTATAGACCTGTTAGTTTAACCTCAGTGATAGGAAAATGATGGAATTATTTCTAAAGGAAAGAATAGCGTATCTAGAGGCCAGAGGGCACAGGACCCTAGGCAGCATGGATTCACAGCGGAAGGTCATGCCAGATGAATCATGAATTTCTTTGACTGGGTGACCAAAGTAGTAGATCAGGGAGGGCTGTGAACATGGCCTACCTAGACTTTAGCAGGGCATTTGACACAGTCCCACACAAAAGATTAATATACAAGTTAGCCAGCCTGGGAGTGGGTCCCAAGATGACAGCCTGGGTAAAGAATTGGCTGGAGAATAGGACACAGAGAGTAATAGTAAATGGAGTCCACTCCAGAAGAAAGGAGGGTTACTAGTGGGGTACTGCAGGGTTCAGTATTAGGACCAGTCCTCTTCAATGTCTTTATAAGAGACATTGCAGAGGGACTGGAAGGAAAGTATGTCTCTTTGCAGATGACACTAAGATCTGCAACAGAGTTGATGCACAGGGTGGGTGGAAAGGATGAGAAGGGACTTGGCAAGGTTAGAGGAATGGTCAAATGTATGGCAGCTTAGATTCAATGCTAAGAAGTGCAAGGTAATGCACCGGGAAACAAAACCCAGGGAAGAGTACACAATGGGGGTGAGATACTCAACAACAACAAAATGGAGAGGGACCTGGGGGTAGTCATATCAGATGACCTAAAGATGGGCAAGCAATGTGAGAGGGCAGCAAGGAGGGCTGGGGGGATACTGGGATGCATAGGGAGAGGCATCACCAGTAGAAAACAGGAAGTTATTATCCCTCTGTACAGACAGCTGGTGAGACCCCATCTGGAGTACTGTGTGCAGTTCTGGAGACCTAATCTCCGCAAAGACATAGACAGGATGGAAGCTGTCCAGAGGAGGGCAACTAAAATGGTGCAGGGTCTGCACCGGAAGACATATGAAGAGAGACTTAAGGAGCTTAATATGTATAGCCTCGAGGAAAGGAGGAGGGGGGACATGATAGAAACTTTCAAGTACCTCAAGGGAATCAACAAAGTCCAAGAGGGTAGCATCTTTCAAAAAGAGGTGTGCAAGAACAAGAGGGCACAATTTGAAGATGGGGGGCGGCTCAGAGGTAATTTAAGGAAGTATTTTTCACAGAGAGGTTGTGGATGCATGGAGCGGCCTTCGAGGAGGTTGTGGAGTCAAAATCAGTGGTGGAATTCAAGCATGCATGGGATAGTCATAAGGCAGTTCTGGGGGGTGGGGATAGGAAGAAGTAGGCTGCTGGTTAACTAGGATCTGCAGCTTATCCAGTAGGTAGGGAAATGGGCAGACTGGGTGGGCCAAGCGGTCCTTATCTGCCGTCAAATTCTGTGTTTCTATGTTTCTATATTTTAGCACAGTACTTAACACTATCTCCCTGGTAGGTCTCACTGTAAATCCTGCCAAGTGCTCTCTAGCAATGACTGACACCCAGTACCTAGGCTTTGTAATCAGAAAAGGACAGGTAAAACTGGAAATTGGGAAGGTGGACGCTGTAGCCAAAAGTCCACAACCTGTCACTAAAAATGCATGTTAGGTCTTTCTTGGGATTGGACAGTTATTACCAGCATTTTATACCAAATTTTGCTGCTATGGCTTGTCCTTTGATCGCGCTAACCAAGAAATGTAATCCTGCAAATGTAGTTTGGTCCTCAGCTTGTGAAGAAGCATTTTGTGCCATGAAGGCCTACTTATGTGCTTCCCCAAAACTAAAAAGCCCTGATTTCTCCAAGACTTTTATAGCACAAACCAATGCTTCCAAATACTGGTATTGGAGCAGTTCTATCCCAGATACATGATGGAGAAGAACATCCAGTGATCTAAGTTAGTAGAAAATTGTATCAAAGGGAAGCCAAATATTCTACAGTAGAAAAGGAATGTTTGGCCCTGAAGTGGGTGGTAGAAACCCTGAGATATTATTTATTGGGTATGGAATTCGAAGTATGGAATGATCATAATCCTCTTTGTTGGATTCATATTATGAAGCAGAAGAATCCAAAGACTATGAGGTGGTACCTGGCCTTACAGCCATATAAATTTCTGGTAAAACACAGATCTGGGACCACGAATGGTAATGCAGATTTTATGTCTCATCTTGGCACAGACATAACTTTAAAGGCAGAGGTAGACCTCAGGGTAATAATTGAGAAAGAATCAGAAGGGGGCCTCTGAGTTGGATTTTTTGAGTTTAAGGGACCCTGAGGTGGAGCTTTGGGAGTGGGGGAGCTGGAGCTCCATCTCTCCTTGTGAGAGATCTACTTCATCTTTCTGCAAGGTAAGCAATAAAGTAAAGGAAAGTTCCTTTAGAGAAAACCCTGTCCCTTGGTTTCCTCTTAAGTGGGGAGGAGTATGTAAGAGGGGCTCTGTGTACTGTAGAATGAACAGGGTTCATCCTCCTTTTAAAGCTGTTGCAACAGTACTTTTTTTTCTTTTTACTGGTGCTATCTTTCCTGCTGTCCTGTCCCTTAGGTTTCCCCAACTAACAGGTAGGCCACCTGTAGTTGTCCTTAGTTTCTCTATTTTACCATTTCTACCCTGTTATTCTGCATACACATATACTCTCTGTTAGTCTGTCAGAATTTCGAGCGGAAAGTTGCTCGATCATGCACAGTACCGCCTGCACGAATGTGCGACGGGGTCGCTTCAAAGGGACGCGTGCAGGATCCTCATGATTCTGTGATTCTTGTCTGCAAACCAGCTTAGGGGCTCATTTGCACTTCTAGGTAGATTCTTTTAAAGGAAAGAACCCTATCTAAGGAGGAAAATGCATGCAGTATAAAACTTGACAAAAGTAACTGCATCGCTAGGTTAGGGAGAAAAAAGTGTAAGCCCTCCTAATTAGGACGCGTCCTCTATGTGCTGCAGGTTAGCAATAATTGCCATTTTCTACAACACTAGCAAAAATAAAGCTACAGGTTAGACTTACTAGCAGCATAATATCCCCTTTGTTTCTTTTTTTTTTTGTTGTTGGTTGGGTGTTTTAGCCATGTGGCAGTTGTTTAAACTGCACAGGCTTGATTAGCTCATCAGGGCAAGTAGAAAAAGGAACCTCTCTGTTGTTTTCTTGCATATTGAAAAGTAAAAGCCATCTTTTAATGAAACGCTGCACATATGCTGCTTGCAAAAGCTGTCATCTGTTGTTAGGATACAAAATGCATTAAATAATTTGGAGCCATGCAAATAAAATAAATGCGGTAACTGAGTTTAATGTTTCTCTGCACTTAAGCAGTTGGTAGGGTCACAGGATCTTCCACCAGCCTCCCGATTCTTCTATCGGGCCAACCAACCATTCCTTCTGTCCATATATAGTCAGAGGCTGATGGCACGAGCCTGTTCCCTACTGAAACTATTGAAATAGGGGTTTACCTGATTAAAAATTGAATTTGTCAATGTTTCATCTCAAAGTGAACATTATAATATGGTTTGCTAATTACCTTACGGGCCAGACCCAGAGGGTCAAGTGGAAGGACTATGTCTCCCAGTCTGCACCTCTCAAAGTAGGAGTACCTCAGGGGTCAATACTTGGTCCCCTTCTCTTCACTTTGTTTATAAACGATCTGCACCCATTACTTGGAGCAGCATCATCAATACGGATGATGCTGTCATTCTAAAGCCTCCCAACTTAGGAGAACTGGGAATGCCCTCCAAGAGGACATTCTTCAGATGGAGGACTGGCTCACGGAATAAAATGGTATTAAATACCAGTAAAACTAAAGAGATGTTGTTCGGGCCCAGATCCTTGGGAACCGAGAGGTCGCTGCTCCTTCAGCTGCAGTCCAGAGGGGGTGATAAACTTGAGGTGGTTACCTCCACTAAATACCTAGGGCTAACCTTGGACCAAGGCTTCACCCTAAAAAATCATGTTGACCAACTCACCAAAGCCATACATGGAAAACTCAGTATCCTATACAGAATAAAGGATCAGATTATCCCTGAAGCCAGAGTTGCCATCGCAACTAGCATCCTTCTCCCCAAGCTCACTTATGCGGCACCTGTTCTTCAAGGCGTGGCCTCTATGGAACTTGGCAGGCTCCAGACCTTATACAATAAGATTGTCCGATTTGCAACATTATCACACCCTAGGACACACCACTGCGATGCTCAATCCAAGCTCAGCTGGCCGTCATTGGAAGCCCGCCTCATCTACCCCACACTATGTCTCGCTTTTAAGCTGGGGCCCTTACCTCCCCTAGTTTAAAGGACTAATTAGTCCAAAACCAACCTGAGGAGTCTCCGTTCCTCAGGACAAAACCTCCTTGTGGTCCCCAAAACAAAGACTAAAGCTGAGTCCAGGTCCTTTGCTTTTACTGCACCTTCCCACTGGAACAAACTCCCACTGGAGGTACGGGAGGCAGGGTCGAGTTCCAGCTTCCGGTCTAAGCTCAAAGCACACCTGCTCGCCAGGAGCACTTGCCAATGCATAAGGAACTGACCTTATGCCACGGCCCCTCCTCCCTCTCCACCTTCCGTATTGTAAATGCCATTAAGTCTTTCACAGTTATACAGTATGGAATTTGCCTTATGTGTGTTATCACTGTTAAACCATTTGGTATTTACGCAAGTTTACAGCTCTGATTACCTACTTGTACTGTCTGTTTACCTGTATGTTATTTTTACAGCTCTGCTTACCTGCTTTTACTGTTCTGTTTACCTGTATGTTATTTTTTACCCCTGGGTCGCCCCTGGAAAAAGGACCTCCGGGGCCCAGTGGGCCTACCCGGTCAACAAAATTCAATAAATAAATAAATAAATAATAGCTGCCTGAAGATGTTTCATTAAATAATACACACTTCTAAGTGTTTTTGTATAGTCAGATAAAAAGGGGTGTGGAGCCTATTAAGTCACATGCCCTTAAACTTGTATAAAATAACCTGGCTATCAGTATATGAGTTAGAAGGTGATAGGGTGCTGACCCTATCGGACCCCTAGCCTATTTCTAGGTGGTTTATATGTACAGTGCTTTGAACTACAAAGTTATGCCTTTATTTTGATATCTTCTTACGTTATTGTGCTGTTATATTTTTTTGATACAAAACAGTCTGCTTTTGTTTATTCTGTTGTAAGAAATACATTTTGCCTTATTGTATGCATCCTGACACTGTGTTGGACTTCCTCCTTATTACTCACATTTACAGTCCCACTGATTATCCAAACTCTGGATCATCCAAACCATTTTGATGTTTCCCAGAGCATTCGAGTAATGGAGGTTGTATTGTATTAGAATTAATAATTATGGCCTCTACTCAGCAATGTGTGTAGCATGCTGCACACCATGTAAGTGTCCCATGTGGCGCTGTACTTGTGAATTGCATGCGTATTATGCTTAAATGGGATGCACAGTCGGGGCATGCAGCGTGTGTAAGTGCTGCATACTGTGCACTGCACATGTGGTGTAACATGGATGTACCAACTGCTTTATGCTGAAAAGGTGCATTCATATGCTACAGCACACTTGAACCAAGCAGACTCCTGCTGTAGACCTGACTATGCACCCAACCACACAGAGATAGCTCAGAATGTGTGTAATAGAGCCATGCACAGCCACCCATACATGCATCATGCAGGCTCTGTGCACTGAGGGACATGCAACCAAAGGCATATTTTACTCATCCAATTGGGGCAGTGCCAAAGATGCCAACACTCACTGGAATGCCATGACAGGGACATGCAATAAACAGTGCCAGGAACATGGGTCATGGCATCATAGGACATAATGATGGAGTTATGCCTCTCTGGCTTTCCACAGTCCCCCCATGTGATGCCATTCCCTGGCATTTGCTTACCCCTATGCACCCCCTTACTGGCAAAGGGCCCCACCACCACTGACACGGTGTGCTCCTGAGCATGGTCTCCCTGACCTGCTGTGCCCCACTCGTGCATCACCTGACTGCAGGACACGCAGCAGCATCCCATTCCAGAGACCAGGGGATGTCCAATGCCACAAGCACAGGTGAAACAGTTTGTGTCTCAACACAGGTACCCTGTCCCAGTACAACTGGCTTGCATATACAACAGCCCCATAATCAGGTACAGACACACAGTCCCCGTGGAACCACCATGTATGCCCTAGCACCATGAGCGTTGCCAGACACCCACCCATAGCCAATGCATGTTTACCTACTCCATACACCATGCCGGCAAAGCCCACCAGTGATTCAGTACATAAGCAGCACATGCAACACATGAAAGGGTCACACAGACACAGCATGGTGCAGTGCATGTCATTTTAGTTCAGTTTATTCCAGAGGTATACCATGTGCATATGCCTGAGACTCAGGCATGACTGCAAATGTAAATTGCATAAATTCAAAGCAATTCATACTATCCTTTGCAGGATCTCATTATGATTTGTACCCCAGTTTCAAGTCTGATGTCTACATTTGGCACTCTTTTAACAACTTCACTATGTAGATCAAAAATGGGTTCTCGTTTTTTATCCATTGCTGCTCCAGTTTTCTGGTATAATCTTTCTAGTAGTTTGTGTACCATAATGTCACTGCAAGTGTTTAAGTCAAGGTCAAAAGAATATTTATCTTGTAATGATGTTTGCAAATGTCATCATTAATGTCATTCTGTCTTACATGTTGATTTTTGTATCTTGTTTATCTTTTTGTGTAATTAATGTCATTTGTTTTTGTATGTCATGATGTGATATTGCATGTTTGTTATGCACTTTCAGGTCAAGCCTGACAAAGGGTTTTAACTACCCAGCGCTATTACCCGGTTAACAAATTTAAATAAAAATAAATAAATAAATAAACCACACAGCACCCACCATGGTGGCAGGGCACCAATGTCTCCATGGGCAGTCCTCAGTGTCAAACACAGTCCACAGAAGCAACCACACACAGCCCCATAAATGGCACCATGCATTCCACTGCCACTGGGTGTCACACAGACCCCTTGGTGGGGCATGTAATACAGTGTCCTTAATGCCTGCTCAATGGACAGCTGCACCCTGTGGCAACAAAACAAACCTGAAATGTCCAGTGCAGCCCTAGAATGGTGGCCCATGCTACATCATCCCCTTGAATCATGATGTCATTGAAACATAGAAACATAGAATTTGACGGCAGATAAGGACCACTTGGCCCACCCAGTCTGCCCATTTTTCTACCTAACAGATAAGCTGCAGATCCTAATTAACCAACAGCTTACTTCCTCTTAATCCCCACTAGGACTGCCTTATGTCTGTCCCATGCATTCTTGAACTCCCCCACTGTTCTTGACTCCACAACCTCCTCAGGGAGGCTGTTCCATGCATCCACAACTCTCTCTATGAAAAAATACTTCCTCACATTACCTCTGAGCCGTCCCCCCTCTATCTTCAAATTGTGCCCCCTTGTTCTTGCACATCTCTTTTTCTGAAAGATGCCACCCTCTTTGACTTTGTTGATTCCCTTGAGGTACTTGAAAGTTTCTATCATGTCTCTTCTCTCCATCCTTTCCTCAAGGGCATACATATTAAGCTCCTTTAGTCTTTCTTCGTATGTCTTCTGGTGCAGACCCTGTACTATTTTGGTTGCCCTCCTCTGGACAGCCTCCTCCACTCTGTCTATGTCTTTGCGGAGATGGGGTCTCCAGAACTGCACATAGTACTCCAGAAGGGGTCTCACCAACTGTCTGTACAGAGGGATAACAACTTCCCATTTTCTACTATTGATGCTTCTCCCTATGCATCCCAGTATCCCACCAGCCTTCCTTACTGCCTTCTCACATTGCTTGCCCACCTTTAGGTCATCTGATATAATTACCCCCAGGTCCCTTTCCATTTCTACTGTTGTCAGTATCTCACCTCCCATTGTGTACTCTTCCTCTGGTTTTTGTTTCCCAGGTGCATCACCTTGCACTTCTTTGCACTGAATCTGAGCTGCCATACATTTGACCATTCCTCCAACCTTGCCAAGTCTCTTCTCATCCTTTCCACTCCATCTGGTGTATCAACCCTGTTGCAGATCTTTGTGTCATCTGCAAAGAGACATACTTTTCCTTCCAGTTCCTCTGCAATGTCACTTATAAAGACATTAAAAAGGACCGGTCCCAGTACTGAACCCTGCGGTACCCCACTAGTAACCCTCCTTTCTTCACTGTGTACTCCATTTACTACTTCTCTTTGCATCCTGTTGTCTAGCCATTTTTTTTATCCAGGCTACCACCTTGGGACCCACTCCAAGGTTGGCTAACTTCTGTATTAATCTTTTGTGTGGGACTGTATCAAATGCCTTGCTAAAATCTAGGTAATCCATGTCCACAGCCCCTCCTTGGTCTACTACTTTGGTCACCCAGTCAAAGAAATCTATTAGATTCATCTGACACGACCTTCCCATCGTGAATCCATGCTGCCTTGGGTCCTGTGTCCCACTGGCCTCTAGGTACTCAACAATTCTTTCCCTCAGAAGTGATTCCATCATTTTCCCTACCACTGAGGTCAAACTAACTGGTCTGTAGTTTCCTGCCTCTGTCCTGCTCCCACTTTTGTGAAGAGGAATCACATCTTCCCTCCTCCAGTCCTCAGGTACCACCCCATCCGCCCATGATTTGTTAAAGAGAGTAGTCAGTGGTGTCACTAGTTCTACCTTTAGTTCTTTTAGAATTCTTGGGTGAATCTCATCAGGCTCCATTGCTTTGTCCACCTTCAATTTTATTAGTTCTTTCAGAACCCTTTCTTCTGTAAATGGACTGGTATATCCCCATCTTCAAAGTGTTTCTCTTGTTTGGAATAGGTACCTCCCCCTCCTCTTCCTTTGTGAATACTGAGCAGAAATATTCGTTCAGTATCCCTGCTTTTTCATTTTCCCTCTCTACCCACATTCCCTCCCCTTTATTAAGCCTCAGTATCCCTCCTTTGGTCTTTCTTCACGCCCTGATGTACCTATAAAAAGGTCTTATCCCCCTTTTTAACAGAGTTGGCTATCTTTTCCTCAGTTTGGGCCTTTGTTATTCTGACTGCCTTCTCATCCTCTTTCTGCTTTAACTGATAAAGTTATCTGTCCTACTCCTTCTGTGTTTCCTTATATTTCCTGAATGCTATCCTTTTCTCCTTAACCTTCCCTGCCACCTCTTTTGAGAACCATAGTGTTTTTTTCCTTTGTTGTGTTTTGTTGATTTGCTTCACACAAAGGCTTGTTGCCTCTGTGATGGCTGTTTTGATTACTCCCCATTGTTCCTTCACCCCTCCTTCTTGCCTGTTTGCTAGTGCTTTTCTGAGGCACTCTCTCTTTTCCCAAAGTCAGCCCTCCTAAAGTCCAATCACTTGCTTTTTGTATGTCTTGACTGTATGGCTGTGTTTATCGTGAACCACACTGTTTGGTGGTCGCTTGTTCCCAGATGGCTACCACTTCTAAATCTGAGATTCTTTCTCCATCCCCATTTGAGAGTACCAGGTCTAAGATTGCTCCCTCCGAGTGGGTTCCAATACTAGCTGTCTGAGGCATGCCCCCTGTAGGGCATCAAGAATGACCCTGCTCTTGGATGTGCCTGCAGCAAAGGTGCTCCAGTTAACATCTGGCATATTTGGGTCCCCCATCAACAATATCTCCCCTTTTTCTGCCATTCTAAAGAGCCTTCTATCATTTCCTTGTCCATTCCCTCCCCCTGAGATGGGGGTCTGTATACAACCCCCATGCGGATTGTGGTGCCATTTCCTGTCTACAGGGTAACCCAAAAGTGTCTCATCTGCTCCCTGTTTACTCTTTAGTTCTGTTGCTTTGATCCCTTCCTTTACATAGATAGCTACTCTTCCTCCTCTTTTACCCTCCCTGTCCCTCCTGTAGATTGTGTAAAACAATTTTAAAAAATTACCATTTTTCTTTATCGCGTTGCTTCAAGATGGTTTGGATTTCTATCTGAAATTTTTAGGGCAGAAAGGGCTTGGCCAACAGATGTGCCTTTAAAAATAACTTCCCAGCCCCCTTCCTTTTCCACAGACCCCCCGACTCCTACCTAATGGCCCCATCTCGCCAACTTTTCCCCTCTCCCCATCCTCCCTTACCATTCCCGCTAATTGCCCTCCGACATCCCTCAGCACACCTCGGCTATCGATCGCCACTACTTTGCTCTTCCCCCCCACCCTCCATCTCACCCCCATACTACTCCTGCCCCTCACTTTCTCTCTCTCTCTCTCGCTCCACTATCTCGCCAGCTCCCTGTCCCCTTGCAGGGTTCTCAGCATCCTGAAGGGGAGTAGGTTCTTGGCTGCCTTCTCTCCCTTCCCTTCCACCACCCAGCGAGTCTAGCTGTCTTAATGCATTACATTATAGCACTTAGTAGTCTATTCATCCCATACTCTCATCAAGCACTTGTGCTGCGTATGCCATCTACCTGGTTACCTGTTTGCATTTCTCATGTTCATAGCATTGTTATGCATTTTGAAGTACTACTTTTTGTTTTTTTCTGGGTTTTCTTTCACAAGGCCTCATCTTATGTGACATCTTAAAGTAATGTTATTGTCAATGTTATTATAGTTCTACTGTCATTATCCATCTCAAAACAAATTTGTTATGGTCTGAAATGAACTGTATTTGTTATGTACACAATGTTCTTTTAGCGTAGTTTTTCTTTTTCTCTTCCCCTTCATGTAACCCCTCCCACCCAGGACGCTTCTGGAAACCAGCTGTTCTCAGCTCATGTCGTCTTTTCTGGTGAAACTTTTCAAAATACAAAACTACATAAAATTAATCCATTCCAAAGTTATTAGGTGTGTGTAAATCCCACAACACCACACCCCGTTGTTCATTACTGCTTAAACAGAACTCATGTGTAAGTCACTGACTGCCTACAGATGGCAGTAGGGATCAGTTCTCACCAGATACTGTAAGTGTAAAATTTATAACATACCTCATGTATAATTCAGCAACCACCCTATAGATGGCAGGAGGGATCAGTTCTACCCAGGGGAAGTGCACAATTTATAATGGAACTCATGTGTAATTCAGCGACTGCCTTACAGATGTGGCAGTAGTGAGCATTATATTTTGCACATTAATATCATTGGGTAGAGCTCTTGATATGCCAAGTTTTGTTCCGATAGATGCGCAGATTCTGAAATGTGGATAGCGAACCCCCGCCCCACCAAAAAAATTGCTGTTTTTTTTTGCTCATTGCCCTGTGCCCAGACGGTTTGGAATTTTGGTCTGAAATATTCAGGGCAGAAAGGGCTTGGCCCACAGAGGTACCTTTCACTGGTTTGGTGAAAAACATTAATCTGTTCCAAAGTTCATTAAATGTTAAAATTTTGGGTTCTGAGCATGCTCAGTAAGCATTTCAAAAATAGTTGTATAAAGGGGTGTGACTTTGATGCATAGAGTAACATTCTAGCTCATGAATAAACATGAGCTTATTTGCATGCTTTTTTCAAAAATTGAGGGAATTAGAAAAATCAGGAGAAAACTACAAGCTATCCCTCTTTTGGAATCTTGGTCTGCTCAAAATCACTGTTTAAAACAAATTCTTTTTGGTTTTACCTATTCACATTGCAAGAAGAACAGTTCCTTATGTGCCCTACATTTTCAAAAATGTCATTGTAACCATAGTTCATAAATAATCATGAGCTTATTTGCATATTTTTTTATTTAATTGCGGGAATTGAAGGAAAAAAAAAACGGGCGAAAACTACAAGCTGTCCCTCTCTGGGAAGTGTAAATTGTTTTGAAACATGGGCTACACAAATCAATATGTTAAAAATTAGGGCTATAGAAGGAAAGTAGTAATTTTTTAAGTTACATTGAAACAGACATAGTATAGATTTTGTGTTCATGTGAACCGCAAGTTTCAGACAATTTAACAGCTTAGAAATATGCAAAATTAAAAAAAAAAAATTGGTAATATAGAGAGACAGGAAAGTATTATTGGCTGTTTTAGTTTGGATCTGTCTTGACTTAGAATAAGAGAACATTGACACAGTGATATCAAAGGAGGCAATGTAGTGTATTGTGGTGACTAAAGCTCTGGACTGTGATCCTGGAAATCTGGGTTTGATCCCCCAGTCCCCAATGAATATGGTCAAAAGTTGTTTTATTTTTGTAGTAACTCATGCACCAGAAGACATATGAAGAGAGACTAAAGGAGCTTAATATGTATACCTTCGAGGAAAGGAGGGGGGGGGGACATGATAGAAACTTTCAAGTACCTCAAGGGAATCAACAAACTCCAAGAGGGTAGCATATTTCAGAAAAACAGATGTGCAAGAATAAGGGGGCACAATCTGAAGATAGAGGGGGGACGGCTCAGAGGTAATGTGAGGAAGTATTTTTTCATGGAGAGGGTTGTGGATGCATGGAACAGCCTTCCTGAGGAGGTCGTGGAGTCAAAAACAGTGGAGGAATTCAAGAATGCATGGGACAAACATAAGGCAATTGTAGTGGGGGGTAGGAGGAAGTAGGCTGTTGGTTAACTAGGATATGCAGTTTATCCATTAGGTAGTGAAATGGGCAGACTAGGTGGGCCAAGAGGTCCTTATCTGCCATCAAATTCTATGTTTCTATGTGTTTATAAAAACTAAATTATAGAAAAACATTTGTGCATTTAGAAAAACTTATTACAGAATAAGTAACTCAAAAAGTAAGGAAATTCATTGTAAAAACCTTCATTAATGCACTAGTTAGGGTTAAAGCAACAAATGCAGGGAAATGTGGCATTAGGGATCTTACTTCAAGAGTGAGCTCTTGCAGCAGGTAACACTGGTAGGACTGAAGCCGGCAGGTGCCAGAACCCCACAGAAAACTTCTAGCTAGCAGTATACAGCAGGGGACCACCCCCAGCAAATAAGGGGGCAGTCCCCCCAGCATCACCTCAGTTCTTTTCCAACTGTCGACCCAAGCACATCGGCTCCACGGATGCATTCTGCTGAGATCGATCACCATTTTGATAGTGTTTTTAATGTGTTATTCTTTTACCGAAAAAGTTTGTTTCTACCATTCTCCATTTGTATGTCGTCTTCCCCAACATCGTCCATCGATCGGCACCAGTTGAAGTGTTTCTGCAGCAAACAGATACCGTCTAAGAATTGACACTTGGCCTGACTGTGCCTAGGCCCAAACCACGACACCAAGGCCTGCCAACACTGCCAGAACTTAATAGGAGGACAGGGATTTGCCGCCAAAAAGCCCTCCATGCCTTCTTGCTCAAACAACAACTTGCTGCCATGCAGAAGGATTCTTGGAGAGCCCCCTCATAAAACATCGCCGGGGAAGCACTACCACAGAGAAAACAGGAGAGAGGGAAAAAGACTAATCCTTATCGAAATCCATGTCTTCTGACTCCTGGTCTACCTCCTGGGGGAGTTCAGACTTGGCATGCCAGACAGCGCACTCTCCTACCCAGCTTGTGATCTTATCTTAACATTACAGTCTCCCATTGTTATCTGATTCTCTAAAAGAGACTTGAACACTAGATAACACTGAACGATAAGTGCCTGCCAATTGGTAATACTTTTAACTTTCTATTTGTACAGAATGTAACAATTTAAAAGCATGCATATTTGATTCTTATTTAGGCGCTAAGTACCTCATGCATATTCATACGCTTCATTTACATATTGAGTTCCTTCGTGCATTTTTCACTGTGTGACGCTTTAGAAATAAAAACTGATATAAGCTCTAAGTCTGCTGAAATTTTTAAAATGATTATAACTTTTTCTGTTTCTGTAGAAAACTAAGAACATCACAGCTTCAGAATATAACACTTTAAACAGTAGATGCTTCAACAATATAGAGGTTCAAGTAACAGCAAAATGATAAGAATAACAAATACGATATAGAAATTTTAATGAATACGGTCCATATCATCTAAAAGGATTTTATTTTGCATGTAAGGTTCCACTATACATCTGTGGCATATGTCAACGCAGACAAGGGGAAGCTGAATAGCCCAGTTGAGAAAGTAGGTAGCACATAATTTTACGTTCCAACGTGAATACCGTATGCTGGTTTATGTGGTTTAAAAGGCTTAAAAATATGTATAAATGCTTTGGTTCTCAGTATCAATGTTTGCTTTATGAGAATTCTAAAATTGTGTGGTTACTGTGATGAAGAACTTTTTCATTGTATTTATACTGGTGGCTAACTTGAGTATTTGTCGCCTACTAAGTAATACTGCCATATGAATATAAAACACGACTTTATTTATATGACAAAAATCATGTTTTTATCTTGTTTACAGTTTCACAGAAGAAGCGATACAGCAAAATATTGGGAGTCTTTTTGAAGATAAATAAATGAAATTTATTGATCTACATTTTTGGTATGTCAGCTTATTGCAAGCTTGAGTGGTCATTGCTCATTTTCCTTTTTTTTTAAAACATGTAAAAAAAATGTTCCCTCAGCGAGCTGAACCCCACACCCCTACCTCCCACTGTGCACCCACCACCACTTACTCACTCGCTTGAACAGGTCCCAGGGTCAAGATCCATTCTTTGATGGAAGACATGTCTTGCTGCTGGAACTGCCAACTTTTTTTTTTTTTTTAATTTAGTTGTTTAACCAGGTATAGCACACTAAGCTGAAAGCTTTTTTACAGGAGAGACCTGGGAGCACAAGGAGGTTAAGTGAATTGCTTAGGGTCACACAGTATGCAAGTGGAAGCTGTGGGATTCAAACCCAGGTCTGGTCTGCTGGATGTCACCAGATTTGCAGCTCAGAGCCTTAGACCACTGCGCTATACTATATGAGAAGTTAAGGTAAATGCGGTTCAATGTATTTCAATGAGGTTTTGAACTCTGATGCATAACTTTGTCATTTTTGCATATTTTGACCTCACATTTTTAACATGGTCTTTTTGGTACTCCACCTCATAACCAATGATAGTGGAATTTCACAAATCAAGCCCGAAGGGGTCAG
This sequence comes from Neoceratodus forsteri, assembly GCA_016271365.2. Classification (NCBI taxonomy): domain Eukaryota; kingdom Metazoa; phylum Chordata; order Ceratodontiformes; family Ceratodontidae; genus Neoceratodus; species Neoceratodus forsteri. The sequence goes on along the minus strand of CM028134.1, from coordinate 583,679,858 downwards.
GTGCACTGAGCTCTCAGTGCCCATACCTAAGTTGTCAACCTTAAAACTCACCCCACTCATCCCATTAGGTGTGTATGTTTCTGGAGTGTACAGAATGAGTGACCTTTAGGGTTGACATCCCTAAGGAAGACTGCACCCCTGATTTGTTTTCGGCATGGGGGACGGGTTTTAGGGTTAGAAACCCTAAAACCACATTTCCCTTCTTTTGTCTCTTTAGACTCAATCCTAAATGTTGCATTAACACATTTTTTTGGCAAATAATCTCTCTGTCTCTCTTTATTTATTTAATTTTATGTTATTCTTTGGTAACTGGGTAAGGCACACTAGGCACAGGTGCCTGTTTTCAGGGGTGACCCAGGAGCACTGGGGAGGTTACGTGACTTGCTTAGAGTCACATAGTATGCAAGTGGAGGTTGTGGGAATCAAACCCAGGTCTGTCAGCTGGATGTACCAAATTCATTCACAGCTCATTACTCTAACCTCTAGGCTTTACTGCTATCTCACAGCTCATTACTCTAACCTCTAGGCTTTACTGCCATCCATATATATATATATATATATATATATATATATATATATAACACTGATGGGAACTTTTCCCCATAGAAAAGACATTATTTATTTCCCTGTATACCTGTGACTAATCTATCAATTAAAGCTATAGTCCTGCCCTAATCAATCAATTACAGTCATATACCTGCACTAATTAAAGCTACATACCTACACAAACAATTTAAAGTGTATACCTCCAGTAATAAAAACTACACAGCAGCGCTACATTAAACCCTATGGGATACCACCAAATTAGCACAGCATTAGGAAGCTAGCCAAGCCACTTAACAAGCTGCAAAAGAGCCTGGAACAAAGACACTTACACAAAACTCTCCCAAAGTGAGAAACCTCCCAAACTCCTACATGCACTCACTATACACCATTCCCTCCTTGCTGCAAGAGAACTTCAGGTGCCATAACGTGATCACAGATGCAATCTCTGTAAAAGTAACCATCCATTTTTTGAATTAAAGGTTTTTATTTTCAATAAAAACAAAGTACAAGCACAACAGAGCCAGGAGTCTGCATCATAACACATAACTTCAGATTTCTTACAAGACATATCTCTAAGCTATAGTTAAATGAAGTAACTAACCATATCCATTGCATCCTTAAGCTAGCTAGCGATTAGAACAATAGTTTTAAGTACAAATCCATTAAGTAATAAGTAAGGCCTACTAAGTGTGTTCAAATGATGATTTTTTTTTTATAAAGGACAGAAAAAGACACCAAATTTCCTCAAAAACATTAAGCTTGTTAGCTACAATCAGTGCTATCCTCTTTTTGTTAGCAATCAGACTTAGATTGTTACACCATTTGATGAGAGAGGGAGGAGAAGGGGATTTCCAGTATGTCAACAATAGTCTTTTCAGGACAACAGTGGCTGACAAGACTCAATGCTTTTGGGAGCAGCTTACAAAGGGAGTTTCTGAATCAATACCTATGCTACGCTGCACTGGTGGAGGCCTATTTCTTCTGACGTAAAACCTATTTGGTGGGATTTGCTTGGGGCTGGTTCTTTGGCTGCAGGGCTTGGAGGGGAAGACACAGGGCTGATACACTCTCTTGAGAGTTGGGTGTAGGCCAAGACCCACCCTCCCCACCCCTCCCTCCCCAGAGCTCTGCTAATTTATAGGGAACACCTGCCCTGCAATTGGAGGAAAAGGCTGCAGGTGCAGCTCATGTAGTTCTAGCCACTGGGGGTAGGATTTAAAGGCTGGGAGAGAGGAGCTTAGGGAGTTCACTTCCCTCATAAGTTTACTGTGTTGTACTGCATCTAGTACAGGTTTACTAGTTTACTGTGGGACTGTATCTAGGATTAGTGGGTGACCTGATTACGCAGCAGGGGTGTATCTTGGACTAGCGGGGAACCTGGTGGCTCACCCAAGGAAACCTACTTGAGGGGGATGGAACCACACGTCATTAGGGCCGGCATCTTTGGGAGGGTGGTGGGGTGCACAGGGTGTGGAGCAGCTATGATACTGGACTGGGCTTGGAATTTTGGTGGTTGCACAGTGTGCTACCAGCTGGCACAGCTTAGGGAGGAGGTTGCAGGGATTAGGAGACAGCTGGGGGGAGTTATAGTTGGGGAAGGGGGCAGGGTATCTCCCAAGGGATTGCACCAAGCACTAGAGGTGGGGGCATAGGGAAAGGAGTGCAGGAGAATACTCAGGGGTCACATAGGGACCTTGGCAGAGGGGGCCAAAAAGGAGGACACTACCAAGGAAGCAGGCAAGTAACTGGGGACCCTCACAAAGGGGGGCCAGAGGGACAACATTCTCAGGGAAGTAGGCAGATGGCTGAGGCTGGACAGAAGGAAGCAAGGCGGGGAGGTGGATCAGACCTTATGCTCAGTAACCGCTTCAATTCTCTTCTTCTGCTTGAGGATGAGGGGGGTGATGTAGCCATGACAGGAGTGGTTAGAGATGGAAAGAGAGTGGGGGGCAGGAGGAACAGGTGGGAACCTGGAATGCAGGAAAATGGGGGGAGCAGTGAATCAGAGCAGGAGGGGCAGAGGGAGGAGGGAGGAGGGAGGAAAGCACAAGGAGAAGGACCAGTTGGGAGGAAAGGGCAAGGAGAAGGACCAGAAGTACAAGGAGGATACAGTAAGGGGAGCTGAGGGTTTAGGCCAGAGGAGCACGACAAGCAAGTAGGGACTAAATGGAGACAGGAAGGAAGGGAGGATGAGCCAGGCTAGTTTAGCAGATGGGGGAGAAGGACCAGTCGCGAGCAGCGAGGGGGGAGTTAGCGAGGTACAGAAGGATACTCGGGAGGAGAGCATAGGATCTGAGAGGAGGGGTGGCCAGGGTAAATAAGGAGGGGCAGCATGTGGCACCCAGAAGGGGGAGGAACAAGGAGCCGGCTGGGTGGAGGGGCCGGTAGAAAGGATGAGGGACATGGAAGGGGGGGAAATGGAGGAAAAGGAGCGGTCAGAGTGCTCCTGTTGGGGGATTCTATGATTAGGGGTATCAAATGGGATAGGGAGGGAGAAGCCTGGCCAGTTAGAACAAAATGCTTCCCTGGACTAATGGTGCACAGGGCCAAGCACAAGGTATATCAGCTGGCAAAGGATTGTCGGGATTCTCCGGACATACTGGTCACCTGGGTACAAATGACACTGAGGGAAATAGCGAGCTAGAGATACAGACAAGGTTCAGGGAGCTTGCCAGGGTCTGTCATGACATAGGATGCACAGTTTCCTTCTCAGAAATCCTGCTGGTGCCAAGGGCAAGTGGGGAACACAAAAGGAAGATTAGGGAGATAAACCAGTGGCTCAGGGAGTGGTGTGAGGCCAGAGGGTATGGGTTGATGGGGGATTGGGGGGATACCTGGAAGGATAATTAGCTGTATGCTAGAGATAGACTCCATCTCAATTTGGAGGGGAGGGGAATCCTTAAGTTGAAAATAGAGGGTTTCATAGGTGAAAAGTGGGGTTTAAACTTGTGAAGGGGGGAGAGATGGGAGAAAAGGCTGTCGAGGGGGGGCCGATAAAGGAGGGACTCTGTCTCCAACCCCCTGGGGAGCTGTAGGAATGCGGGAAAAGGCCGACTGGTAAAATGCAGACCAGCGGAAAATGGAATCCCCATGGGAACACGAGCAGGGGAAATGGAAGTATAGGGAAAGGGTGGAAGGTAGTCCTGCTAAATGCCATGAGCTTGGGCAATAAAATACCTGAGCTCCAGGGGATGCTAACTGAGGGAGCGGTGGATGTGGCAGTGGTCACTGAGACCTGGGCCACCGCAGGACACGACTGGGACCTGAACCTGGAGGGTTACACTATGTTCAGGAAGGACGGGGGGGGAAGGGGAGGAGGGGTAGTAATGATAGCCAAAAACTGCATTGGCATAGGGGGAGTAGAGGAGGCAGAGGGAACCGTGGAGGCGATTTGGGTCACCTTGATAACAAGGGGAGGCAAGAGAGTAAAAATAGGAGTAGTGTATAGACCCCCTGCACTGACGGAGGAGCTGGAGGAGAGTCTGGTGGCAGATGTTAGGAGACACTGCAGACTGGGCAGGGGAAGGGTGGTGGTGTTGGGGGACTTAAAAATGCCAGGAACAGACTGGGAGACTATGAAATCCTTGGTGGCCAGGGAACAGAAGTTGTTGGATGTCTTTCAAGATGTGTTCCTAACTCAGCAGGTGGGGGAACTGACCAAGGAGGCGCGGGTACTGGATGTGGTCCTGGCAGACAGTGACCAGATTGGGGGCCTGGAGGTAAGGGACCTGTTGGCAGGGAGTGACCATGCCACAGTCTGGTTCTGCCTGGACCTAGGAGGGGTAGAAGGCTGCACAAAGACAGAGGTAACTGACTTCAGGGGGGCGGATTTTAAGGAAATGGGAAGGATCCTTAAGGAGCATTTGGATGGGATTGGGTCAGACATGGACACTGATAGCAGGTGAGAAATCATCAGAAGAGGGGTGCAGGATGCTACCAGCACCTGCGCAAGAGTAAGACAAAAATGCGGTGGGGCCGAAAACCCTGCTGGTGGACAGGAGGTCCAAGAGGTGGTCTTGAGAAGAAGGCAGCCAATAAGCAGTCAAGTGCTCAAGGAGTGAAAGGATTGAAGGGAGTATGAGCTGATGGCTAGAAGGGTCACTAGGGTGGTGAGGGTGGCTAAGGCAAGGAAGGAGCAGAACCTGGCCAGGGAAATTAGGAGAGGGAACAAGGGGTTCTTTAGATCATTGGGGAAAAATGAAGGGTGAAGGGGTAGATTAGCAGGATTAAAACAGGGGGGAGAGATGGGCACAAGACAAGGGAGCAGGCTGAGGTACTAAATGAGTACTTCACCTCAGTTTTCATCAAGGAAAATGGGGTGCTGCATCATACATGGGAGGAGACAGTCATACTGAGGAGGGAGGGACCCTTACCGATCGGCGGGTCTGGGGAGAGGGGAAGGCATCACTGGCATGAGGAGGGAAGGCTAAGCAGGGAGAAGAGGTAGCGGAAGTGGAAATCACAACAGAGAGAGTGAGGGAAGCCCTCAGGTCCCTTAAGACAGAGAAAGCAATGGGGCCAGAAAAATTACATCCCAGAGTGCTGAAGGAACTTGCAGATGTCCCAGTTTAAACCCCATGAAGCTTTTCACCATCTCTCTGAGGACAGGGTGGGTGCCCCAGGACTGGGAGGTGGTGCACATAGTGCCTATCGACAAGGGGGGATCAAGGGAGGTGGCAGAAGACTACAGGCCTGTCAGCCTGACATCGGTGGTGGGCAAGGTGATGGAGGGCATTGTCAGAGAGAGGCTGGGGGGACCTGGAAAAGTCAGGGTGCCTGGATGATAGACAGCATGGATTCATCCCGGGGAAATCGTGTCAGACAAACCTTGTGGAGTTCTATGACTGGGTGACGAGTGCCTTGGACCTGGGTAGGTCAGTGGACGTCCTCTTTCTAGACTTCAGTAAGGCATTTGACACTGTTCCTCACATGGGCCTGTTGGATAAGCTGGGAGAAATGGGGGCGGGGAACCAGATGATCAGATAGATAGGCAATTGGCTCCAGGACCAGACCCAGAGGGTCGTAGTTGGTGGGATAGTCTCATCCCCAAGGAGGGTCATTAGTGGGGTCCCACAGAGATCAGTCCTTGGGCTTCTCCTGTTCAACGCCTATGTCTCTGACATAAGGACAGGTATCAGGAGTGAGATGAGTCTCTTTGCGGATGACTCAAAACTGGGGACGGTGGTGGATGGGGAGGATGGGAGGGTGGCCCTACAGGGGGACCTGGAGGCTCTGGAAAGATGATCTAGAAAGTGGAAGCTGAGGTTCAATGCAGGGAAATGCAAGGTACTGCACCTGGGGGCCAGAAATCCGGGCCAAGTGTACACCCTGGGGGGGGGAATGCTACAAGTCTCGATGGCTGAGAGGGACATGGGGGTGGCGGTGGATGTCAAGATGAACAACTCGGAGACTTGTAGGAGGGCAGCAGCCAAGACCAACAGGATGCTGGGATGCATCGCTAGGGGGATTACCTTCAGAAGGAGGGAAGTGATACTCCCTCTGTATAACTGCTTGGTGAGGCCGCACCTCAAGTACTGTGTGCAGTTTTGGAGACCACACTTAAAGAGGGACATTAAACTCCTGGAGAGGGTCCAGAGGAGGGCAACCAAAATGATTTGGGGCTTGGGGGACAGGACCTATGAGGAGAGGCTCGAAGAGCTAAATATGTACACATTGGAAGAGAGAAGGGACCGGGGGGACATGATAGAGATCTTCAGGTACTTGAAGGGGGTAAATAGCGGAGGAACAGTCAGGGTGCTTCGAAGGAAGAAGGAGAGGACCACTAGAGGGCATGGGTGGAAGCTGGAGGGGAGAAGATTCAGGGGATAGAGGAGGAGGTACTACTTCACTGAGAGGGTGGTGGAGCCATGGAATGCGCTGCTTAGGAGGCTGGTGGAGGCAGAGATGGTGGAGGGGTTCAAGAGGGGGTGGGACAGGTACAGGGGAAGGGTTCTGGAAGCAAAATCCAATGCAGCGAGAATATCCGGAACTGGGAAGGGAGAAGCCAGAGAAGGTGAGGAGGGCAGCAAGGTCAACTCCCAGGGTGGGGGCTGACCAAACGAGCAGACGCAAAAGACCGTTAGGCCTATTCTGCTGGCATTTTAGTATGTTAGTATTGTTTCATAAATCTTATGAATTTCCACTCAGATTTTCTCTATGATCAGGCACTTCCCAAGCATGTGTGTAAGGTTTGTGTGCTTTAGTTGACACCTCCAGCAGGGGCTGTCTTGCAAATAGTGCATTTCCTCTGAACATTTCAGGGAATAGTATTAATGAAACATCTTACATTGTATTGTCCTACCTTGGACTTCCCTGCAGCTTGAATAAGCATTCTTCTATGCTCTGGCCCATTCTTCCATGATTATGGTTTCTCCCAGCTTTTTCCATTTCTCTTTAGAGCTTGCTGCCCACGAAGAGAGGGGGATGGGTGGGCTGGGGTCCTGTGTGGGTGGGAGGTGCCACTGGCCCACCAGGGACACAAAACATGTACATTTATGGGCAATTAGGGCTACTGGTGGGGTGGGGGAGTGCCTCTAGACTACCAGGGAGATTGCAATGAATATCATATGATCGGAGGTATGGAAGGGGAGGGGGGCATCACTGGACCACCAGGATGATTTGAAGTATGATTATATTGTGATCAGGATTACAGGAGGAGAGGGGAAGGGGAACCACTGGACCAGCAGGGAGTGTCGTGGCTGCTTGTGTACGGTGTCCTGAGGGGCAGGATGCCACCCATGGCTGGCAGCTGCTGTGATGTGTCTTGAATTACAGAAGCTCACCTGTGGGTGGCTACCAGCTGAACCATTGTTTTCAGGCTCTACTTTATGCTCAGGTATGCGGCACATCTCTGGGTTGTGCTGGCAGATTCACCGCACATCCCGGGCTGAATACTGGGGATGTGCCACAGATGCATGGGCATGCCCCCTGGAGATATGCCACATACATTATCTTTGCACCCCAGCGCATCAGGAAGTGTGCTGCACAATTCCCCCTTTTGAATATTGCCCCAGGGTGCATTTCTGGGGTTGCCCTGGAGCAACTCTGTTGTGCCAGGTGCAACCCGTTTGAATATTTTGGCCACAATATATATATATACATATATATATATATATGTGTACACACACACACACACACACACATATATATGTATATATACATATAATAGATAATTCACTACAGAGCTTGTAGTTCTCCTCCGATATACACACACCTTGGTGTGTGTTGTGACGCAGGATGCTGCAGGACAAGTGCGTTCAACCACCCATTGCTTGTGTATATCATAGGACAACCACAAGCCCTGTAGTGGATTATCTAGCTTATGAAATGGATAGAAATGTGTTTGGGTGGCATAGAGTAGTACTTGCTTGGCAGAAATGAGAGTTTTATTTAGGTGATCTGGTTGTCCTGGTAGTCCTTGTGTAGCAGAAATTAAACTTTACTTTTGTTAATCCTTTTTACCTAGTGGCACCCCGGTCTGCTTCATGTCCCTGCATCCATCCCATCCGGCTGCTGTCCGGTCTGCCACAGCCCCTGGAGAAGCCCCCACTGCTAATTACCCCCACGGCTTGCCCCCTGCAGTGGGGTGGTGGAGAGTCTCCCTAACTCCCCACTGAACCAGGATCCAATAGCCACAGTGGTGTCCCCAAGGCCATGCGTCCCTTGACGGTCATCAAGCAATTGCACTTCTTTGCCATGAATCTAAGCTGGAATACTTTTGACCATTCCTGCAACCTTGACAAGTCCCTTCTCATCCTTTCCACCCTCCCTTGTGTATCAACCCTGTTGCAGATCTTTGTGTCATCTGCAGAGGGCATACTTTTCCTTCCAGTCCCTCTGCAATGTCACTTATGAAGACATTAAAAAGGACAGGACCCAGTACAGAACCCTGTGGTACCCCGCTAGTAACCTCTCTTTCTTTGGAGTGGACTCCGTTTACTATTACCCTCTGTGTCCTGTTGTCCAGCTAAGTTTTCACCCAGGCTACCACCCTGAGGCCCACTCACAGGCTGCCTAATTTATTTATTAATCTTTTGTGTGGGACTGTGTCAAATGCCTTGCTAAAGTCTAAGTAGGCCATGTCCACAGCCCCTTCCTGGTCTACTACTTTGGTTACCCAGTCAAAGAAATCTATTAGATTCATCTGACATGACCTTCCCGCTGTGAATCCATGCTGCCTTGGGTCTTGTGCCCCGGTGGCCCCTAGGTACTCAACAATTCTTTCTTTTAGAAGTGATTCCATCATTTTCCCTATTACTGAGGTCACGCTAACAGGTCTATAGTTTCCTGCCTCTGCTTTGCTCCCACTTTTGTGAAGAGGAATCACATCTGCCCTCCTCCAGTCCTTAGGTACCATGCCATCCTTCCATGATTTGTTGAAACGGGTAGTAAGTGGTGTCACTAGTTCTCCCCTTAGTTCTTTTAGAATTCTGGGGTGAATCCTGTCAGGCCCCATTGCTTTGTCCACCTTTAGTTTTAGGAGTGAAAGGACTGGTATTGACCCCCCATATCCAGAGTGCTTCTATTGATTGGATTCGGTACCTCCCCCTCCTGTTCTTTTGTGAATACTGAGCAGAAGTATTCATTCAGTCATCAAGCAGCTGTGACCGTGCATCATATTTTCCATTCACTTGTGCGTGAGAGGGGCAGGCAATGACGCTAAAGGTGGGGGAGCATGCATGCATCTGCATGTGCTCCCTCCCAGTGCCGTGACCCCCCTCCCTGGAGAGGAAGAGCAGTCCTATGGATGCTCAATCCCTCACCACCCCTGCCAACCCCCGGTGACCCGAGTCCATTCCTGAACCCAGATAATCTGCATGGAGCGAGGTGTGGTGTCCAGCACCTCAATCCTCAGCGCCACCGGGCCGGGTATTTATTTATTTATTGAAATATTTCACCAGGAAGGGCACACTGAAAAATAAATTGCTCATCTCACTGTGCATCTTGGGGAGGAGAAACAGTGGAAAAAAAATAGTACAAATACAATGACAGGATATACAATCAACTGACATAAAACAATTTAAACAGTAATGTGGGACAAAACTGCAGTATAGCAGGTTATATCAGTACTGCATCAGCAGTGAACATAAGCAAGGTACAAATCTACACTGATAAGCAGCAGGAGAATCCCAGCCTCCCCCTACAAAACAGGGTACTAAATGAGAAAAAGACCAAGGTAGAAAGGTCAGTGGGGGATTCTGCTACAGAAGGTAAAGCCATCAAAAAATGGAGAGCAATGAGTACCAATGCCCGTAGTCTGGGTAACAAGCTTCCTGAATTAGTGGCCTTGATGGAGGAGGAACATCTGGATATCGTGGCAGTCACAGAAACATGGTACACACAGAACCATGACTGGGACGAAAACATACCAGGATACACTATCTACAGGAAGGACAGGGAGGGTAAAAGAGGAGAAGGAGTAGCTCTCTACATAAGAGAAGAAATCAAAGCAACAGAACAAAAGGGTAAACAGGGAGGAGAAGAAGCACTGTGGGTCAATTTGGAGGCAGGCAATGGCACCACAATCCACACAGGGGTTGTATACAGACCTCTCTCAAGGGGAGGAAATGGACAAGAAAATGATAGAAAGTATACTTAGAATGGCAGATAAAGGGGAGATATTGCTGATGGGTGATTTGAACATGCCAGATGTTAACTGGAGTGCAGTTTCAGCAGCCACTTCTAAGTGGGGTTATTCTAGATGCCTACAGGGCATGCCTTAGACAATCGTGGTAGGAACCCTCGAGAGGGCAATCTTAGACCTGGTCCTCTCAAATGGAGATGGAGAGGATCACAGATGTAAGTGGGTAGCCATCTGGGAACTAGCGACCATCGAACAGTATGGTTCACAATAAACACAGCAATAGAGTCAAGCCACAAAGGCAAAAGTACTGGACTTCAGGAGGGCTGACTTTACCAAAATGGGTGAGTGCCTAAAGAATGCACTAGCAAATGGGCAGGGAGGAGGTGGAAGAACAATGGGGAATAATAAAACTGCCATCACAGAGGCAACAAGCCTTTGTGTGAAGCAAATAAACAAAACAAATGATGTAAGAAACCACTATGGTTCTCAAAGGAGGTGGCAGTGAAGGTTCAAGAGAAAAGAAAGCATTCTAGAAAGTACAAGGAATCACAGAAGGAGCAGGACAGAGAATTGTATCAGTTAAGCAAAGGAAGCTGGAGAGGCAGTCAGAACTGCAAAGGCCGAACTGAGAAAAATGGCCAACTCCAGTTAAGAGGGATAAAACCTTTTTTAGGTGCATCAGGGAGTGAAGGAAGACTAAGGGAGGGATAGTGAGGCTTAATAAAGGGAGGGGTGGGCAGAGGGTGACTGTGAAAAGACAGAGATACTAAACAAATATTTGTGCTCAGTATTTACAAATGAAGAGGGGGAGGTACCTAAAACAAACAATAGAAACACTCTGGATACAGAAGTTGATATCAGCCCATTTACAGAAGAAAGGGTTCTGAAAGAACTCTTAAAACTGAAGGTGGACAAAGCAATGGGGCCTGATGAGTTCATCCCAGAATTCTAAAAGAACTAAGGGTAGAAACTAGTGACACCACTGACTACCTCTTTAACAAATCATGGGAGGATGGGGTGGTACCTGAGGACTGGAGGAGGGCTGATGTGATTCCCCTTCACAAAAGTGGGAGCAGGGCAGAAGCAGGAAACTACAGACCTGTTAGTTTAACCTCAGTGATAGGGAAATGATGGAATCACTTCTGAAGGAAAGAATGTCCCGAGTACCTAGAGGCCAGAGGGCTGGGACCCAAGGCAGCATGGATTCACAGCGGAAGGTCATGCCAGACTAATCTAATAGATTTCTTTGACTGGGTGACCAAAGTAGTAGATCAGGGAGGGGCTGTGGACATGGCCTACTAGACTTTTAGCAAGCATTTGACTCAGTCCCACACAAAAGATTAATATAAAAGTTAGCCAGCTTTGGAGTGGGTCCCAAGATTATAGCCTGGGTAAAGAATTGGCTGGAGAATAGGACACAGAGGGTAATAGTAAATGGGTCCACTCTGAAGAAGGGGGCTACTAGTGGGTGCCAGAGGGTTCAGTATTAGACTGTCCTCTTCAATGTCTTTATGTTTACATTGCAGAGGGACTGGAAGGAAAGTATGTCCTTTGCAGATGTCACAAAGATCTGCAACAGAGTTGATGCACAAGGTGGGGTGGAAAGGATGAGAAGGGACTTGGCAAGGTTAGAGGAATGGTCAAATGTATGGCAGCTTAGATTTAATGCTAAGAAGTGCAAGGTAATGCACCTGGGAAACAAAAACCCAGGGAAGAGTACACAATGGGGGGTGAGATACTAACAACAACAAAAATGGAAAGGGACCTGGGGATAGTCATATTAGATGACTTAAAGGTGGGCAAGCAATGTGAGAGGGCAGTAAGGAGGGCTGGGGGATACTGGGATGCATAGGGAGAGGCATCACCAGTAGAAAACAGGAAGTTGTTATCCCTCTGTACAGACAGCTGGTGAGACCCCATCTGGAGTACTGTGTGCAGTTCTGGAGACCCAATCTCCACAAGGACACAGACAAGATGGAAGCTGTCCAGAGGAGGGCAACTAAAATGGTGCAGGGTCTGCACGGAAGGAGAATATGAAAGAGAGACTAAAGGAGGTTAATATGTATAGCCTCGGGAAAGGAGGAGGGGGACATGATAGAAACTTCAAGTACCTCAAGGGAATCAACAAAGTCCAAGAGGTAGCATCTTTCAAAAAAGAGGTGTGCAAGAACAAGGGCACAATTTGAAGATGGGGAGGTGGCTCAGAGGTAATGTGAGAGTATTTTTCTACAGAGAGGGTGTGGATGCATGGAGCGGCCTTCTGGAGGAGGTTGTGGAGTCAAAAGCAGTGGTTGAATTCAAGCATGCATGGGACAGCCATAAGGCAATTAATTCTAGGGGGTGGGGTTAGAAAGAAGTAGGCTGCTGGTTAACTAGGATCTGCAGCTTATCCATTAGGTAGGGAAATGGGCAGACTGGGTGGGCCAAGCGGTCCTTATCTGCCATCAAATTCTATGTTTCTATGTTTCTGCAAGATACAATACATCCAGATAAGCCATAACCCATTTATTTTTTTTGAGAAAGCAAAGCAATGTAACATCGTAGCTGGGCACAAAAGCTCTGAGCATAAAGCAACGTTCAAATAAGTGCATTAGAGAAGTGCCAGAATTGACAACAGAGGGATCAGTTAAGTGCAACCCATTATTGTGACAGCAACGTCATAGTGCAAGATAGATGAACGGAGTGAAGTATGGGGCAGGAACAACTGAGCAGAAAGGGTAAAATGGCAGTGAGGTTAGCCACAGATGCAATTTATCAAGACAAAGTTTTTCAAGGCTAAAGATAAGGAGTAGGGGGAGGAGGATAAGTGGATTTTGGGGGGGGATTTCATAGCTTAGGGAAGTGATTCTAGAAGGCCAACTGGCCTGTCATAATTGAACGATGAGGAATTATCAATTAACGAGAATCATATGATCTAAGACAATGGTCCAGGGAGGGTAGAGTGGATAGTAGGGAAGAGAGATAAGGTGGGGAGGGGAGAGAGAGAGAGCGAGAGAGACAAACCAAAATTTTGATACAAATTTGGCACAGCAGGAGAAGGCAGCGATTTTCTAGAGAAGGGATAGGGAGTGATAGAAGTTACAGTGGTGGGTGCAAGAAGGGGAGTCAAGAGTGAAACAACAAGAGTTGAAAAGGGTATGTAGGCTGGCCTGGTGGCACTGAGGGTTGAGGCGCTGGACACCACACCTCATGCCACGCTGGTGACCTGGGTTTGAGAGTGTATTCAGGCCATCGGGGGTTGGCAGGGGAGAGGGAGGATTGAGAGGCCCATAACTGCTTTCCTTCCTCTGGAGTAGGCAAGGGGATTGCATTGCTCTGCAGCAGAAACTGGTGGAGGCCAGGGGCACTGCTGGTAGCATGCACAGTTGAGGGCTGCAGCACAGCAGGTGGCAGCATGTAGGTGCACAGACGCCATTGCACAACCAGCTCTGAGGGAGGAAAAATTGCAGAAGATTAGCAGATGCTTGTGGCGGCTGATGGCCGTGCACTGCACCCCTGGACATGAGAGGTGCATCCCCCACGTATCAGGATCCAGGTTCCCCAAGTGGGGACTCTGCATGCCAGCCTGTATGCTGCCTTTCTTCACAGAATGAGAGAGAAAGAGTGCCGTGTTAAAAAAAAAAAAAAAAAAAAGAAAAGGGTGTCTAGTCTGGCTAGGGAAGACTGGGGCACGGCACAGTCGACTACATCACAGTAGTCAAAAATTGGTAGGACCATCTTCTGGACAAGTTCACATCTTGTCAATAGTGAGTGGCAACTACAGTTCCTAAATAATGCACCAAGCTTGGGGTGCAGTTTCTTCAGGATAGCATCCACATGTCCAGAGAAGTTGAGGTGTCGGTCAAGCCAAACCCCCAGGTACCTAAAGGTTTAGGTATCTCAATGTCTATCCCATCAAGGGTATGAAAGGAAGGCAGTGAGGGGAGTCTAGAGAGTCTCTGCCTGGTGCCGAAGGTCATGTAGATGGTCTTCTTGGCATTTAGGGAGAGTTGATGGGAGCTGAACCAGCACTGAGCATTATTGAAGTCAAGCTGTAATCTGGATTCAACATTAACCAGGGACTGGCCAGATGTGAAGATGACCATGTCATCGGCATACATATGAATAGACGAGGAAGAACAGGCTGAGGGAAGGTCATTTAGGGATATGGAAAATAGGATAGGCCCAAGTACAGACCCCTGGGATACACCGGTGTTGATGGGGAGAGGAAGGGAAGTAGTGTCAGTGATTCTGACTGACTGGGTCTGACCTACAAGGTAAGCCTTGAACCGCTTTATGGCAGATTCAGTTAGGCCAGCCGAGGAGAGGGCGTCAATGAGTACGGGATGGGAGGCAGTGTCGAAGGCCTTTGCTAGGTCAACAAAAATGGCAGAAGTGATTTGTCCAATATCCACCCCTAAGAAGATGGAATCAGTGAGCCTAACCAGGGAGGTGGTGGTGGAATGGTTCTTCCAGAAGCTAGATTAGCATGGAGTGAAAAAGTTAGTCATAAAGATAACAAGAGAGCTGTGATAGGACAAGATGCTCTTGTAGTTTAGCAAGGATGGGTAGGATAGAGATGGGCCGATAGATGGAATGGAGGGATCTCCACCCTTAGGCAGCTGGAGTACAGTGGCACATTTCCAAACAGAAGGGATGGATGCTGCAGTGAAAGAGAGGTTGAAGAGTATGGATAGAGGAGTCACAATAGCTGGAGCTGATAGGTATAGTAACTTAGGGTCCAGGCCAGCAGGCGAGCTACCCTTTGTGGGGTTGAGGGCAGTAAGTTCTTGCAAGGTGTCAGAGGGTGAGATATTGATGAAGGAGAAGGAGGATAATGATGCAGGATGACTGCAAGGGGAGGAGGGATTGCTAGTGGGGGTGATGGTAAGGAGGGGAGGAGGGCTGAGGCACAGGAGGTGAAATAAAAGTTGAATTCAGAGGCAACATTAAGATGTTCAGCAACCCGGGTGTTGTTAATCTTGAGGAGAGGGATGGGAGGGAAGGAGGGGAGAAAAGAGTGGATCATTTCCAGAATTTGGAAGGTCTATTAATATTGGTCTGGAAGGTTGAGCAGAAATATTCTGATTTTGCTAAGTGAGCGGCTTTAGTGCACTTATTACACAGCAAACAGTAGCTGCCATAGTCTCATGGAAGATTTGAGGCTTTGTGTGTTTTCCAGGCCTGATCCTTGGCTCTTTGGCATGCCAGGAGTTCAGGGGTGATCAAGGGGAAGTGACCGTCCCTGTCTCTGGAACATCACAGTGGGGCATGTTTATTCCAGCAATCTAGAAATTTACTCTAGAAATAGTGGTAGGCACATCTGTAGTAGAGGCCGAGGCTATGGGTTCCCAGTTTATTTGGGCCAGTTATTGCAGAAGGGGGACAAGGTCCAGTGACTTATATAAGCGCTATTTTATATTTTTTGGGGGGGCCTTCACTCTATGGATTTTACATAACATATAGATCATATGATGATCACTCAGGGCATCCGGTAGCAGGCTGGATATAACAACTCTGCGGGGGAGGGAGGTAAGGGCCCAATCAATTAGGGAGTGATTTCCTGTTTTTGGATTCAAACGGGTTGGTTCTAGTATGAGCTGGGACAAATCTAGGGCATTTAGTTTAGTTTAGTTTATTAGTCTAGGAATTAATACCTTTGAGCCAGGGCTCTTTTACAAAGGTTCCACGTCACAAAGAACATTTAACAAAGCACGATACACATTACAGGTAAAACCAGACAGGAAAGTTACATCATAAATTTGCTATTAACAGTTTAAGGCAGTAACCTTTTTAAGTTTCATAGAAAAACAAGCTATAACAGGTTCAAGAGAAGAGTTCTTGAGGAAAGGAAACTTCCAGGAGAGGGTGATCATTAGGTGCCAAAAGGAGGCTAGAGAGGAGGGAAAGGTGGTGAGCGGGAGAGTAAGTGAGAGGGACAGGAAAAAGGGGGAGTGAGTTTGGGTGGGAGACAGGAAGTAGTAGAGGTACCAGAGGGTTCATTAGTCAGGAGGAAGAGGGCCTCAGATGTGAGGATGGACATGAGGAGTAGTGAGTCTTTATCTAAGCGCAGTCACAGTTGCTAGTGGTGGTGAGGTGGGCATAGAGCATGGATTTGATAGCTCAAGTGAGGTTGAGGATAGAGTAGGTGGACTAAAGCGCATTGAACCATGTCGGGGCCCTGTATGCAAAGATCTTTGTCCCTGTGCAGTCCGGCATTCGGAACCAGGAAAGGTTGGCGTTCAGATCTGGTGGAGGTCCATGAGCCAGGATTCAGTCAGATAGGTTTGAATACATAATGGAGTCAGTCCCAAGATAGATTTTTGCCATTGTGCAGGTGAGATAAATAAGACGATTTGATAGGTTCAACCAGCCTGATTCATAGTACAGATCACACGTGTGAGTGTCTTGAGCCCCGTGAGGCAGCCAGACCTTATTTAGAGTGATTGAGATACACCTTAGAGCAGTGGAGGTAGCTGAGCCATAAATAATGAAGGCATAGTCAATGATTGAGATTATGGAACTCTGTATAGCTATTCTCAATGCCGCTGATTTAGAAATTGACGAGTTCCGGAATAGTATTCAGCGTTGGTTCACTGTTTTCGCAGTGTTGTCAATGTGGGTTGCAAAGGTGAGCCCTTGGTCAAAAGTGATGCCAAGGTATTTGAAAGTATTTACTTGGTCCAGTGTAATTCCCGCAGAGGTTTGTATGGTGAGTGGAGTATGCCTATTTTTGTTTTGGTGATTGGAGAAGAGCATGGCTTTTGTTTTATTGTGGTTTAGCACAAGTTTACTATCCAGGAACCACCTTTCAACACTAGAGAAAGCAAGTTTCAGGCTTTTTCGTTGGGAGTTTGGATCCTGTGGAAGAGAATTACAGCATCATCAGCGTATAAGATTATTTTCTCCTGGCAGATATCTGGGAGGGAGTTAAGGAACTGGCTAAAGAGGAGCGGTCCAAGAATTGATCCCTGTGGTACACCAGAGAACTGGTTTGAAGTCGGAGAGTTCATTAGAGATTTTATAGCCTGTGACCCGATTGGACAGGTAACTTTTACCCAAGCACAAGGACCTTACCGAGCCTAGGCTAGAAAGTAGGGAGGTAAGTAGCCATGATGGACTGTGTTAAAGCTTTTGTAAGATCGATAAAGACTGCACTGTTTGGCACCTTTGTCCAGGGCTGAGTGGACTTCTCAGAGAAATCAAGTAAGGCTGTTGTACTATGTCCTTTCCTAAAGCCGTGCTGTTGATTACAGAGTAGATTGTATTTGTCCAGGTAATCAGAGAGTTGGTCTGCCACTATTCGTTCAAGTGCTTTGGAGAGGGAGGAGTATTGATATTGGTCGATAGTTTCCTGTTGAGGTTTTGTCCCCCTTTGTGCACTGGCGTAACTATGGCAGATTTCCATTTCTTGGGAAATTGACTTTGGCAAAGTGACAGATTAAGAATTTTTGCAAGGGTGAATTACTTCATCCAGGGTGAGAGACAGGATTTTAGATCTAGCGTGTCACTACTTGTTCTGGATTTGGAGCAGGCCTTTCTTATGTACTTGTATGCTTCGTGCACTTTGATTTTCTTGAAGTAAAATTGTGGTTTGTCATGAGGGGTGTTTTGTGAAACTCTTGCTAGGCACAGGTAAGTCCGAGAAGAAATCTGGGGAGGACTCCACTAAGGTCTGTGAATGTCTTATTAAGCGCATCTGCAATAGACTTTGGGTCAAGTGGTGGATCCATCAACTTTCATAATGGTAGTGTCGATTTTGATTGTTTACCCATTATGTTTCGGATGTTGTCTCAAAAAGCTCTTCCATCACTCCAGGTGGATTCAAGGCATTTTGAAATAGGCGCTTCATTTGCCTAATTTGTGAGGTACATCTATTTCATGCCTGCTTGTATTTTAGGGTATCATGAGGTGAGCCTGTGTCTCTGGCAACTGCCCAGAGGTGGTCCCGAACCTTGAGCTCGGCAAGTAGTTTGGCAGTAATCCATGGATTTGATAGCGCTTTGATTTTACGTTTTTTTACTGGGGCGATAAGTCGCATGCAGAGTTGAAAGATTTAATGAAGTATTCAGTAAGCGTATTAATATCAGTTGATTCAAGGATTGCGCCCAGTCCTGTTGTAGGAGATGGGTTTTCAACTTGATAAGATTCCCATAAGGCAATACTCTGCTTGTTATAACTTTGGGGGTGGCTTGAGAAATTTATTAGATCAGGTACAGGACACTGGGGAGTGGTCACTGAGGAGTCAGGAGGACTCTAATGTTTTTATCCGTCAGGTTATTTGTGAGAACCCAGTCAATAAGGGTGCTGTACCAGTTTTGTAATTTTTCCGGGTGGGGAGGTTACCATTTGAGTCAGGTTTGCTGCTAGGATGTCATCTTTGTAAGAGCCAGTGTCAGAGGCGAGCCAGTTTATGTTGAAATCCCGAGGAGGAGGAGCTCATTTTCAGAGAGCTGCAGACTAACAAAATCAATGCTGGACTTAATACTGGCACGGTGGTCTTTTGGTGGGATATAGACTGCTGCCACTGTGAGAACTTTGTTTTGTGCACAAGAAGCAGTTTGATAGGGAGGGAGTTGCATCATATTTCAGGGGGTAGCTGCTGATACAGGAGAGAGAAGGTCTTTATGTAGATAGCACAGCCCCACCTTCTTGCTTGCCTGGTCGAGTCTGAAAAGATTGTAGCCTTCAAGCGAGACCGCAGGATCCGGGTGCTGGGAGATAGCCAGGTTTCCACAATGGCTAGTATATCAGGGTTTTGTCCAGCGAGAGTTTGAAGAGATGCCAATTTGGGAAGGAGGCTGCAGATATTTAGAGTGATAATGGAGAGACTACCAACTTTCCTTGCTTTTGTCTGGCTTCCAGTGCAACAGGACCAGGGTTTGGGTGATCCTATTAAAATAGGAGGAGCAGGAGTTTGTGCTGATGCCTTTCGTAGTTCATAATAGGTTGGAGTGAGTTTCTACTTGTACTTTTTAAGATGCTTGGATTGTCTTCTGGAGTCCCAGTAGAGGGTGATCGTTAGTGAGTTATAATGATGGGCAGTTTCCAATTAGGAAATATGGCTCTTTGCACCCAGGTATTAATTGGGTGATGTTTGTTTAAGACTTCCAGAGTAAAAGCCATGGTACAATGTTTCGGGAAGTAGTATAGAAAGGTGAGAGTAGGTGGAGGGGTAGGGTAGGCGGAGGGGGGGAGTTGGCATAAAGGGAAAAGGAGGGTGAGGGTGAGCAGGAACAGGTGGTGGGGACTAAGCCAAAGCATTTTTTTAGCGAGGCAGGAGAGAGCTGAGAAGTAGTGTGGGCTAGGCAGTCGGGGGGGGGTGGCGAGCAATAGGAGGGTGGTGGGGTACGGATTTTAGTGGGCTAAGGTGGATAGCTAAGCACTATGGCGAAGTACAGAGAAAAATGAAAAAAAAGACTGGGAGGGTTTGGTGCCAGAGGGTTTAAGAGAAGTACTATAGTACTGTTGAGATCCAGGATCACATAATATGTTAAAGTTCCTGAAAGGTGATAAACTGGCCTGGGCATATGCAATGTGTAAAATCCTTTTGTCTATATGTTTCCTTTGTTCTTGAAGTCCTCAGAGATAAGTACAATAGCTTGGGAGTAGGTCAGACAGTAGGCATATGCAATGTGTGAAACCTTTGTCTGTATGTTTTGATCTTCAAAGTCCTCAGAGACAAGTACAATACCTTTGGAAAAGGTCAGACAAAAGTGTTGATTCAGTCACAAAATGTGTTAAAATTCCTTTGTTCTTTAAAGTCCATATATGCAGTTGCTTTAAGAGTGGTCAGATGAGAATGTTGAAAATGTTGATTCAGTTGCAGGGCCCAGCATCACCATGTTTGTAAGACTAGTTGTAAGGCATATGCTTCCTTGGGGAGGCTTCAAGAAAGTTGATTTAAAATTAAAAAGCTGATACCTGATGATGGCGATTTGCAGAAATTCAGTCCAGGAGACTTTCACCAATGTTGTGTGCAAGAATGGCACAGGTATTCCCAGCAGAAAAACATGTAAATGAACAAAAACTAACCTACAGACACAGACAAGCACAAACAGCCACCCACACAGCCCCAGGAGGAGGAGTGCCTTAAGTGCATTGATGTCATTTTGTGGTTTATTGAGGGAGGGGGAGAGCCTATTTTGGTTAAAGTCACCCATTATGTAGATTTCACCCAAGGGAGAGTGCAAGACTATGCAGTTAATGAACTCGGTGACAGAGAAGGGTGGGAGTCCAGGGTGACAGTAGGCACCAGCAATGTAGATAGGTATGGAGAAAGGGAGGGATATTTTTAGAATAAGAACAATCCTATACTTTTGGGGCTGCTGAGGCAAGGATACTGGTGAATTAAATTTTAGAGGAGACATTGATGGTAACTCCAGCTCCCCTAGAGGTCCTGTCCTGTTGGCATATAGTGAACCCAGGAATAGAGAGGGTGTGGATGCCCACTTTGCTGTTTAGCCATGTTTCGGAGAGGATGATAATATCAGGGGAAAGTGAGACAGCTAGTGGCTGGAGAAGGTCTAATTTAGGGAGGAGACTGCGAATGTTATAGTGCAGTCATTTTAAACCACGGGGTAGGGCAACGAGGTTTGATAGGGATGGGACAGCAGTGTTAGGTAGGGATGTGGAGAAGTTTGGAGGGCATGGCCCAGGGTTCGGGTTTATGTCTCCTGAGGATAGCAGCAAAAGTGCAATGATTAAGAGGTGGATTTTAGTACTCTTATACCAGGGTTGGGTACCAGTAGAGGTTGAAATATGAGTATGGGATGGAGGAGGATGAAATTTTAACAAGTGTATCAAGGTGAGAAGGAAGGTATAGGTAGGAGGGTAGCACAGGGCCGGATGGGATAATGAGTCCAAGTAGAGAGAACTGGTGATGGGATCACTGCAAGGTTAAAAATAGGGGTGGCAAGCATGGGGGGGAAGTAGGGACAGGCATAGTAGGAGATAGCACCAGGTTGAGTGTGAGGAGAGGGAGGGAGATATAGCACAGTAAGGAGAATTATAGACAGCCTATTCTGGGTTGGGGGTAACATTAGAGAAGTTCTGACTAGGAGAGATGTTGTTAAGAGTGGGTGAAAGGGCTGATAGACTGCAGCAAGGAACTCAGCTCCCAGTTACTACAGATTGGGAGGAGGAGGAAGCTTGCAAGGGGCTAGGGACTGCAGCGTAGAGATTTAATAATTTGTTTATCCAGAGAAAGCCTTTTCAGGGTTTGCAAATGTTGTTAGGACTGTACTAATACAACAATTTGAGAAGGAGGAATTATAGTTTGAGAAGGAGGGATTATAGTTGCCTTTTTAGGGTGAATAAGGTAAAGGGATGCAATTGGGTGGCCAAGCTCGGTGGACACTGAGAGAGGAAGGGGATTTAAAGAGTGTCAGGGGTGAGGAGGTGGGTGGGAGAAAATTATTAGCAGTAAATTCAAACAGGAGGCTATGGAATTGTGGCAGGGGAGCCGAGGAGCAGCCAAGCCAGCGGCAGCAGAGAGGATCAAAGGTGAGCCAATCAGCTGGGCCCTGCTGCTTCAATTGTCCAATCAGCCTGGGGCTGAAGCAGTGGTGTCAGAAATTGAAATCGTGAGCGTCTGTACCCGTGGCGAGATCTTCGGCTGAAACTACTGGCAGGGGAGTTGGGCGGTGGCAGCAGGGAAAGCCACACCACTGAGAATTTGGTGCCCAGTCCAGGGGTGAGAGCTGTGGAGGAGAAGAAGAGAGGGAATTCATTAAATAGTGAGGCGGGGGTAGGCAGAGGCTGTAGAGGGGGAGAGAAATATCAGCTAAATCGATGGGAGGGTGCAGTAACAATAAAGCGCAGCAGGGGACCGGAGACGGGGAGGGGAAAGATTACACTAAAATGGGTGAAGCAATTAAGCTTAACCGGGGTTGGGGTCAGAGAGGTGGAAAGTGAGAGGGAACGGGGCAGGGTGGGTTGGCACCAAGCACCAGTGAGAGGATTAGGAGAGGTAGAGACAGAGCACAGGAAAGAGCAGATTAAAACAAAACAGGGTGAAATATGAGCAAAAAAAAAAAAAAGGCAAAATTTAGCACGGTATTCCAGATTAAAACAGGAGCACAGATTCAGCTAGTAAATTCAACGCAGCATAGCAGTAGGCTAAATTAGCAAAACTTGTAATAACTTAGGCTGTTAAAGCAGTAGGCTAAAATATCTAACCAGGTTAAACAGTAGGCTAAGAAAAGCAGGAGGGTAGTAGTACAGCTAAGTTAGATAATAAAAAGTAATTCTTAGCAGTAGATTCAAACAGGAGGCTATAGAATTGCAGCAGGGGAGCTGAGAAGCAGCCAAGCTAGCAGCAGCAGAGATGATTGAAGGGAGCCAATCAGCTGGGCCCTGCTGCTTCAGTTTTCCAATGAGGCAGGGGCTGAAGCGGAGGTGCCAGAAATTGAAATTGCGAGCGTCTGTACTTGAGGCAAGATCTTCTGCCGAAACTGCTGGCAGGGGAGGTGGGCGGTGGCAGGAGGGAAAACTGCACCACTGAGAGTTAGGCGCCCGGTCCAGGGCGAGAGTTGAGGCGAGATCTTCAGCTGAAACTGCTGGCAGGGGAGGCGGTGGCAGGAGAAAAAGCCACACCACCAAGAGTTAGGCGCCCGGTCCAGGGGCGAGAGCTGAGGTAAGACCTTTGGCAGAAACTGCTGGCAACAGGTATTTCTTTATTGGCAAATGTAACTGTGCTAGCTAGCTATTACATTATTTGGTCACTTTGAACATTCAGGGTGCATTTTAGAGGGACTTGAAAAGGAAAAATAAAGAAGAAAAAAATGGGGTGGGGTGGATTCTGTAGGTGGCCATCCTGAAAGAACAGGGAGAGGATAGTACCATATAGAATAGATAGAATGCTATCGCAACAAGCTTTAGCAAAAAAAATTCAGGCTTTAGAAAAAAAAGAGCCCCTCTAATGCTTAGTAGGACAACTAACCCTACCACAGCCACGCTAAAGGGAAAGTCGAAAATGAAAGTCATTACACTTTCAACAGTGTAAAAATGTCAGAATCAATTAGATAAGTTTTTTCTTTATATCAGTTTTTAGCTATCAAAATTATGGCAGGATCAACAAGATAACTGTTTGCAGTATGGGACAGCTATATAGATTTACTTGGATATGGTTGTGACAGCCTATGTGTTCCAGGTGAGTGTGTGACAATCTTTGTGTGCCAGGTGAGAAATGGAGTACTTTATTTAAAGTAACTAATTATGGATGTTTTTATCCTTAATGGCTCTTTCTTTTGGCACTTATGGCACTTTGTTTAAAGCTGTTTCGATTATAAATGTGGAAGGATGTAATTACCCGTATTCAGTGTTTTTAAAAATGTTTTTAAATACAACATATAACAAAACTATTTTTACATATATGTATATGGATAAAATAAACTTTGACTTGACTTCACTTGTGTGCCAGGTGTAGAGTGATCTCGCTGCTAGTGAAAAAGATCTGAACGATGGAAAATAGTGCAGGCATGTGGTGGTATGTGGAGGCATGTGGTCATTATGGGATAGTGCACAGTCATGTGGTGCATTTTATTCAGTCACGGAACCTCATTTTCACTGATTTCTCCTACCCATTTTATAAATATATACAGTATATCTATCTATGTATTTATATGTATATATGTATATGTATATGTGTGTGTGTATATGTGTGTGTGTATATGTGTGTGTGTATATATATATATATATATATACATATATTCTTTACAAAAAAATGTTAAGGCACTAGTTAGGGTTAAACCAACAAAAGTAGGGAAATGTGGCATTAGGGTTTCCAATCGTAACACCTCACTTCTGCCCTCCAGGCAGAAACAGGAAAAAACATTAGTTTCACCTCTCCTGTGTCTTCACAAATCAGGCGTGGGGTGTGCCTTGGGGTTGTCAACCCTAACGCTGACCCCATTTGATCAGAAAAGAAGCTGAGATGTGTACAGTGTATGTGGATGGGGTGAGCATTAGGGTTGAGAATCCCAAGGCACACCCCCACACCTGATTTGCGAAGATGCAGGAGAGGTGAAACTAATGAAACCATAATGATTTTTCCTGTTGCTGTCTGGAGGGTGGGGTGGGGTTTTAGGGTTGGAAACCCTAATGCCACATTTCCTTACTTTTGTTGGTGTAACCCTAACTAGTGCATTAATGAAGTTTTTTTGCAAAGAATTTCCTTTCTTTTTGAGATTGTGGAATCATAGCCCCATTCCCCAGGTTCCCTTAGGACCTGATGCCCTGCACCAAGGGAACACTCTGTCCACCTACAGAAGTGCAGGGCCTGCAATGAAGCAACAGATGTGAAGAATTCATGGGGCTGTCTAGTGGGCTGCAGAAGCGCAGGGCTCTGTTGTCCTTGTGCTTACATGTGGCCACAGATACAGATACACAGGCAAAGAGTGTATCTGTCAGCTAATGTATAGAGCCTTCTGCCACCCAGGGGTGCAGAGGTCCAGGGCCCTATGCCAAGAGGACAGTTGCCTTCACTATATGGTACCCAGGCCTGTGCGGACAACCCTGCCCCTTTCATTCCCTGGCTGGAGGGTGTTGCATAACAACACCATCCCCCCAAAGAGGCAGGATGACAGAGGTGGTGGACCTGTCATATATGTATTGGTGAGGTAGTGGAACAGAGTTCCTGTGATTCCTGCTCTGTGTTATTCCTGTGTGTATGCTGTGTGCAGTGGTACCTTGGACATGTGATGGTGGAGGCAACTGTCATCTACATCTAGTGGTGGTGTTGTCATGACTGGGTGGAGGCACCATCCTACTATAGTCCATGTTGCACACTCACAGTGGAGTTGCTCCCTCACATACATGAGTAGGTGGTGGTGGCCCTGGGTTTCCATGGCCCCTGTCCATGTCCACCCCTGTCTGGCTGTGACTGTGACAATGGCTGTGTCTGTGCATGGGCAGGCCTGTGTCAGGTGGCTGATAGCTGTGCTAGGACATGCATTGTCAGCACACCTACATTTTCTGGGGTGGGGGGGTACTTCACAGTCCTGTTCTGCTGTGCACTGCTGTGTGTACTCCCTGGTCACCTGCATTCCACTCCCCTGTTTAGCAGGTACCATGGAGGACACCAAGAGAATTTGGCCTCATCATGTCTCCATGGAGGATTTACAAGCACTGGCATATATCAAAGGGGATTACCGATGTGGTCAATGCAGTCGGCAGCCTCAACAGGCTCATGGATGCAGTATGGAAGTTCTTCAGGGACATGATGAGGCAGATGAAACAGATCATGATGACATGCCACAGGGAGCTGCATGACACAGGCAGGGGCCCACAGGCCTCAAAGGGTGCACATACCCTGGATCCTGCAGGGAAGGCCACAGTATCCACCCTGCAATCCATGGAGGTGAATGGAGTGCTGAGTGACAGTTACAAGAGCAAAGTGGGACCTGCTCAGTCATGCGAGTGACTGCCAGTGCAACCTTCTGATGGCCATGTGTGCATGTATGTGTACGTACTCATGGGTGCATGCATATCGGTGCCGGGTGACACACTGGATGTAGGCCAAACTACTGTATCCATGTCACCCATTGTGTGGCCATCTGTTTGCAGATCCACGACTGTGCCCTATGTGATGTTGTCTGTATGATCACCGGTTCTGGGATGTGTGCTCCCTAGGGATGGGGTGTGTGCACACTGTTGCTGAGTGTGTGTTCACAGGTGTTGGGTGTGTGTGTGTGTGCTCACTGGTGCTGGGACGTGTGTTCACTGGTGAAGGGGTGTGGTGTGTGTAGGGACATGGGTGGTATAGGCACTGCACAGCACACACAGCATGGGTGAGGCATCACTTTACACTGGGTATGCATGTTGCCTCAGCCAACACACAGCTCTATATGTTACAGTACTATACAACCCTCCTCTCCTCTTCCAACAGCACACCATATCACACCAGACATGGCGGAGGATGCCCCAGGACCATCTTGGCAGCAGCTGGCCCTGCCATCCACCCATCTGCACCAGCCAGCGAAGTGCAGTGAGGAAGATGTGGATGAAGAGGATGACAAGACCTATATTGGGAGTTGGGGACAAGAGGGATCCACCCCCAGACCTGAAGGGGTTGTTCCCCCACTGGCCTCCATGACAATGGGGCCCAGATGCTGTTCTCACATGACCCATTGGTCCAGTGGTACAGCCCACCACAGCCCCTGGCACAGCCACCTCTGAGTTCTCCCATGACCACAACTGCAGCATGGCTCTTGCTCTGCCACCACCAGCAGATACTGCAGGGTCAGCAACCATTGTGCCTCCCCATGATCCATCCTCTGGCATGGCCACAGCCCTGCTGCCACATTCCTATCCCACTGGGCAGCCACAGTCAGTCCACAGCTCCCACAATGGACCATGCAGCTCTGACCCATACAATGGCTGAGGATGCAGCCTAACCCTCTCCCAATGAACAGTCCTCAGCAACAGCAGGATGTGGCTGACAACCAGCAGCTGTTGCAGTTGGCTGTGGAGGCACAGAGTGTCATGCAGCAGGAACTGACATACAGTACCTCCCCACATGCTGCACAAGGGCATGCAGCATGCTGAGGAGTGGGTGGAAGCATGTCATGTGGAGCTCATGGTGGCCATATGTGACCTACGCCAGGATTTGGCTGCTGGCATGGAGATATGGTGCTGGGACACAACCACCTGCATGGATCTCCTGTGTACCACTGTGCTGGAGGCTGAAGACATGTTGGCAGTCAACATGAGTGCTAGCCATAGCCCCAGCCTATCCAGTGGGAGTAGTGGCACCCCACAATGAACACCATGGCATATGCCTATGCATGCAGCACTGGAACGTGATCACCCAGCACACCTGGGACTCCCAGGACTAAGGATCTCATGCATACCACACTGTGATCTACTGTACTTCTCCCTGTGGTCAGTATACTGTGGGGCCATGGCCAGGGGTGGGTAACACCATCCCCATGCTCATCCTTCTTGCTGTTGGTGAGGATCCCTCCAACCATACTGGGTACAGAGCATACTTGCTGCCCATACCCAGGGAGGTGGTAGGAGATGCACCTAGATTACGCATGGCCACCCGACCAACATATTCCCTCTCCTTCCCCCAATACCCCTCTTCTCCCAGTACCCATGTGACACCACCATCTACCCTTGTGACCTAGCCCAGTCAGTTCCACCCCCGGTATTGATGGCTGATACTACTGCAACCCCCCAGCTGCTAGGTATCTATGTGTATAGCCCTTTGCCACCCCATATGACCTGTCTTTGTTTATACCCTATTTACTGCCCCCCTCCTGCAAGGCTTGTATTTCTATCAACCCCTCCCCCTTTTGCCCCCCTTGTCTGGATGGCATATACCTGTGCTGACACTGCTTTGGGACTCCCTGCTAACATGCACTTAATTTGTTTGTGCACCCTATTTGCTAACCCCCTGCCCGGTTGCAGTGTCTTTCTGTTCCCCCCTTTTGGTGCCCCCTTGCCTGCCATGATGCCCTGCATGTACTCATATTGGTCTGTGATAATACACTGAGTAAACACATTACAGTCTCCTGTGTGGTCTGTACTCACCCCTCCATGTCTGAAGATGCCTCTTATGAGTTGGGCTTTGTACTCCTGTGAACTCCTGGCCATACTGGGGTCATGCCTGTTGAGCTCCTCTGGTACCCCAAGGTCCTCTGGCTTTGAATCTGCTACAGGTTGTTCCTCTGGGGTCAGCATGCATATCCCATGGTTGAGTATCATGTTATGTAGGACACAACAGGCAAGAAATATGGCACAGGCCTTCTGAGGGTGTACTGTAGGGCACCACCAAAATGTTCAAGGCACCGGAACTGTGTTTTGAACATTGCAAAGACATGCTAGATGGTATTGGATGTGGCATTATGTGCCACACTGTACTTGGACCTTTGTAACATATGTGGGTTGTAGGTCAGGTGTGAATAGCCATGGAGGCAGGGGATAGGCATTGTTCCTTATGTAAGTAAAGGACATTGGTTAGTGTCATCATGTGCAGCAGGGGCAGGAGGGATACCTTTGGTTTATACTCACGAATGAGGTGTCCACTAGGGATTTCCTCACCTTCAAACCTCTAGCACAGGATGGAGTTGTGCCAGATGAAAATGTCATGGGCATTGCAGGGGTACCATGCAAGGTCACTGATGATGCACCCTGTTGCATCACACACCATCTGGTAATTAATGGAGTGGTACCCCTTCATACTGACATAGATCTCCACTCCATCACTGGTGGGAGCTCAGATGGCAACATGGCTGCAGTCAGTGGCACCAAGTACAGATGGTAGAAGCACTGCCCAACAGAAATGCGGTATGTGTGCTATGGTGATTCCCCAGAATGGGCCATCAGAGCATCTAGGAACTGGCCCAACAGAAGTGAGGTGGCTGACTGTGAGGTATCAGTGTTATCCTCACCGGTGTCTGAAATGTTCCGGTGGCCAGAAAACAAAGTGCAGCCTTCACCTTGAGCTCTATGGACAATGCATGGCTGTGTTGTGTGTCTGTCAACAGCTGCCATGCAATAGCTCACATATCTGCCTGAACATGGGCCTGTTGAGCCTGTACCAGCCCATGATCTAGTCATCACTGAGGACTTTGAATGTGACTTGAGGAAGGTACTGTCTGTTTGCAGCATAGAACCTCCATGGCCTATGTCTGGGCCTAGAAAGGGCATTGGCCCTCTCTTCATCCTCCAGGATCTGCTTCATGAGGTACATGATGTGTGCTCCCATGAACGCCATCTTGGAGTGTGGCCTGCAATGTCTCCATCAGCCTCTAGGGTTTCCCTTTGTTTAAGATGGACTTTTTATAGGTGGTAATTGTGCAACACCAAGTGACCTGTAGAAACCCATTGGAATAGTGCAAACATGTGACTATCATGCTGTGCCGTTAATCATGGTAATACCCTACCTTTGCACACTGCATACGTTATTTCTGCACTGGGGTGCTAGCACTATTAGCTCATGCAAAGGTACCCTATGAATATGGGATTTTAGTGCAAACCCATGCACAATATGGACACAACCCCTTTGTGCCTGGTGCAAAGCTTTGACTATCTGAGCCCTAGTATTTTGAAAATTGGCATACATTTAGCCTCTAGAACAGT
This sequence comes from Neoceratodus forsteri, assembly GCA_016271365.2. Classification (NCBI taxonomy): domain Eukaryota; kingdom Metazoa; phylum Chordata; order Ceratodontiformes; family Ceratodontidae; genus Neoceratodus; species Neoceratodus forsteri. Next base: position 583,650,661 of record CM028134.1, on the reverse strand, counting down.
GTCAATTTCTAAAATCCTCATTAAAAAGATGACTGAGTTATAAATTGCCAAAAACAGGGGTTTTGACACAAACACTAACTCAACCGTAATGTACTATTGTTACCATGACAGTATAAACAGCAAAAAATATGTTAGTGCATCAGTTAGGGACACAAAACATTGAAAGTATGGAAATTCTATGGTAGAGTAAAGAGTCGCCGGAGCCTTGGTAAATCTGTGGTGTGGTGTGGTGTTCCTTGGGGTGACAGAGATTACATGATAAAGGAATAATGTACAACAGGGTGGGTGTTATGCTGGGATAACATTCCGCCTTGGGTGGATGGGCCCAAGGCTGCAGGCTGAGGGCATTCAACACCGGAGAAGGGATGTTATCCTAGCATAACACCCACCCTGGAGCACATTGTTCCTGTTACACAATGGTTAGTTTACATTTACATTTGAAAAATAGGTAAATTAATTGTGTTTTAATTGAATTTTGTAGATTTTTATTGTGAAAGAATATTGTTATAAAAAGTAGTTCCCTTCTGTGGCTTTGTAATGGCTGTCATTCCCCCCCCCCACTCTGCTCACTGCAGTAGATGGAGCTGTTTTGTCATGGCTGTTATCACTCTCTCTGCCCCACTTCATCCTCCATCTTGGTTTGAACTGTTAGGGCAGCAGCACTGTGAAGAAACTCCTGTCCTGTCTCCCATACTTTTGGTCGACCAGGACCACCACTGTGAAGAACTGTTAGGGTGGTAGCACTGTAAAGGAACCCCTGCCATGTGTGCACTCCTTCCAGAAGCCAGGAACCGCCGCCATTAAGAACTGTCTGCTGGAAAGATAAGTAATCAAGGTAGGGAGGTGGTACGGAGAAACGTTTAAAAAAAAAAAAAGAAATGCAGACAGAAGAAGTGACCGGAACAGCGAGCTAGCGAGTGATTACGTGCTGACTGTTAAAGAGATGCGGTTGCCCATTCTGTTCGGTTTATGGTCAGAGGCATTGCAGTGTTTTTTTTTTTTTAAGGGGGACAAAAAACAGAACTAGGAGAAGGCTTAAAGTCTCTCACTCCAGAGCAGAGTGGAACAGTTTTTATTAGGAGAGGAAGCCGATCGTGCTGTTGGTGAGGACAGCAGTAGGGAGCCCGCTGGCATGGAGTGATGTTTTTTTTACATTTTATGTGGCCATCAGTGTTCTGGGACTAGAGCCAGGATGCTATGCTGAGATAACATCCCAGGTCCAGTCCCAGTCTGACCAATCAGTGACCAGGATTCTCGCTTGCCATTGTATCATTGTATAATGCAGCTTTAGTGTTACCTTAACTTCAGCATTGTCTGTCCAGGCACAATAAAATACTCACATGCCAGTTCTTGAAGACAGGGTGCCAAATTTGGGGGCAAGACCAACACTGTATCACATGATCATTGAAGCCTTGAGGAACACCACACCATAAATTTACCAAGGCACAAGGGACGTTTACCCCAACACTGAATTTCCCTGCTTTGGTGTTTTCTGTTTCAAGGAGAAGTCCCCTCAATCTATTTTCTTTATTCTTGTGTAGTTTGTATGCATGAATAATGATTCCCTATCTTGCAGCCCCCTAATTTCATCCTAATTCAAATATACATGAGGTTGCTTCACTCTGTTCTGCCTTGGTGTGAAAATCTGCTTGACTCCATTGCAAATGTCATGACCCAACTCTTGTAAGGCATCCTGAAATGCTATGATGTTTTAGTGCTAAAGCCTACAGTAGTTATACTGTATTAGTGCTGTTGCTGTCATCTGCAGTCCCTATGTTCTTGTCTTAAAGATCATGTGCAAAGGTTTTTGCATATTGATAATAAAGCTTGAATTCAAGACCCAGTGTCATGATTATAATTTCCTGAAAAATTCATGCTGTCTGGTTTTGTGGTTTTCTTTAAATCAGCATTTGTTAACTTGCTCTACAGTGGCTGAAAACAGTGGAGTTCTTTCTGTCTCTCTCAGGCAGGCTTTGAGACTGATGACATCATCTTGGAGTACTGTAGCTTGCTTCTTCAGATTCCCAATCACAGCAGGCTGTAGAGTCTGTGGTTTATGTTTAGATAGATTAGCTTAAAATCTATCATTCTCTTCTGATAAAAAGTTGATCATTTGAGTTTCAGAGCTGAATTGAAGCAGTGGAAATATTTCTGTGTGAGAGATCAGCTTGTCTATATCGTAGCTCTCAGGTCTTCCTCATCAAAACTCTGATTTTTTCTAACTGTATAACACAGGGTTGTTTAATGAATATAAAACAAATCTAAATTTGTTTTATTCATAGAAATAGTTTGTCTTTGATGTAGCCTTCATAAATACATTCATGTAAGAACATTTTTTTTCATGTCAGATTGACAAACAGGTGCCTGTCACACTCTACTATTTCAAGCACATGTACTGTCTGAAATCACAAATTTCAGTTGTTTGGTGCTTTCTATATGAAAATACATCATGTATGCATGTAAATAAAAACACTATATGGCATTCTGATGCATCATTTTCCTTCCCCACAGTTGGGGCAGCTGCACTCTGCTGCCACCTGTCCCCTGCACCACAAGCCCCCTGCCTTCTGCTACACATTCCCACAGTCATCTCCTACACAGTCGGGATTGTGCACTCTGCTGCCTCCATCCCCTGCCTAAAGAATCTGGATTGCTGCACCCTGCCCAAAGAGTTGGGATTACTGCACCCTGCTGCCCTCTCCCCCCCAAAGTCAGGGATGCTGCAGCTGTTTCCCCCTGTTCCTGTCTCCACAATAAGGGCTGCTGTGCTCTGCTAAGCTCTAGAGTCCTAGGTCCACTGCCTCCATAGTTGGGGCTGCTACACTATGCTGCCTAGGCCACCAGAAGCTGGGCTTTTGCTGCACCCTGCTACCCACTTCCATTGCCTCAAATGGGCAGGGCTGCTTCACCATGCACACCCTGTCTCATAGTCAGGGCTGCTGCACCCTGATGCCCCCCAGTGTCCTGTCCCACAGTCAAGGCTTCTGCACCATGCTGTCCTCCATCCCCAGTGACCACAGCCCGGGCTGCTGCACCTTACTCCTGTCTACACAGTTAGGGCTTGCTGTGGCCTGCTGTGCTCTAGAGCCCCATGCATCTGCAGTTAGGGCTGCTGCACCATGTTGCCACTTACCACAACAATCAGGGCATTTGCTGCACCCTGTTGTGTGCCTCCACAGTTGAGTCAGTTGCACCCTGCTTCCCCCCGCCACCTGAGTCAGATTCTTTGCTACACCCTGCAGCCCACATCCCTTGTCACAAACAGGCATGGCTGCTGCATCCTGTCCCACAGTTTGGGCTGCTGTACCCTGATGATAACCCTATCTCCTGGGTGAACAGTCGGGATTGCTGCATTCTGCTGTCCTCTTTCCCCACCCCCACAGTAATGGCCATGGTACCCTGTTGCCCCCATTTGTATAATACAGTATGCACTCATTGATTGACAGCTGTGTTGTCATTCAATGAGCACATACTGTATTATACAATACATGCCCAGTGACAAGTCAGTCGGCATCCAGCTGTGGTGGTGAGAGGAGGGCAGTGCTGGTTGCTGGCTTGGGGTTTAGCATGGGGGGGTGTGGGGTAGTGGGCTCAACCTACTGAGCTGGGGGAGTTCACTATACCACCACTGATGGGTTGCTTTTGTTCTTTACATATGGGGTGACAAGGGATCTGGGAGGGGGTGTTCACTATACCACCACCAATGGGTTGTGTTGTTTCTTTACATATAGGGGCAACATCAGAGATCTGGGAATGGGTTCACTATACCATCACTGATGCAGTGCCACTATTATTTATGTAAAGGGGCAACATCGGGAAATGGAGAGGGGGTCTGCTAGACCACCATGGTGATTATATCACTTGTAACAGGGATTGGGGCTTGGAGAGGCTCTCCTGGATTGGTGCTTGGCCACTCCACAGCTTGCAGCAACCCTCCAGATGTGACACATGTTTGGTGCATGGCCAGGGTTACTCCAAAATGGGTGACTTTGCTGCTGGGACCCTGCCCGATAGACAGTTGGGTGCAGAGTCCCCGGTGCACTGAGCATTGATGCAAGCTGCCATTTGCCACAGCTTGTGTCAGTCTCAGGGCTCTTTGAGAATTGAGTCCATTGTGTTCAGAGGTTATGGAATTGGAAAGGTCCCAAACCATGCATGGCCTCCTTCCTTCCAGGAGTTCATATACAAGTTGAAACTTTCTATTGCACAGCCTTAATAACAAATAGCTACCATGGAGTGAGGGTGAATAATATATACATATACATATACACACATATCGATAGATAGATAGATAGATAGATAGATAGATAGATAGATAGATAGATAGATAGCTATATATATATATATATATATATATATATATATATATAATTGCAAAGCTTTTGTAATGCTCCACTTAGGGTTAGAGTGATAAAAGTAGGAAAATGTTGGGGTTCACAATCCTAATACCCCACCCCACCCTGCAGGCATCAACTGGAAAACCCATTATGGTTTCTCCTCTTCTGTGTCTTCACATATCACGTGTGGCTGTACCTTGGGGTTGTCAACCCTAACACTCACACCATTCCATCAGTAAATAAGCTGAGATGTGTAGAGTATATAAGAAGGGGGTGAGCGTTAAGGTTGACAACCCTAAGGTACACCTCATGCCTGGTTTGTGAAGATGCAGGAGAGTTGAAACCATAATTTTTGTTCCAGTTCTTGCCTGTGAGGTGGGGGGGTGTTAAGGTTGGGAAATCAGACACCACATTTACCTTCTTTTGTCACTTTAACCATGAGTGGTGCACTAATGAAGTTTTTTTGCAATGAATTTCCTTACTTTTTGAGATACTATAATTGTATCCTCATTTGCCTGTGAAAGCGCAGGGCCCAGAGTGCTCTCCGCTCCATCCCTAAGGAACCTGCACTTAAATCCATCCATAGATACATACATGTATGTTGGCGTGGAGGCCCTGTGCTTCAATTTCTGCCAAAACAGCAATTTATTTGCTTCGTTGTATGGCTTGTTAAAGTTTCAGTGTTATCCTATGGATATTTAGATTTTTTTAATTTTGATGTTCTTTTTATGTGGCCTCTAAACTTTTGGGAGGATGATTATGTGTTATTCTTATAGTACCCATTAGGACCTTTGTTTTGATATATAGATTGTCCCTTAAGTCCAACTATTGAGAGAGTTATGGCTTGTTGAAGTTCAAATGTGGGAAGAAAACTAAGTCCAAAATCTTTTTTGTAACAAAAGAAAGACCCATACAAAAAAAAGGATTCCTTTCTATGAAAAAAGAATCAGAAAAAAACTATGTCCCAAATATTTTTTCATGTGAAGGCATCCTTTTTCATATGAATGAAAAAATATACGAAAAAGAATCCCTTCATACGAAAAAAGAATCAGAAAAAAACTAAGACCGAAATATTTTTTTGCATGAAGGCATTCTTTTTCATATGAATGAAAAAAGCATACAAAAAAGGATCCCCTCACATGAAAAAAGAATTTGGGCTTAGTTTTTTCTAATTCTTTTTTCGTATGAAGGGATCATTTTTTATGGTTTTTGTTCATATGAAAAAGGATGCCTTCATGTGAAAAAAGAACAGGGGGAAAAAAAGACAAAATTATTTTTTCGTATGAAGGGATCCCTTTTTGTATGCACAAAAAACCTATATGAAAAAGGATAACCTCGTATGAAAAAAGAATTGGAAAAAAAAAACTAAGCCCAAATTCCCATGAAGAGCCGGTGTCTCTTCAACCACAGGTGTATCACATACACACCAACTTCTGGCTTCAAAAGGACCTGCAGTTATGCAGACAAAATTACTGTTGCAATGTGGGTAGTATAATGGTTTCAGCAGCGTATCTAGGAATTGTTCAAGTGGGGTGGCAGTTTTTCAGTTATATAGATGCATATAGATTAGCATGCACTAACTAATAATGCTATGTAGTTAGGTACTTCATACACTGTGCTTGGGTAGAGCAGAACCAGCCACAATGCAATGCAGTAACTTGCAGTAAATGACATGCCACAAAATATTGCAGTAAAAAAGGGCTTAATTACCATTGAATTACATTGTTCTCTGCAGCACAATGGATCATTTTTGTGATATACTGCATCATTACTGCACTGTATTCTGGCTGGCACCACTGTACCTCTCACTGAAAAGGTCGAGGTCCCATGGGGCCTGAGTTTCTGTAGCCACACATATTTACTCATGCATGTAGTATGACATACACACACACACAGGTGTGGCTGCATAGGGCCTGTGCTTATGCAGCCATAGATACAAATCCACAAAGGCAGCACATCAGTGTAACTACATTTGTGTTATCCGGAAACAGTTGTATGTTGTTTGTCTTACCTGATGATGACTCTTTGTGGTTACTTGTGTGGTGCTGTTCTTTTGCTGCTTTTGGGGGGGGGAGTGGAGTTAGGGTTAAAAACCCCAATGCCACATTTCCCTACTTTTGCTGAGTTATGCTGAACCTTAACTGGTGCATTAATGCAGTTTATTTTGCAAATAATTCCCTTTCCTTTTGAGGTAAGTGGAATTGTATCCTCTGAACAGATGCAGACATACAGGTCCCTCTGGGCCCTGCAGCAAGGGAAGACTCCATCCATCTATGGAAATACAGGGCCCTGCCTACCCTGCACTTCCATGCAGCAATGGAGGTCAGTAATTCATGGAGCTGTCTGGTGGGCTGCAGAAGTGCAGGGCTCAGAGGGCCCAGTTCTTCCATGTGATCACAGATACAGATGCACAGAGCAAAGACTACACCTCTCAGCCAATGAACAGGGCCCTTTACCACTCATGGGTGCAGAGATTCAGGGTCCTACACCAAGAGGAGAGTTGTCTTTTCTATATGTTACCTTCCTTCCCTGGCTGGAAGGGGGTCTTGCATAACAGTGCCATCCCCTCACCCTTGTCCCATCTAACTGGCTGACTTAGCTCAATCTTGAACTCAGCTCACTAGCATGGGATCATAAAGCACTACCCGCTGGGCTGAACTGTGGCACTACACATGTTTGTTAATAATAATAATTTTTTTTTTATTTTGTCCCCAAATTTTCAAGATAGTCATTGTGTGACTTCCCTTATAAACATAACATGTGACATTTATTGAATAGTAGCCAACACGTCAATTCACATCACAAGTGCGAAAACACGTCTCGTCCAGGGTTTGTGTCAAAGCTTATTTATTGTTTGGCAATATACCATTACAAACACATACCACACATAACAAAGAAACAATAACATTTTACATTATAAATATTAAAATAATTGAGACATAAAATTTCCATACAAAATATCTTCTGAAGCTTGTCATTACATTTGTATCATATTGGTACATTATTGCATTTATAATCGTGTAAATTTCCATACATGATATCTTCTGAAGCTTGCCATTACATTTGTATCATATAGGTACATTATTGCATTTATAATTGTGTAGATTTCAGAAAACCAGCTAATTTATGCAAAATATTTATATCACATGAGTTAAAAATATAGGAGACAATTTGACTAGGAGGGAGACCGAGAACACTGAGGATGTTCCCCAGCCATTCTTTTCTACCCTTATTAAAAAGGGGAAAGACAAGCATTTATTATTTAAGAACATAGGAATTACAACCCTTTGAGTCATAGACTTGTTTCCAAAGGCTCCACATCAAGTACAGAGTAAGAAACAATGACAATAACAGATTATAACAATATTGCATTTGTAGCAGATGATTACAGTAAGGTGTCATACAAGTGTAAATACAGATGACCAGTTAAGATACTTGTCCTATACATGTGGTAGCTAAGTATAGTGGTTGAGGCACATGGTTTCATTCATACAACAGGGTGCTACCTCAGGGAGGCATTGTCAAGCAGTCCAATCACATATATTAGCTATGATGCTAAAATGTTAGATATAGGGCCAGCTGGCTTCAGAGGATGAAGATTTGGTGCTGTCTCAGTGGAGACATTGTCAGCAGAAGGCCTGGTTCAGTCTCTGGTGCTACAGTAGGGACTGGGACTAGTCTTAGCGAGCACACTGGCAGTTGCAAGAGGACAAAATGTGCCTTTTCAGGGCAGCCTTAAAGGGACCTACTTTGGATATGGAGTTGATATCAGGGGGGCATTGTACCAGGAGGGCGCTGAAGGGGAAGGATCTTTGAGCTAATGCAGTCCTGACACAGGATACCTTCCAAACATTCTTGGTGGTAGTGTGAATGGCCACTGAGAGGGTGGCTGAGAGAAGTGAAGCTGTAATCCCAGTGAGGGTCAAATCCAGGTGGATTTTTTTGATAAGGAGACATGTCTGATATTATAGCCATTCCTCTAACATGAGAACACTGGTGAGGGAGTAGAGGGTGCAGGTATGCATTAATTTGTCTGCATCAGAGAGGAGCTGACATGCCTCATTGATTGCCAGTTGGATTTTGTTCAGCACAATGGGGTCAGAGGCAGCATATATTGTGAGCCCGTAGTCCACAAGTGACAGGACTGAGGATGTGACTACCAGACAGATGGCTTCGGTTGGCAGGCAGTCCTTGTGCAAGTATAAGATGCCAATTTGGGCATTGGTGGTGAAGGAGAGTATTTTGATGTGCTCATAGAATGAGAGGGTGGTGTCAAATGTGATGCCCAAGTATTTGTAGGCTTGGACCTGGTCCAGTGGGAGTAGTGAACTGGAGGAGACCTTCAAGTGGTAGTCCTTAGCCCTGTTTTGGCAGTGTGTGAAGAGCATGGCTTTAGTTTTTTTGATGTTGACAACTAGTCTGTGGTCAGTAAACCAGTTTTCGATTTGTGTGACGGAATCTTGGAGGGAGGACTGGAGTGTTGGGTGTCAGGGTGGGAGGTGTCTAGAACTGTGTCATCCACATACAGGAGTACACTCCCAGAGCAGAAGTTGGGCAGGGCATTAAGATAAATGCTGAGGAACAGAGGACCCAGTATGGAGCCCTGTGGGACCCCAGAGCACACAGGTAGGGTGGTAGAGAGGGTGTTGTTAATTTTAACACACTGGGATCTAGAGGAGAGATAGCTGGAGAACTAGGAGAGGGGACCTTGTGATACCCTGATATGCTGTAGTGTGTTCAAAAGGAGGGGGTTGGGAGACCATGTCAAAGGCCTTAGAGAGGCCAATGAAACAGTGCTGGCAAGGTGTCCTTTATCCAGAGTGGAGTGAAGAGAGAAAATTCCATAAGGGCAGTAGTTGTGCTGTGACCAGCTCTGAAACCATGTTGTTTCTTACATAATAAGTTGTGTTTGGGGAAGTATTCAGTGAGTTGGTCTGACAGGATTTTTTCAAGGGCTTTAAAGAGTTGTGGGAGAATTGAGATGGGCCTGTAGTTGTTGGGGGAGGAGTGGTCACCACTTTTTAGGATGGGGGTTATTACTGCTGTTTTCCAGGTGGTTGGAAACTGTCCCAGACACAAGGAACAACTGAGAAGGTTTGTGAGCGGGGAGAGGACAGAGTCAAGAACCAGGTGAAGTATTCGCATGTCAAAATAGTCTTTACATTAATTGGAGCCACTGAAGGCTTTGGACAGGTAAGATTTAGCTTCCTGCAGGGTGATGACTCTGAGAATGAAGGTGGAGGCATTGGAGATTAGCTGCCGGGATAGGCTGTACGGGGTCAAAGAAGTTACTTGGGAGGACTGTGCTTAGGTCAGAAAAGGTGGAGTTGAGACAGTTGGCAATGCATAGGGGTCAGAGGAGATGGTGTTGTTAATGTTAAGTTGGGATGAGGGAGGGGTGCGATATGTCTTAAATCATCTTCCACTTTATACACACATTTACAGAAAGGTGAGTCAGTGCCTAATCTTTTTTGTTTAAAGTGTATATATTGGGCTATGTAAATTTCCAGTCTAAATCTGGTTATTAGTCTACGGGCCTTAAAGTCTGTTATGTATAATATATAGGGTTCTATTTTGTGTATAGTTTTTATTTGCTTGTACCATCTGTATAACTTTAATTCTGACAGACGGCCAAAGTTGCTTGTAATTTCTATGTCCCTTGATCTAATTTTTGCGTCTAAAGCAATTTCTTCCCAGGGTTTCAGATAAATGTTGGATAATAGATGCCCAATTTTAAATGAGATAAATGGAAGCCTTGTTTGGAGTATTGAATTTCTTCCTCTAGGCACCTACGGGGTATTTTGTTATCATGCATTAAAAATAATCTAAGTACAAATAGTATCATTCTTTCTAGAATTAAAGTAGATAAGGCATGCTGTCTGAGTTCCATTCATAGAATTTCTGCCAGAATTAATTCGGGGGCCATTAGAATATGTCTATATAATTTATTTACTTGAATTTCTAGTTCCATTGAATTGGCATCACCCCAGCTCTCCAAGGCGTATAGGGCACTGGTTTTGACTTTGGCATTTAATATCTTTAGAACCCCAAGGTCCGTACTTTTTCCTAGTTTTGCATTAAAGATCTTAAATGCATTAGATGCTGATTTAAGTTTTTTCATGTATAAAAAATATGTTCTTTCCATGAATTATTATATGAAAATCTGATTCCTAAATAGTCATACAATTTGACTTTTTCTATTTTATTTTTGTTAATCCAGATGTTAGGGCAGGATCTGCTATTACTGCTGAATATAATTATCTTGGTTTTCCCCATACTGATGTTTAAATAATGATTTTTGCAAAGGATTGTAAAATGATTCAGTTTTCTTTGTAGCCCTAAGGCTGACATTGACAAAAGGAGTAAATCATCAGCATAAGCCAGACAGGGAACTCTTTGGTCCAGTACTCTTGGTGAATGAAATTCTATATTATTGAGGTCTTGTATGATTGCATTTATATATATATATATATATATATATATATATATATATATATATATATATATATATATATATATATATATTAAAGCATTGGCGCAAGATGTAGCCTTGGCAGACACCAAGATTTGTGTTGAAATCTGTTGTAGTATGTCCTTCTTGATTATATTTTACTTTTACCCATGTATTTTCATGGAGTCTTATTACTATGTCCAAAAGTTCTGGATCCAAATCATATCCTTGTAATTTTTCCCATAATATGATGCAACTTATACTATCAAAGGCTGAGGAAAAGTATATGAAACAACAATAGTTTACTTCTTTTCATTGTCACATAGTTCCATATTAAGTGTTTCAACATATAACAAAGTTGTCCAGGATTTGAAAAATTACACCTATCTGGTTTATGAGGTGGTGTGAAAAAATGGCTAGGATAGAAGTTTGAAGAAAATTATTGACAATTAGTGAAGTTATGGGTGAATGTTGAAATATTTCAACATTCACTCATAATTTGGTCACTTCACTATATTTTTACACCAAATTTTCAAAATAAGCCTTCTTATTACTCCACCTCATGAACCCTGTAGGTGAAAATTTTGAAATTTCCACCAAATCATTAATTTGTGCCACAGATGTGAAAACACATTTTGGTCAGGATTTTAAAAATGACAGCTATCATGTTCATGAGATGGTGTGAAAATAATGGTTATGTTGAAAATATGGGGTCAAAATATTGAAAATTACTAACGTTATGTGTGAGAATAGAAAAATGCCAATGTACACTCATAACTTTGTTATTTTTTAATATTTTCATCCCAAATGTTCTCAACATAGCTTTCTTATGAGCCCACCTCATCAACTGGGTAGGTGACATTTTTTAAATCCTGGCCAAAATATCATTCAGTGCCACAAGCGTGAAAACACATTTTGGCCAGGATATGAAAAATGACAGCTGTCATGTTCATGAGGTGGTGTAAAAAAATGACAATGTTGAAAATATGGGGTCAAAATATTAAAAATGACCAATGTTATGAGTGAATGTTGAATAATTTCAATGTATGCTCATAACTTTGCTATTTTTTAGTATCGTTACCCCAAATTTTCAACATAGCCTTCTTATGACCCCACCTAATGTACAAGAGTGGTTGGGTTCCAAGTAAGACCATGTTGAAAACCTGGCCTAAAAAAATTTAAAAATGACAAATTCATGAATAAAAGTTCAAACCCCATTGAAATACATTAAACTGGACTTACCTTATTTTTTCAGATTGCAGTTACCAGTACCAGCAGAAAGATGTGTTCTCAATCTGAGAGTGGATCTATGTCATGGGACTGTTCAGATGAGTGAAGGTGTGTGTGGGGTGTGGGTGCTGAGTTGGGGATCAGGGTGGGGTGGGGGAGTTGGGGTCTGGGGGGTCTAATCACAGAAGGACTGTTTTCTTTTTTTCAGGTTAAACTGAAAAAAAATCCAAGAAGATCAATGAGGGACAATTTTCTTTATTTTAAGGGGACTCAAGCTGACATGTGGGTTGGGTTGTGGTTGAGTGTGCCCAGTATCACCACATATATTATGGAAGGAGGTTGGGTAAACTGGGAGGGAAGGGGTGGCCAGAGAAGTGGTATTGCTGGTGGACACCCCAGACTGCTTATTTACTGAATATATAAATAGCGTATAAAATAGATAAACATTGGGAAGTGGGGGCTGCAACCAGGAGGGGGGAGAAATAAGTGCTACTGGGGCTGGGCACCCTGCTCCACCTAAGAAATAATAAAAAGATAGCTTGCTAGATAGATAAATAGATAGATAGAGCAAGCTAAAGAGAGTGAGACAGATCAGAGTATCAGTGACTCACTGCTCCAATTGAAGCCAGCAGCATGAATTCAGTTTTAGCTTCAATATTCAAGAAAGTCCCACTGTTCTCACAAAAGAACAATACAAAAGAACTGTAGTTCTTTCGTATTGTTTTTTGTATTGTTCTTTTGTATAAGTCTTCACTAACCCTGCCACCTCACTGCTTCAACGGAAGCGGGCAGTACGACTCCAGCTGCGGCTTCACAATTCAAGAAAGTCCTGCTGACAATGAAATGCTAGGTGGAATGCTTAGTGAGGGCTCCTGATTCTTCTTTTGTGAGCTGAAATTCTTTTATGAGTCTCACAAAAGAGGAATCTTGGCTCAAGAAATAAGGGGATGGGACTTAATTTTTTTCCTACAGTTCTTTTGTGAGATCATACAAAATAACCATGTTATTTTGTGAAATCTCACAACAGAACTATGAAAAAAGCTAAGTCTAAACCTCCTCCTTTGTGAGACAAGGTTTCTTCTTTTGTGGGACTCAGATCTCATGAAAGAACAATGGTTCTTTCGTATGATCTTACAAAAGAACTTTGAGAAAAAGCTAAGTCTCATTCTCTTCTTTCATGAGCTGAGATTTTTCTTTCATGAGACTCATGAAAGAAGAATTTTGGCTCATGAAAGGAAGAATCAGGAGCCCTGGCTAAGCTTTCCACCTAGGATTTTAAGTATGTTCTAAAACCATATCCGGGGTCTTTTCTCAAAAAAACAGACACCAGAATCTATTGTAGGTGTACAGGTCCTGTTTAGCTAGAGTCTGGTGTTTGTTTTTCTTCAGGGCATAATTTGTATGAGTTTTCAATAAAAAAAACAAGATGACTGTCAAACAAAATAATTTTTTTTATGAAAGATAATTTCAGCTCAAAAAAGAGGAGTCTTCTTTCGTGAGCCAGAAACTTTCCTTTTGTATCAGTCATTTCAATGAAAGACCCAGAGGTGAAATTTAAAATCCTTATAGCTGGAGAGCAGATTAATATTTGTTCACCAAACAAACAAAAGGCATCTTTTTAAGGCAAGCCCCTTCTATCCTGAAAGTTTCAGAACAAAATTCCAAGCCATCTAGGCTGTAGATGGGAGCAGAAAAACAGCAAAAAACATGATTTTTCCACTTTTTGCACTAATCGGATCTCAGAATCCAGACATTTGATGGTCATGAAACTTGCCAGATCAAGACAGCCTGCCCCCCAGACTGTGCATGCAACACTTCGTGTAATTCTGTTGAACAGGCGTAATGCTATTAAGGTGCAGAATTAGGGGTTTAACATTAAACACCCTTCTCAACCCTAACTATAGGGGTGCTACTGTGCCCCTATAAGATAGATATATATTCTTTGCAAAAAAACTTCATTAATGTGTCAGTTAGGGTTCAACTCAACACCACAAAAGTAGGGAAATGTGGTGTTAGGGTTTCCATCCCTAACTACCCACACCCACCCCCCAAGCAGCAAAAGAAAAAACATTAGGGTTTTGTCTTTCTGGAGTCTTGGTGAATCAGTGAGGGGGGTCTTCCTCGGGGTTGACAACCCTAATGCTCACCCCGTTCCCTGAGCAAACAATGTCAAATATGATCTCCAGCCCTGCATGAAGAAAGGTACAACACATCATGTTGGCAACATGTGGCAAGACTTACTGTATATACTCACTTATAAGCCGAGATTTTTATCCCAATTTTGTGATACTTTTTGGGGGGATTTGGCTTATATGTAGGTTATTCAGTCCATCCCTTGAAACTGTCTTCCAAAATGATCCAGAAACACAAACAGCATTATAGCAGTACAGTATCCTTTCCTTTGGCAGCACTTTCATAACCTTCCCCACTACATACATGAGGCTGGCCATTCTACACTTAGCAGCTTCATTTCTGGTAACATGTTTGTAAACAGGGAGTATATGTGCCTTTCCACAATCCTCTTAAAGCACTCCTGAATTAAGCAACTTGTTACAGCAGTCTGGCAGTGCTGCAGTCAGCAGTGCCAACACTCCCTTAAATAACACAGGATGCATTCCACATTGTTACACTGCTTTGTCCACCCACAGTCCTTCTTTGAGTATCCATTGTATAAACTGAGTGTTGTTCACCTCTCTCACTCCTTGCTTAGTGATGACTAGCTGTGTTTCCTCTCCCTCTCAGTCTTCTGTGAACATTGATCAAAACTTCTGAAGCACAGCATTTATTTTTTATTGTGCTGTATGTCAAGATTAATTATACCTTCTTTAATACTAAATTTTCACCTTGGCTTATACACATTGTATTTGTTAAAGAAATTGTCCATGTTGGGAAATTAAACTTGTCTGGCAGATATTCACGAGTATATATGGTACTTCTGTACTTTTTAAGAGTACCTCACTATGAGGCATTGGTTTGCAGTGGTATCTTGTGCTTCAGACAGGAGGCTACAGGCTGGGGGAGGGGGAGCATTAGGGTTGACAACCCCAAGGAAGACCCCATCACTGATTATCCAAGACTCTGGAGACCTGAATCCCTAATGATTTTTCCTTTTACTGCCTGAGAGGTGAGGGTGGGGAGTTTGGGTTGGAAACCCTAATGCCACATTTCCATACTTTTGTAGTGTTAAGTAGAACTCTAACTGGTCTATTAACAAAGTTGCTTTGCAAAGAATATCTATCTGTCTATATATCTATCTATCTATCTAGAATAAAAGATGGGGACGTGTGTGATATGAGAATTTAATACACACACAAAGAGTGGGATGCTACATAAAAGCATCCCACACTGAGGGTGTGCATTAAAGATCATGTGTAAAGGTTTTTGCATATTGTTACTGTGAAGGAAAAAATACAGTGACAATATGTAGAAATAGCAGTACCTAGAGTATAAAACTTAAGACAAGCATTTCCCTGAAGTCATGTGAGCATTTCTTGCTTTTTATCTAATGAAACTTAGGAGTAACTTGCCCAATCAGAGTTGTACGCAAACAGAAATTATGCCAGCACACTGCAGCAAAATGTAACCAATAGAAAATGACAAGCAACAGTGTATATAAGCTGTGTGCAACTGTTACTAAGTGAGTTTGTTGTGTTGTTAGTTCTGGTGAGGCCAGAGACAATGAACTCCCATATGCATATGTATTAAACTTTTCTTTTTACTGCATGCAGTATTCCTGAGCCTAATTTTAAACTAAAGTGTAAGAAGAATATATTTTTCCACGACAATTTTGGTGTAGTCGGCAGGATCAGCACGGACTGGACCCGGAGTAGTCCCAGTCGGGGACAAGTCCCAAGACTTCTGGTGAAAGTACCAAAAAAAAGAAACAGAGGGAAATCCACCTACGGCAAGCGGAGCCAGGGCGGGACCGTCCCCGATCACAGAGGATTCTCTTCGGACCCAGACGGCGCTGAATCACTGCAAGTACCTGTACGAAAAAGAAAAATTGCTTGTATAAGTTGTAACTGATATCAGAATAGTTTGAGCCTGAAAAAGTGGCAAAAGTAACTATTAGTCTGAGCCTGAAAAAGTGGCAAAAGTGACTAGGCGCCATAAAATAGGTTCGGTTAAAAGTAGCCGAGGGAGTTTGAGTCTGCCCTAAAAGAAGTAATATTGGAGATTGGGGGGGCAAAAGAGCCTTTAGGTAGGCTGAGCACCCTCACATGAAAGAAATGAGGTAGATAGGGCAAGTCAAAAGTAACTCCCAAAGTTTGAAACTGACCAAGTGAAACTGTGAGAGTAATACACATACAGAGCTGGGAGAGAAACTATGGGTACAAGTCAGAGTAAAAAATCAGGGAACGAGGTAATATGTGCTGGTCCAGTGAAATGCATGCTAGAAAAATATGGACAGAGTTCAGTTTTGGAGGTGGGACGTTGGCATACCCTGACAAAAGGCTTATTTCCATTAACGGGAACATTTAGTATAGACGTGTTAAAGGAAGTGAGAATCACTCTAGAAGAGAAAGAAAAAAAAAACAAAAAAAAAAGCCAAAGATTGATTGGACAAGGTTTTGCAAATGGGAAAGAGAGGCAGAACGTAGGCAGGAGGGGGAAGCCATTATCAATTAAGACCCTGACAGGTGGTATCACAAATGCCTCTAATACAGTATCCCAACCCGAATGTGGCAGCGGCGGCACAGACTCCCTATATAGGGGTAAACAGACCATGAAATCCAGATGAGCTTCGGGAGGCTCTAAAGGACATTCCTAAGCCACGAGATAATATTGCAGTGTTCGTGGCCCTGAGACAAAAATTCAAAAAGGTAACAAATTGGCCCTGAATAAAGAACACCAAGCAAGGACCACATGAGTCAGTGCAGGAGTACAAGAAGAGACTTGAGACCGTGTTTAAACAGTACTCTGGAAATGACAGAGGCAATCTGGCATACGAGCACCAGCTTGCAATGGTGTTCTGCTCAGGACTGAGAGAGCAAATAAGAACTGGGGTCACAACAGTGTGTATAGGTTGGAAAATGAAGACAATGGCAGAAAGCATGCCTTTTGCTGAGCATGCTGAGAGACAGCAGTGTGAGACCAAAGAGAAAACCAAGGAGAAGTTAAAAAAGGCCCAGTTAATGTACTTTGAGGGAGGAGGCAAGGGAGGAAGAGGAAGAGGATGAGGACGCGGGGCACAGGGAAGACCCCCAGCAGAGAGAAGGAGCAGGGCGGGGTGACTACAAAAATTATACCTGTTACACTTGTGGAGGTCGAGGCCACATAGCCCGTAGCTGCCCGAATAACCAAGGACAACCAGCCCAACCGTATCCATCACCCCCTCCTCCCCAGCAAGTCCGCGATTATGATCAACAACAGGATCAACAATGGGGCGCTGACAGCTAGGAATTAATGGAACAGCACCAGATACTTCTGACCACCTCGCAGCATCCTAGCGACGAACCAAAAATGACACTGTTAGTAAATGGCACAAAACTTTCTTTCCTCATAGACACGGGTGCCTCAATGTCTGTGATCAGAGACACCGACATAAAACTTAAACCGACAAAAAAGACTATCGAAACTGTGGGAGCCTCAGGGGTTGTAATGCATGAAAAATTAACCCAGCCACTGGAAGTAAAATGTAAGGAAGTGGTCATACAGCATAATTTTCTGTATAGCGGAGTCTGCCCTGTGAACCTCATGGGAAGGGATCTCCTGGCCAAGCTCAATGCCCACATAATCTGTACAAAAGGGGGGTTGGAACTTAAGTCCCAAGTAGCCGGGTTGTATCCCTTTGCTGCCATGGGTAGTAGTGATTGGCTGTACTGCTGGAAGTTAATAGCAAAAACAGAAAAAGAGTGGCTATTGGACTGGGCAGAGGCTATTACACAAAACCTGCAGGTGCGGATGGACCTGCATTGCACTACACACTACTCAATAGGCATAAGAGACAGCGAGTATGAGTGTGGGAAATGGGGAAGGCAGCCAGTGGAACAGACCCTAAACATCTCTGAAATATATGTGGCTAAAGATCGCTGCGCGGCAGCAGTGGGGCTCAGCCAAGAACAGCAGAAAGTGTTCCAGGTACCAGGGTCATACCCACACATATCACTGGCTAGGGACCCCTCCATTCCCTGGAAGGAGTTGGGGTCATGGATAGAATGTGTAAGGCAAATGGATGACTGGGTGTGTGAAGGAGACAAATGGACATCAGAAAAAGGAAGGTGTACAAAATATGAAATTAAAAGGAAAGTAATAGTGCAAGTAGAAGAGAGGAAAGTGAAAGTAGAAAGAGAGGAGATGAGTGAGGAGAAGGAGCAACAATCAGAGAAACTAAATTGGATTGAGGAAGTACCCACATATCTGTGGGCAACATCAAAATATGATGTAGGGTTAATAAAAAATGCGCAGCCCCTGTCAGTGAAACCAAAGTCCTCCTTTAGGCCACATAAGCACCAATACCCATTGGGAAAAGAAGCAGAGAAAGGCATAGCACCAGTCCATGTGGCACTGGCCCTTTTAATTTGTGCTTGCTACAAGTATATACTGTTAGAACCAATAATGGCTTTCACAGTTCAGGCTGCTTCTAGGAGAAAAGCAGCGGCTGATTAAGTAACGTTAAATAAGCAACATTTAGAGAAAGAAAATAAACTACTGTGAATGTACGCACAGTAGGTGTGACTACAGACGGGATGATTTGAAAATCCTCCCCCCATGTTGCCTATCTGTGTAGTTTCAAGTTTTTTATCAATTTCAAGTTCCCTTGCTTCCTATAGAGGCTGAAACATTTGATCCCAAACCCAGGTACTGGGGACCTCCACCAAATGGATCTCAACCTAGTACCTAGTACTGTTACAAATTTTTTATTTTGTTTTTAAACTGCAAACCAGAGCTCTGGAAAAAGACTTGGTTTGGCAGGTTACTAAAATGGCCAAAAGAAAACCTTTGAAAGGGTTAATAGCTGCAGCATTTGAAAATTATCATAAAGGTCCTGCAGTCAGTTTTCTCAATCAGACCAGTGTATCAGAAAAGAAGAAGGAAAATACCTTGGTAAGTCTGAATTTTTTTATTATTTAAAGTTTTTTTTATGTCTGTCTGTTTTATTTCTGTAATACATATACTAAACAAGGTAATGCTCCATCTCTCTTGTGCATATTTTCCAGCGTATATCTGTGTTCTGTAACTGTGTTCTGTTGTCAAGGTTGTGAAATAGGATTGACTGCCTTCGGTGCACAACATGTTACAGTAAAAAAAAAGAAGAAGCTTCATTGCCTCATATCTGACTGTTTTAATTGGTTTTATTTTTAATAAAACATTTGTGCTGCCTAGATAGGGTCAGTAAAGAACTTTTGTATGTAGTTGTTGGTTGAAGCAGGTAGTGTTAAAGGTGAAGAAATATGATGTCATAAATTGCAATGTGCAAAAAGATTTGTAGTTTGCAGGCAATGTGCCAAGCCACTGCTAGGTGAAAATGTAATGTGTTAACAGTAGTGAATGGCTTTATCATACTTCTAGTTAAAACCAAAAACTTTTTGCAAAATGGCAGAGTGCCATATTTTGGCTATGCGCCAAAAGGTGTAACCATGTTATACTAAATGTGTTCACTTACAAATGGTATGTTGTGCTGTATTTTAAAGGAGTTGGAAGGTGTTTAAAAAAGTGTTTTGTTCTGAAAAAATTTGGCATAGAAATATGTATAAATGTGTTGGTTTAAAAAAATTGTCAGTGTTACAAAACAGGCAGGAGACAGCATATACATGTAAAACATGTACAGTTTTCTAATGAAACTATGGGCATTACCTCAGCAAATTGGTGTCAAATAATGTTAGTCTTATTTTCTGTTAAGCATTTCTTTTTGTGTATGTGTACTGTCTTGGCCAGCAGTTTTATTGTGCTCTATTATTATTTAAAAATATTTTAATATCAGTAGTGCTCAAGGACACTACAAAAATAACTGGGTTTAAATGACCCTTGCATGCACACTGTGACCTTTTGCACATTATTTGACCTTCTTGTGTTTTAACATTTTATGTTACTACCAGTTCAAACTTAATGTGTATTCCATACCTAAAGCACAACTTTTCATACAAAATGTATGTTTTCATAAAAGCACACCAAGAGTGAACCATGTAATTTAACTTTTTATTGCAAAACTAGTATTCTAAGTAGAGAGGAACATAACTGTGGACAGGTAATAGATCTGGACTGCAAACCCCGACCGGACATTACTAATGTGCAGTTTTTTGTGAATGGGTCGGCCCAAAGAGATGACAAGGGAAACCCCTTAGTGGGATATGCTGTGTGCACACAAAATAGTCTTGTGAAAGGTGCCAAGCTGCCTCCACGAACATCAGCCCAAGCAGCCGAATTAATTGCATTGACTAGAGCCTGCATACTTGCAGAGGGGAAGGCTGTTAATATTTATACTGACAGTCGCTACGCATTCGGGATAGCACATGATTTTGGTACCTTGTGGAAGCACAGGGGATTTATGACAGCAGCAGCAGGAAAACCCATTGCGCATGCGAACCTGGTAAAGGACTTATTGAATGCTGTACAAAAACCAAAGCAAATTGCTATTATTAAGTGTCAAGCCTACACGTCTAATACAGACTTTGTGTCATTGGGTTATGCGAGGGCAGATGCAGCTGCAAAAGAAGCAGCCCTCTCTGATGGTGTTCCAAAATTCTTAATGTTGTCTGTTACCACTAACCAACTTAATTTATTTTCAGCCAAGGATGTTGTTACGTTTTAACAGTTGGCCAGTGAAAAGGAAAAACAAAACTGGCAAGCAAACTGTAAATATAATGTTAACACTAAAGTATGAATAGCCCCCGATGGCAGGCTTTGCCTGCCTTCGGCAGTTTTTCCCTTTTTGGCAAAGTTGGCCCATGGGGCCGACCATGTCTCAAAAAGTGGAATGATAAACCTTGTAAATATATATTGGTATGTTGTAGGGTTCACTGTATATGATGAAGAATTTTGTAAGAGATGTATCATATGTATGCAAAATAATATCGGCAGAGGACTCCAAGTAACCCCCTCTGCCCACCCTTCTCCTACAGGACCTTTTGAGCACCTAATGATGGACTTTATTGAGTTAAATCCCTGTGAAGGGTACAAATATTGTCTAGTAATTGTAGATATGTTTTCAAAATGGGTAGAGGCCTTCCCGCCTAGAAAAGTCACAGCATGCACAGTGGCAAAGGCCCTAATAAGGGAAATCATCCCCCGGTGGGGTATCCTCACCAGGCTCTCCAGTGATAATGGGTCGCATTTCTCAAATGAGGTAATTAAAACCCTGTGTGAAGTACTGCAAATAAATCTAAAAATGCATTGTGCATACCACCCCCAATCGGGAGAAGCTGTGAAAAGGGCAAACCAGACTCTTAAAGTTAAATTGACCAAAATCATGGCAAAAACTGGTCTCAGTTGGGTGAAGGCATTACCCCTGGCACTTATGAGCATGAGAGGGAGGCCTGCACATATGGGATTATCACCACATGAAATTTAATAAAAAGGCCTCTCAGAATGACAAATGTTCCATTTCCCCAAAATAAAATGACGTTGCACGGTATAGACAATAAAATGATTGCCTATTGTTTATCCCTTAACGCTGTCTTGAAATCTCTCTATCCTAGGGTTAAAGCAGCTTTATCTACACCCTTGGAAGGCCCACTCCATCAAATCAAGCCAGGAAATGTCGTTGTGGTGAAGGACTTTCGGAAAAAAAAGTGCTGTGCTCCGAGGTGAAGAGGAGCGTTCCAAGTGCTACTTACAACAGCCACAATGGTCAAAATCGGCCAAAAAGAAATATGAATCCACGCTTCCCATTGCCGGTTGGTGACGGCTCCTGAGGAAAAATAAAGAAAAAGACTGTTTTACAAATTGCAGGGGTGGCATGTGTGCTGGAAACCACCGTGGTCTTTCTGACTTTAATGACTCTTAAAACAGACCACAAGACTGTAAAATATAGCCGTAGCCTTAAACCCCTGCACGCTACTAATACTTGGTGGACTTTAATAAAATTGTATGCTAATAACGCAAATCTGTCAAATTGTTATGCGTGCACATACTCCCCATTTTCTGCAGCTATTGGGCTATACCTAAAACCAAAACCCCAGTAATGGTCCCTTTGCTCACCAACCAGGAAATAAATGCACAACTGCCATTTTATAATCATATATTGTAGAGTTGATACAGAGTATCAAAAGGGGGGAGTGTGAAGGAAAAATACAGTGACAATATGTAGAAATAGCAGTACCTAGAGTATAAAACTTAAGACAAGCATTTCCCTGAAGTCAAGTGAGCATTTCTTGCTTTTTATGTAATGAAACTTAGGAGTACCTTGCCCAATCAGAGTTATACACAAACAGAAATTATGTCAGCACACTGCAGCAAAATGTAACCAATAGAAAATGACAAGCAACAGTGTATATAAGCTGTGTGCAACTGTTACTAAGTGAGTTTGTTGTGTTGTTAGTTCTGGTGAGGCCAGAGACAATGAACTCCCATATGCTTATGTATTAAACTTTTCTTTTTACTACATGCAGTATTCCTGAGCCTAATTTTAAACTAAAGTGTAAGAAAAATATATTTTTCCACGACATTACTAAAGCATGAATTCAAGTCCCTGTGTCATGATTAGAGTTTCCTGACAATTTCATGCTGTTTGGTTTTGTGGTTTTCTTTAAATCAGCCTTTGTTAACTTGCCCTACAGTGGCTGAAAACAGTGGAGTTATTTCTGTCTCTCTCAGTCAGGCTTGGAGAGTGATGACATCATCTTGGAGTACTGTAGCTTGCTGCTTCAGATTCCCAGTCACAGCAGGCTGTAGAGTTAATGGTTTGCTTACTGGGTTTCTTACAAACTCAGTCTGTGGGTTGTGTTTAAATAGATTAGCTTAAACATTATCATTCTCTTCTTATAACAAGTTGATTATTTGAGTTTCAGTGCTGAACTGAAGTAGTGGAAATCTTTCTGTGTGAGACATCAGCTTGTCTGTATCACAGCTCTCACTTACGGTGGCTGTAACTGAAGTGTTACCCTAGCGGGTGGGCTTGTTGGATTAAGCAGCAGTTCAGTTTAAACCAATAAAAGGTATTTGCTGACACATTGTTTTTCTGGTAAAAAACTAAAGGTTTATATTTACTTATATTCAGGGTAGATGATAAACTACAGTACAAGTCACATTAAACTGTTCCTTCAGTGAGTTGCTTTAACATTTCTGACTGAGTTGCCTAAGTGTTGCTGGATCCATCACAAAGCTCTGCACAAACTGTTTCTTAAGAGTTACAACTCAGTTTTGGATTGCATTGTGACTGGACTAGAGATGCATTCCAGCTGAGGTGCAAAAACATTTTACAAACATTGCTGTTGAGCTGATTAAGCATTGAAAAACAGTGCAATGTGAGTTGCCAATGCATTTCCAACTGTAAAAAACAGTGCTAAGCCAACTGATTGGTGAAACAATTTAATGTGACTTGCACTGTATACATGACCTTTCAAAATCTCCTCACTGTGGAGAGAAAACACCTGGGGTCAAGGAATGTTTTGAATGGACAAATTAAGCAGCAGCCTTATCATCAACTGCATGTTTTCCCAGACTACAGGACCCATCTGGAAACAAATGTCTGTTAAAAACCAAAGATTGGAAGGGGGCCTGTATAATTACCAAGCAGGTGATGCTACTCATATCTTAATGGTGATCTTTTGAATATAATTTTATGGCTGCTGTCTCTCTGTCCATGCCAAACAAACACTGACCTTATAATTACCAGGAAGGTTTAACATTACTTACAATAATGTGTATCTAAGAAACATCTTAACTGAGTCTTCAGTTAGGGGAGATGGAGAAGGAGCCTTTAGCTGAGGCTATGAGTGTAAGTAGATCTGAAAGATTTTTTAGCTGGTATTTGTGTGTGTTTGTAATTGTATTTAAGGGCTAGTCTTAACTGACATTTATTGTGCTTTTACATTTAGTTTGGGCAGGAGTAAGGGATTCTAGCAGAAAAGTTGGTGTTTGTGCATTTAAAAGTTGCTGTCTGGCCTGTAAGTGCAGGCATCATATTACAGGGGATTAGTGCTGTTTGAATGTGAGGTGTAACTGCCATTTCAGTTAGTCTTCAGTAAGGGGAGAGGAAGAAGGAGCCTTTAGCTGGTGGCTGTGAGTGTAAGGAGATCTGAAAGATTTTTTTAGCTGGTATTTCTGTGTGCTTGTAATTGTATTTGAGGGCTGGTCTTAACTGCCATTTACTGTGCTTTTACATTTAGTTTGGGCAGGAGTAAGGGATTCTAGCAGACAAGTTGGTGATTGTATGAAGTGTCACTGCGAGAGGACTCCTTGGCTGATTGTATTTTGACACAGCCTGTGGTGTACTCCCACCTGCCCACCCTGCAACCCACCTGCCCCAAGGCTCACCCTACATTTATTGGGTGAGTCCCATAAGGCCTTGCAACATCCTAATCCAATTAGGGTGATGCTTGGGTAGTGCTGGCTACTGAATCTTGGGTACTGTTTATATTGATTGCTCGGGCTTATGCTGGCTACTGCTGGGAAAAGGGTAGATTGATTGAGTGTATACAGATTGGAGGGTACTTTTATTGCCAAGGTGGGCCCATATTGCCCACACCTACAGTGAGGATGGGATTGCATAATGCAAGAACCGGTATCTTTGGGAGGGTGATTGGGTGTATGGGGTGAGGAGTGGCCATAATATTGAATTGGGCATGAAGGCTTAGGGGATGCCCAGTGTGTTTCCAGTTGGCAGGCCTCAGGCAGGAGGTCAAGGGATCAGGAAGCAGTTGGAGGCAGGAGGGGTGGGTTGAGAGGGAAGGGGGCAGGAACCATATGATGATAGGCAAGGACAAAATTACGTACCCCAGGGTGTAGGGGTGGGTGTGAGAGGACTAGGACCACATGGTCGCTCTGGGGGGGAGAGACATGAAAAGATCAGTGTATGGTCTTCACTCCAAAAAGGAGGGGGCAGCCCAGAGAGAGCCAAGGACAGGGGAGGGGAAGGGGACGGGAGTGAGCGAGCTTGGGGCAGGCATCACACTTGCAAATCACTATACCATGCTGTACCCAGATGCTGAGGTGGAAGAGAAGAGGCTGGTGGGCAAGGGATGCAGGATGATGGGGAGGGATTGTTCAGGTGTCTGAGGGGGCCGGGGATAGGAGGGGAGACCTGATCCAAAGGAGGGGAAGGCATGGGGAACATGAGACCAGGGCACTGGATGGGTGAGGAGGGGGGCAGGAGCCTGGGTCTGAGGGAGGTGGGATGCACAGAACAGAGTCAGGGTGGACAAGGCCAGGACCCAGGACAGGGCAGAGTTGAGGAAGGGGAAAAGTGGACAACGAGGGGGGTGAGGAGGGGAACACTCTGGGTAGACCAGCTCTGAGACTGGAATTTCTAGAAGAGGGGGGTGTAGAGAGCACTAGGGCACAAGGGTCCATTACTGCAGAACCTGAAGGGGGAGGGAGGGGAGAAGGAAAGCAGGAATAGGAGGCCTGGGTGGAGAAGTCAATGGCAACAGACCAACTAGGGAGGAGTTAAGGGGGGTGACTAGTGATATTCAGGCTGTAAGGGGTGCGAGGAGCAAACTGGGAGAGGGAGACAGAAGAGGGAGCCTGGAAGGGCACAATCTAACTAGTGATGCCCAGGCTGTGGGAGGGGCAAGGAGCAAGCAGGGTCCATATTCAGGAGAAAGAGTCTGGAAGGGCACATACAGACCCGTGACCCCCAAGTTGCAGGGGGTGAGAGGAGAAAACTGTGGGACATAGGCAGAAGAGGGAAACTGGAAGGGCACGCACAAAATAGAGACACCCAGGCTGTTGGGGGTGCAAGGAGCAAGCTAGGGGATGTAGACAGAAGGAGTATGGAAGGGCACAAATGGGCTAATAATTTGGTGGGAGAGGTGAAGGTGCTCCTGCTGGGTGACTCCATGATTTGAGGTATCCAGTGGGAGGGGGTTGGGGAGGGAAAAGGCAGCCCAGTCAAGGTTAAATGTATCCCAGGCCTATCAGTACATAAGGTCAAATTCCAGCTATACTCAATGGCAGGGGAATGCAGAGGATCCCCCAACTTTCTAGTTCACCTGGGAACAAACGATTTAGAAGGGAACAGTGAACTGGAGATACAGGCAAGATTCAGGGAATTAGCCAGGGTTTCCCACTCTATAGGATGCTCATTCTCCTTTTCTGAGATACTGCCAGTACCAAGGGCAAGCGGGGAAAATAAGCAAAAACTTATGGGGGTGAACCAGTGGCTCAGGGAGTGGTGCAAGTCAGAAGGGTATGGATTGATGGGGGACTGGTTTGATACATGGGAAGACAAGGGGCTATATGCCAGGGATAGGCTGCATCTCAACCTGGAGGGGAAGGAGATCCTTAAACTAAAACTTTTTGGATTCATTGGTGATAGGTGGGGTTTAAACTTGCAAAGGGGAAGGGATAGAAAGACTGAAAGCCCCAGTGAGGAAGCTTGAGGGTTCAGGACTGGATCATGCAAAGCGGGCTGTGGACAACATTAAAAGACCAGGAGGAACTGAAGAGAGAAGAGTGATGGGGGATTGCGCTGGGCTGAGAAGACTGGAGGGAGAAGTTGGGTGGAGGACAGTCCTGATCAATGTCAGAAGCCTGGGCAATAAAATGCCAGAGCTCCAGGCAATGCTAGTTGAGGGTGCAGCAGACTTGGCGGCAATTACTGAGACATGGGTCACCCAGAGGCATGATTGGGACCTAAATTTAGAGGGAAACACAATGTTTAGGAAGGATGGGGGGAAGAGGGTTTGTGTGGCATTGATAGTCAAAAATGACATAGTAGTTGGAATCGAGGAGACAGAAGGAGATGTGGAGGCAATTTGAGTAACCCTACAAAAGAGGGGGGTAAAAGATTAAAAATAGCAGTGGTGTACAGACCCTCTGCAATAGAAGCAGAACTGGAGGATGATCTGGCTGAGAACATCAGGAGTCACTGTGGCCTCAGAAAGGGCAGGGTGGTGATCATGGGTGACCTGAACATGCCGGGGGCAGACTGGGGCACTATGACATCCTCTGTGGTAAGGGAGCAGAGGTTGATGGATGTCTTCCAGAATGCCTTCCCAGTCCAGCTTGTGGGGGAGCCTACTAGGCAGGATCAGATCCTGGACATTGTCCTAGCAGTTAGTGACCAGATAAGGGGCCTGGAGGTGAGCAGCCCGTTGGCAGGTAGTGACCATGCCACGGTCTGGTTTCTTATGTTCCTAGGGGGAGAGGAAATTTGCACTAACACAGAAGTAATAGATTTCAGGGGTGCAGACTTTGAGGGCATGGGAAGGGTTCTTAAAGGGTGCTTGGATAAGATAAGGCCAGACGTGGATGCTGGTTGCTTGTGGAAGACCATTTAGAAGGGGGTGCAGAAGGCTTCAAGGGCCTGCACAAAGGTAAGGCACAAGCAATGTAGGGCCAGTAAGCCATGTTGGTGGACCCAGGAGGTGCAGGAGGTGGTGACAGAGAAAAAGGCTGCCTATGCACACTTAAAGCCCTCAAGGGGGGTTAGGGAGAGGGGAGAGTTTGATTTCCTGGATAAGAGGGTCACCAGGGTGGTAAGGGGGGCCAAGGCAAAGAAGGAGCTTAACCTGTCCAGGGATATCTGTGGGTGGGTTCTATAGATACATAGGGGAGAAAAGAAAAGTGAGGGCACAGATCAGCAGGATTAGAACTGGGGGGAGGGATGGGCGCAGGAAGTTGGGGAACAAGCAGAGGTGCTAAGTGACTATTTTGCCTCTGTCTTTATCAGGGGATGTGGGGGATCTTTCCAACCCGATGGGAGGGTAGAGGAGCCCACTGAACCAGGAGGTCAGTTGGAGACTGAAGGACTGGATGAGACTTGGGCAGGGGATGGGTTGTATCTAGAAGGGGAGAAGAGGATGCATGAGGAGGGAGGATGGGAGGGAGAAATCACAGCAGATAGGGTGAGAGAGGCCCTCTAGTTGCTAAAGACTGAGAAGGTGCCGGGGCCAGATGGGCTGCATCCGAGGGTGCTGAAGGAACTGGCAGATGTGCTGGCAGTTCCACTGGCCTCACTCTTTAACATCTCCCTGATGACAAGGTGGGTGCCTCAAGATTGGAAGGTGGCTCATGTGGTGCCTATCCACAAGGGGGGTCCAGAGAGGAGATGGGGAATTATAGGCCCATTAGCCTAACGTCTGTGGTAGGCAAGGTTATGGAGGGCATTATCAAGGAGAGGCTGTGGGGGCAGCTGGAAAGGTTGGGGCACATGGATGACAGGCAGTATGGTTTTCTTCTCTGGAGATCATGCCTAACTAACCTGGTGGAGTTTTATGACTGGGTGATGGGTGCCCTGGACTGACATAGACCAGTGGACATCCTCTATCTGGATTTCAGTAAGACATTCAATTCGGTACCCCACAATGGCCTACTAACAAAACTGGGGGAGATGGGGTTGGGGCAGTTGCTCAGGTGGGTGGAAAACTTGCTTATGGGTGAATACAATGAGTGGTGGTTGGAGAGATAGTCTCCTTCCCAAGAAGGGTCATCAGTGGGGTCCCCCAGGGTTCAGTCGTGGGGCCACTCCTGTTCAATTCCTATGTCTCAGACAAAGGGTGGGATGTTAGGAGTAGGTTGAGTCTCTTTGTGGATGACTCAAAACTGGGAGCACTGGCAGATGGGCAGGAGGTGAAAGAGGCCCTGCAGGGGGATCTGGATACCCTGGGGGGGTGGACAAGGAGGTGGGGATTGAAGTTCAATGCAGGGAAATGTAGGGTGTTGCATCTGTGGGTCAGAAACCCGGGACATACATACACCCTGGAGGGACCACACTGCAAGTTACATCAGGCGAGAGAGACTTAGGGATAGTGGTGGACAGAAAAATGAAAAACACAGAGAATTGTCGAAGAGCTGCAGCAAAAGCAAACAGGATACTGGGCTACATAACCAGGGGGATTACCTTCAGGAGGAGTGAGTTGATCCTTTCTCTGTATAATGCCCTGGTTAGGCCGCATCTTGAGTACTGTGTGCAGTTCTTGAGACCCCATCTTAAGAGGGACATAGTGCTGCTAGAGAGGGTCCAGAGGAGGGTGACCAGGATGAGTCAGGGCATGGAGGGTAGGACCTATGAGGAGACACTGAATGAACTCAATCTATATGCATTGGAGGGGAGGAGGGACAGAGGGGACATGATAGAGACTTTCAAGTATGTAAAGGGGATAAATAAGGGTGGAGCCAGGGAAGTGTTCAGGCTTAAGAAGGGTGGCACTACAAGGGGCATGAGTGGAAGCTGGAAGGGGAAGTACAGGGGGGAGCACAGGAGACACTTCTTCACAGAGAGGGTGGTGGAACCATGGAATGCACTGCACAAGAGTATGGTGGAAGAGACCACAGTGGAAGGATTCAAGAAGGGTTGGGACAGGTACAGGGGGAAGCTGAGGCCAGGGAGGGCCACCTCTGGGGCTGGGGGTGGAGGAGCAAGCTCCCAGTAGGGCTAGCTTCCGAGCAGACATGATAGACCATGGGGCCTATTCTGCTGGCTTTTACTATGATACTTTGAAACCATTGCCCAACATTCCAATTCTCAGTGGTTGCTGAGTAAAAAACTACAGGGTCCACTGGTTCCTTCTGGGTCATGTAAAAGTCATTTCTGGGATTATGTGTTAATAACCAAATGTTTAGACCAACTAATTTATGTATTAATGGTGTTTCTGAAATATAGTATGTAGTGTTGGTTTTCACTACCCTTAATTGTCTCGGTTAAAATATGCTCTTGTTGTAAATGCAATGTCTTTTGATAAACTCAATTTAACCCCTGTATAAGTGTAGGGCTATATCCATTTCTGTTACTAAACCATTTAACTACAGCTAATTCTTGATACTCTGTACAAAGAAATGCAAATGCTCTGAAAAGAAGTCACAGTTCTGGAACTTTAAACACTGTAGATGTTTATTCTAAATTGTCTGTTCTCAGTTCCACTGAAAAGTTAAAACCTTATGTCTGTCAATGTTGTTTACTCAATGTGTAAATGCTTTGTACAAACTGTGATTATGCCTGTATGCTTTATGTGTATATATATATATACACATACATATATACACACATATATATATATATATATATATATATATATATATATATATATATATGGATTACTCAAGTGAATATGTATGTTTGGCTTGTGTAGGATAAGGACTGTATATAAGATTGCATGTTTCAATGCAAGCCAAACCATACTGTGTCAAAACAAGACACTAGCTATTATTGTAGATGGAGAGCTGCTGCCATCTAATGGCCAGTTTGATCACTTACCAATTACTGAGGCTGTAACCCCTTAGCTATGGTGTAATTATGCAGTAATTGGCTGCAACCAATCAGAATTGTCCAGCAATTCTTAAAGTTTAAGGCACATGCCAAATTTGGTAAAAACCTTATACTAACATTATGATTGGTCCAAGGACTTAGTGGTCACTCAAAGAGTAAGGTCAGTTAAAATATAAAAGCCACACATTTGTGCTGGGTTGTTAGAAAGAGGAGGATAGGAGAAGAGAGAGAAGGGCGGAGGAGAGAAGATACAAGAAGAGAGGGGAGAGAGAGAAGAAAGAAGAAGTCTAAAAGCCATAACCTGTATGTCATAGCCTGCATATGGTGAGTGATCAACACCTGTGTCAGGTAAATTAGGACTGCTTTTTAATTCTGTGCTTGAGTAGGAAGTCTATGCTTGTTATAGAATTAGAAAATAAAACTTGTTCCATAACCTTTAAATTTGACTTTTAGTTTAATTTAACCTCTATCTTTAATGGCCTAGGGAATCAAGTGCTTTGGCCAGGTGCTCAGATTCAAAAATAGGCATAGTCAGCAGGACAGAGGGTGCTAATGAGTCAATATTTGTAATTTTGGGGAAAACGTTCCTACAGGGAAACCCATATTTGGATCAAGTTTTGCTGTTGGAAAAGGGTCATAACCTATCCACAGTGACAGTTGGAGTCAATCTGTTGAGAACAGAGGTTGATCCAAGGTCTTGTCTAATAAGACCCAGTCTTAAATTGGTACATATACAGGTTATTGTAACATGAAACAGTACACTATAAAAGTTTAAAAAAATATAATAAAAATACATAAGTTACTGTAACATGGAACAATACATTGCAGATTTTGTAATTTCACACAAAGGCCAAAAATTTTGCAAAGATGCTAGACATAAGAGAGACTGTTGGGGTTATGCGAAAGAACAGTTCCAGGCAGAATTGACAAGGAAAATCAAAGACTAACAAAAAAATGGTTACTGCATTCAAGGGTTATATATCACAGAGGTCAGCTTAGAGCAAAAATTAAAATGCATAAAAAAGCAAGCCTTAGATTTCAAATCTAGCAATTTGGACTTACAAAAACAAGCGAAAGAAACAAAATTAAAAGAACTGCAATCTGCACTAATGCAATGCAGTCTTATTAATCAACTAACCGAAGCATGGTATTCTAGCAATACCATGCATCAGCAACTAGAACAAATTCAAGCTGAAAGAGATAAATTATACAGGGAAAATGCTGACTTAAAAGCCGCTTTAAGAAAACAAACCTAAATGGTAACAGAAATGAAAAAGGGTTCAGAAATAGACCACGTGCATTGTCACCAGCAGATAAAACAACTGTAAAGTGAAATGTAAGTCCATAGGGCTGTAGTTGCTACAGTGGCACCAGGGATGATGGTACCAAGCCAATCAGTGGTCCCAAATGCTCTGCCTCACTACAATGAGGTCCCGCATCAATAGCTGTGTTCCAACACCAGTCAGCAACACACAGAAAGGGAAACATGTAAAGAAGGTGAAGAGGAGGACAGGATAGGCCCCTCATAGCCCCTTTATACTGGCTATGGTAGGGAAGTGGCTGTTGCAGCCAGTCTGAACTGTGAATTGCAGGAAAAAATAATAGCGCTCCAGCACCACAAAATGCAAGCTATAGCTCAGCTCAACAATGTCCAGTGTTCTAACAATACCTTGCAAGATGAGTTAGAAAAACTTAGACAAGAAAAAGAGATTTTAAAGAGAGAAAATGAAAATTTAAAAGCAACTTGCATTAAACAGAGTAACATAATTGTAAATCTCCAGCATGGTATTGGACTAAAACAAACTCTGGGGTATGAACAGCAGGAGGTCAAAGAAAAAAGAAATGCTGAGAGAGAAATAGTGCTTGTAACAGCACCAGAAATAATGTCTGTAGCCACAGCCCCATCACCCTATAATGTAATGACTCCAACCCTCCACCCAAAAGTGAATTAGGAGTCACCATGGACCCCAAAGTATGACTGATTGCCAAGAGAAGCACTGAATGATCATGGTTAGACAAATAAAAAGTAAACACTGGCATGATGAAATTTAAAATCTTCAGCTCAAAAATAAAAATCACAGCATGCCAGACCTAACTTTAATGTGAATTTTCTATATGCTAGCCTTCTTTCCATAACTCTTTTTCTTTCTACCCCCCCCACACACATCCACAGCTATGCAATAAGTTACATGCATGACTTAAAGCAGTAAGGTAATAAAACAACAGTGTATTGACTTTGTTCTACAGTATGTTTGTACCATTTGCAAAATATGGTACCTGTTTCAAAAAGAAAATGGTATAACAAGGTTTTTTTTACCTTAAAGAAAAAGTATAGGGCTAAAGTGCAGCCAGCCACACCCACCAAAGAAAATAAAAGAAAGCATATAAGCTTGAAATAAAGAGTAACTAGGGTATAAAAAAAAAGTCTGATGCTGTTTTGGCTATTTAAAAATGTGTAAATCACATGTTTTGCAAACTGCATTGACAGTTGCTTTTATTTTACAATGCTGGTCTTCATTTTATTTTTTTTTTCAGTACTAAATGCAATGTTTCTTACACTGCAAACTGCACACATTTGCTTAGTTTAAAAGTTGGGCAAAGTTCCTTGTGTCATAAGGAAAATAAATGTTTGCCTTTTGTCTGTTGGGTGAAAAGCACTCTAGGTTTGAACAAGAAACATGCTGTAATTAAACCTTATAAATTGGAAGTCTGTGCCTTAAAATATTTCACCATTTAAGGTTTGTTTTAATCTACAGAAATCATAAAAAATGTGTAATTTACTTCTCAAACTAACCTTGGTGATGTCACAGGGTAACTTCTTCTCAAACTGCTCCATATGTACTATTACCTGAGGCATGTAATCATGGTTAATTAGCTAAAGGAATGCACGTGTTAGTTGCAACAGCTCAGTATCATGCCTGTATTTTGTGCTAAATACAGGATAACAGCAATTAGTATTGCCATTGTCAAACTGGCATTACTTGTCTTTTTCTTATTATTGGTTGCAAAACTGTCTTTAAAAATGTGTTGAATTTAAAAAAAACTGTGTGCCAAAGTTTACAGTCATACGTGACACGTGGAAATAATATGCAGTATTGTCATTGTAAGTCCAAACAATATGCTGCAGTTATAGCCATAAATATTTGTTTTAAATCTTTAACATTTTCTCTGTTTGACCAGTTTGCCAAATCTAAATTCAATTACTCTGCTTTCTGCTGTCCCCTAAACTAGCCTAACCAGTTTGCTTTCTGAGTCTGTGAACATTAGTTCTTCTTTTAAATTGTTTACTAAAAACACTGGGCTGGATATTCAAACTGTGCCATTCTGTGGCGCAAGCCCTTGTGCTGCTCAAAAAAGTTGAGCAGGGGTGTGGCCGGGGCGATATTCAACGGAGTTGCGCTGTTGAGCAACTCCTTTGAATATCACCCCCCCGGCCACAGCCACTGTGCATGGTGCAGTGGAACTTGTGCCACCGTAAGTGGTCAGAATGGAGCATTCAAATGCGGTGGCACAAGTTCCATTACGCCATGTGCAAATTTCCGATATTCAAAAAGTGACATGCAAATGGGGCCATAATTTATGCAAGGTGCACAGGGGGCCATTTGCATCTAATTACGGACCCATTTGCATGCCATTAGCATGCAGGTGCGCCGATCCCCGACGACTTGTGCCTGGTGCCCTGCCAGGCAGCAGCCGTCGGGGACCGACGCCCCCTGCAGCCCGATCATGGGCAGAACAGTATTCCTTCCCTCCCCCCCAGCAGCCAATTGGGTGTAATGTAAACCCCCCATAGCCCGATCGCGGGCATAACATACTGTTCCCCCCCGCAGCAGCCCAATCCCAGGCATAATGTGGATTAACCCCCCACTAGCCTGATCGTGGGCATAACGTCAACCCCCAAAGACCAATATCCCTGGTGGTCCAGTGGACCATGAAGCCCGATCGTGAGCATTAAGGAACCTTCCCCCACCCCCGACTAGCCCGATCATGGGCATTAAGGAACTCCTTCCCCCAAAGACCAATATCCTGGTGGTCCAGTGGACCCGAAGCCCGATCGTGGGCATAAGGTCAAACCCACCCCAATGTCCAATATCTCTGGTGATCTAGTGACCTCACCCCACCCACCCACAGAGCCCCACTACCGCTCCCCATCAGCCCGGCGGGTGGCGGCACCACCACCTACCGCCCACTGCCTGCTGACTGACAGCTTGGTAGGGCTGCCGCCCATGGTTCAGAGCAAGAGCCAATGGGCGTCAGCCCATACCATGCAAGGCAGTCCAGATATGTGAATGAATTCGGCTAGTCGGGGGTGGGGAAGGTTTCCTAATGCCCGCGATCAGGCTTCATGGTCCACTGGACCACCAGGGATATTGGTCTTTGGGGTTGACGCTATGCCTGCTGATCGGGCTAGTGGGGTGGTTAATCTATGTTATGCCCGCCGATCGGGCTGCTGGGGACAATGTTATGCCCACGATTGGGCTGGGGGGTTACTATTATGCCCACGATCGGGCTGCGGGGGCACAGGAACAGTGAGGGGCCACCCACAGGTGGCAGCTGCTGTGTTGTGCCCTGCAATGCAGCAGCTCACCCGTGGGTGGCCCTCAACTCAATCCTTTTTTTTTGGCTCAAAGTTGTGCAGGCGCAGGTAGGGTGTTGCGCCTGCACAACTCTGCATGGCCCGGCTGAATATCGGGCTGTGCAGTTTATGCATGGTTCCTCCTCCTCCGGTTGAGCATGCCTTCATTAGCATTGCGCTGTTGCTCAGCATGACTTGGGGGGGCGCAACTGCCTCCTTCTGAATATCACAGAATGGCGCACTTTCGGACTTGTGCAGGCGCAACCCTATTGCGCATGGCGCAACCCTTTTGAATATCCAGCCCTCTAATTATAATGATTATCATCTTCGGGTAGTAAGTTTGTGAAAAAGATTTATCTTTAAACTATGTTTAAGCTTTTTCCTCTTAATATCCATAACAAAGTGTCATATTCATGTGCATTAAAAAAACAAAACAATTGCAATTTTTTTTTTATTATTATCATTTGGGTACAATTAACTCACTGTTTAAGGTTTCAGAGATGCATGTTGTGCAGTCTCTAAACTTAAAAAAAAACTGTGTTTTGTAAATTTATTGCATAAACATTTTCACTTCTGGTAGTGCCTTTCAGCTTTCTAAAAAAATAAAACAAATGGTTATCATGTACTTGTTAAGCTAACACATTACTAATGCATGTTTTTCTTTGCCATGTCAAGCAAAGGTTAAGTATGGTAACCCTCTATTGTTTAAACTCAACTGCAATTTGTGTTTGGTTTTTATCTCTGTGGGTAGCACATTTATTTTAATGATCACTATTTTTTTTCTCTTAGTTAAAACTGCCACTGCAAACTTTATTGCAAAAATACTGGCTTGTTAAAGTGTTTTGTAGGTGGGGAATATTAATGTGGATGTCATTTAAGTTTAAATATGTTAAACGTTTTAATGTGTTTCATACAAGAAGACAACTATGGAAGGAAATTGCATTTGTTTGCTGCTCATAGTTTGGGAAAATACAGTTTTGGGAAAAATAAAGCTCTCAAACTGCTTAGTAATTTCAGAAAGGTGTGTTGCCTATCAAAATGGCAGAAATGTCAAAAAGGTTATGTTCAAATGTTATGGCACTACAGAGCACCTTCTGCAGCATAAATGAGGGAAGAACCATTCTACACTCTAAATAAGTGTAGTCTCTCAATTTATGAAATCAAAATTACTAAGGGAAAACAACTGGCAGCAACCATATGGGTTATGTAGCAATACATCAATGTGCCACAAGTTTTATTTTCTGTTTTCTGCTTCAATTTAAATTTGTAATGTCCTAAGTTTTTTCCAGTGTAAACACAGATGGACTTTTGCTCCTTAAATGGTAAGTGATTAACACATACCAAATTATTTAGGTACACTGCCACAAAGCCCATATATTTACAGTGGGGAACCTAAAATAAATCTGTGGGGCCTGCCTGAAAGGGGAGGTACCAGAGGTTGGAGTGATAAACAACTCATCTCCACAAAAATGCCCATAGATGCCCTTACAGATGGACAACAATAGGGTGCCATCTTTTAGAGAGGGAACTGAAATGCAGCAGACAATGTACCTATTTGGGATCAAGAAAATAAAAATCACATTATCTTCCATCTGCAGTCATTAGAAAAAAAAGGCCAACAAATAGATGGTTCCTGGCTGTTACAGCTAAAGAAAAAAAAACTAATCTTTACAGGAAAGTGGGGAACCAACCCCCACCACTCCAGTTTGTTTTTCTGTCATTTCAGGATACAGGATAACATGTGGGTGTATGAAGTCCAAGTGGTCCATAATGCTAATCCAAGTTGACACCATACTTCCTCCAGTAGCAGTAACTGGAGGGATCATAGAAGTTATAGTGTGGAGAAGCCCTAGAGTTCAAACAACTCCCAGAGGCAAGGAGAGAGTCTTTGCGTATAAAAGGGGGTTCCTTCTTCTTGCTATGTGTGAAGCATTCACAATGACATCTCACATAAAGCAGTTGCTGGTACTGAAAAGAAAAAAAGAGAACTGCAAAGGGCTGTACTAACCATGACACACCATCATAAACACTATAAACATAATAAACTCTATGAACAGTGCTGAAATGTTTCCTTTTTACACAAGACTGTACAAGACTTTAAAATGCAACTACATCCTTTCAGTGGCTTCACTTTGCTCCTACTCCAGAGACTTTAGTCAGTTATGCACAGTTGAACCTTTTTCCATCCACTGGTTTCACTTTGCTTCTACCCAGAGACTTTGATTAGTTAGGTGCTTGTTGTACCTGTCATGTCCTAAAATGTTAAAATCTTAAATTTTAAATGTTCATTTCATTTCCTATGATAAATGTTTTTTTCTTGAACTATGGCTCTTCTAAAATGTTTAGTTTAAGTATGTTTTAAAATATGTTTCTTTTGAAATGTTTGGTTTAGGCATGTGCCTGTCATTCTTAATATGGCAAAATTATGGCACTGTGTCCAAATAAATGTGTTCTTGTTTTATGCTTCCATTCAATATTGGGCATTTTGAAAACTGATGAGCCTAAAATGCAGGGTCATAATGGTTTATCCATAAAAAAAGGGTTTGTTGAGGCCTAAAAGTTTGTTAATGGTTCCATGGTGTACAATATTGTAAGCTTATTTACTGTGCACAATCCAAGACCAAGGTCTTGGTTTACAAGCAATCTTTAAAGGGCCAATACAAACATATGGGTAAACAAGTAATATGCATACCCTATGGGAACTATGTTCTCATAATTTACAATTTGTTTATGAGATGTGGAAACAAAAGTACTTCCCTTGCCTCATCTCAAATAACTATTTGGCCAAATGTTGTTGTCTAAGCGGTTGTCGTCGGTTAAGTGGTTATCCTAATAGAGCCACTTCACAAGAAGAAAAATCTTCCTAGTGAACCTGGTCATAAAACTAATTATACATTAGGCTCTAACCTTAAATGTGCATATTACTTCACTTGTGCTAAATTTGCAGCTGTTGGTGTATCATAACAGCATTGCTAATTTGTTTAATGATAATCAAGCAAGGATAACCAAATCAGTTTACATCAATAATAGAAAACTAAAAAAAAAGAAACACAAGGTCAAGAGATCATTTGCACAGCCTATGGTGGTTGTGTTCTAACTATAGTAACTAGATTATTGCAGATGTGGAAAATGGCCACATCCCAGATCTCATCAAAAATGAATGGGTATTGCCTCCCAGTATGGCTACATGTGTGGTAAAATAGACTAGACTTGTGGTACAACAAATTGCCTGAGGCCTTTGTTTAGCACTGCCCAGAACCTGGGATCAGTAATCCCAAATCCCAGCAGAGGCCCATGTTATACTAAAGGATCATGCTCGATCAGGGACATGTTTCGTTGTGTCCTTGCCCGTTCTTGACCCTGCCATATCAGTATTTGTTAAACTGTCCACTGTCCACTCCATAGGACACTTAGAAGGGGATGCATACAAGGAATGACTGAATCTATCACAGCTGCTGGTGTTTCACCCTGAGACACAGATGTGGAGAGCCTCACATACTGCGTATTGCACTGTGAGAGGGTACAGGTATGTGTGTAGATGTAAGGTGTTCAATGTTGCTATTCCTGTCTGTATGTACCTGAAAAGCAGACAAATGCTAAAGCAACTGGCCAAATGTAATTAAACCTCACCAGCTCTTGTCCAGTCCAGCTTACTAAATGGTGTCTGCTGACTGTTACAGTCATTCACAACGTAGAGGGGCAGTACTGTATTGTTCCTAATTATAAAAAAATATCTTTATGGGTCCCTCTTTTGTGATGTCGTCACCCCAAACTTTTGTGTAACATCTCTCATGAACATATCATTATTGGCCAGACTGTAATCACCCCTGTCCCCATACATGATGAGTCTGTCAGTCAAGTAAACCTAATCACCAGGAGGATGCTAACAGGAAGATACCTGTTTTTGATGTGCATATTGATTCCTTGTACTGAAATTTGCAGTCTTTGCTGGATTATAAAAATACACACCTGAATAAAATTCGCAATGATATACATAAGGTTAAAACTCTTTGGATGAACTCATGCATAAAGCCTTAATTGCTCTTCAATTATTGCAATTTCATCCTTATATACATAATTTGTTGTTTAAAGTACACACAAACACACACACATAAAAAATTGATTTCAGCGCACTTAACCAAGCTAATGTAATCATGATGCCTTGCTTTGCTGGCATCAAGGTGGGGACTGTTGGATTAAGCAGCAATTCAGTTTAAACCAATAAAAGGTGTTAACTGACATACTGTTTTTCTGGTAAAAAACTAAACTAAAGGTTTATATTTACTTATATTCAGGGTAGATGATAAACTATACCTGACCTTTCAAAATTTCCTCACTGTGGAGAGAAAACACCTGGGGTCAAGGAATGTTTTTAATGGACCAGTTAAGCAGCAGCCTTATCATCAACTGCACATTTTCCCAGACTACAGGACCCATCTGGAAACAAATGTCTGATCAAAACCAAAGCTTGGAGGGGGTCCTGTATAATTAACAAGCAGGTGATGCTACTAATATCTTAATGGCGATCTTTTGAATATAATTTTATGGCTGCTGTCTCTTTGTCCATGCCAAGCAAACACTGACCCTGTAATTACCAGGAAGGTTTAGCATTACTTACAATAATGTATATCTAAGAAAAATTTCAACTGAAACCATTGCCCAATATGTCAATTCTCAGTGTTTGCTGAGTAAAACAATACAGGGTCCACTGGTTTCTTCTGGGACATGCAAACGTAATTTCTGGGATTATGTATTAATAACCAAATGTTTAGACCAACTAATTTATGTATTTGTGGTGTTTCTGAGATATAGTGTATTGTGTTGGTTTTCACTACCCTTAATTGTCTCTATATAAATATGCTCTTCTTGTAAATGCAATGTCTTTTGATAAACTCGATTTAACCCCTGTATAAGTGTAGGGCTATATCCATTTCTGTTACTAAACCATTTAACTACAGCTAATTCTTGATACTCTGTACAAAGAAATGCAAATGCTCTGCAAAGAAGTCACAGTTCTGGTACTTTAAACACTGTAGATATTTATTCTAAATTGTCTGTTCTCAATTCCACTGAAAAGTTAAAGCCTTATGTCTGTCAATGTTGTTTACCCAATGTGTAAATATTTTGTACAAACTGTGATTATGCCTGTATGCTTTATATATGTGTGTGTGTATATACACTGTGGGCCAGATATTAAAACTGCACCATTCTGTGGTGCAAGCCCTTGCGCTGCTCAAAAAAGTTGCTCAGGGGTGTGGCCAGGGCGATATTCAATGGAGTTGTGCTATTGAGCAACTCCTTTGAATATAGCCCCCTAGCCACAGCCACTGTGCATGGGCGCAGTTGAACTTGTGCCACTGCAAGTGGTCAGAGTGGAGCATTCAGATGCGGTGGCACAAGTTCCATTGTGCCATGTGAAAACCTGCGATATTCAAAAGGTGACATGCAAATGGGGCCATAATTTATGCAAGGCACACAGGGGGACATTTGCATCTAATTACAGCCCCATTTGCATGCCATTAGCATGCAGGTGCACCGATCCCTGATGACTTGTGCCTGGCACCCTGCCAGGCAGCAGTCATCTGGTACTGATGCCCCCTTCAGCCCGATCGTGGGCATAACGAAGTCCAACCTCTTCGACCAGCCAGATCGCAGGCATATTGTGAGCCTGTTCTTCGATTAGTTTCGATACACAGGCATAATGTAGTTCTGAGCTTCCTCCCCAATCCGTCCGGACCGCGGGCACAGTGTGTTTTAACCTCCGACTAGCCCGACTTTGGCATGACATAGTTCAACCCCAAAGATATCCTGTGGTCCAGTGGACTGAAGCCCGATCACAGACAGGTCAAACTCACTTCAAAGTCCAATATCCCTGCTGATCTAGTGACCTCACCCACTCCACTCACAGAGCCCACCCACCCTGCCCTCCATCAGCCGGCAGGTGGCAGCACCCCACCCACCTCTGCTCTGCCGATGATGTTAGTAGCATAGGTTGCATTATTGTCTGTGGCAAGAGCCAATGGGCATGCTACCCATACCATACAGTAGTCTAGATATGTGAGAATGAATTCATTCATTCACATATCTGACTGCCTCAGCTGTGGAGGTATGCCCATTGGCTCTTGCCTGAACCACGGGCATGCAGCCCTACCGCCGTTGGTCAGTGGGTGGCAGTGGGTGGCAGGTGGTGGGTGCTGCCGCCCCGGCTGATGGGGAGTGGGGTGATGGGGCTCTGTGGGTGGGTGGTGGGGTGGGGCCACCAGATCACCAGGTTATTGGACTTGGGGGTGGGTTTGACCTATGCCCATGATCGGGCTTCACGTCCACTGGACCACCAGGATATTAGTCTTTGGGGGTTGAACTACGTTATGCCCGTGATTGGGCTAGTCAGGGGGTTGAATCACATTATGCCCATGATCGGGCTTAATGGGGGTTTATACATTATGCCCGTGATCGGGCCAGTCGGGGGTTAGAACACGCTATGCCCTCGATCGGGCCAGTGGGGGTTGAAGTCCTTGTGCCCGCGATTGGGCTAGTGGGGGGTCAAGTCCTTTATGCCCACGATCAGGCTGCTGCAGGCTGAATTTCGTATGCCCGCATCGGCTGCCGCGGGGAATGTCCTATGCCCGCCATTGGGCTATGGGGGTTACTATTATACCCACGATCGGGCTGCAGGGGGTACTGAACAGGAGGGCCACCCACAGGTGGAAGCTGCTGTATTGCGCCTGCAATATGGCAGTTCACCAGTGGTGGCCTCGACTTGATCCTTTTTTTTGCTTAAAGTTGTGCAGGCGCAGGTAGTGGGTTGCGCCTGCATAACTCTGCATGGCCCGGCTGAATATCGGGCTGTGCAGTTTATGCATAGTTCCTCGCCCTTTGGTTGAGCATGCCTTCATTAGCATTGCGCTGTTGCTCAGCATGATTTGGGGGGCACAACTGCCTCCTGCTGAATATCGCAGAATGGCACAATTTTGGACTTGTGCAGGTGCAACCCTATTGCGCATGGCTCAGCTCTTTTGAATATCTGGGCCTGTATATATATATATATATATATAGAGAGAGAGAGAGAGAGAGATATATATAGATATATAGATAGATAGATATATATATCTATCTATCTATCTATATATCTATATATATATATCTATATATATATATATATATATAGATATATATATATACCTGTATATGGATTACTCAAGTGAAAAATGTATGTTTGGTTTGTAGGAGAAGGATTGTATATAAGGATTGTATGTTTCAATGCAAGCCAAACCATACTGTGTCAAAACAAGACACTAGCTATTATTGTAGATGGAGCACTGCTGCCATCTAATTGGCAGTGTGATCACTCACCAATTATGGAGGCTGTAACCCCTTAGCTATGACATAATTATGCAGTAATTAGCTGCAACCAATCAGAATTGGTCAGCAGTTCTTAAAGTTTAAGGTACATGCTAAATTTGGTAAAAACCTTATACTAACATTATGATTGGTCCAAAGACCTAGTGGTCATTCAAAGAGTAAAGTCAGCTAAAATATAAAAGCCGCATATTTGTGCTGGATTGTTAGGAGAGGAGAAGAGAGAGAAGGTGGAGGAGAGAAGAGATGAGAAGAGAGGGGAGAGAGAAGAAAGAAGAAGTCTAAAAGCCATAACCTGTATCTCATAGTCTGCATATGGTGAGTGATCAACACCTGTGTCAGGTAAATTAGGACTGCTTTTTAATTCTATGCTTGCGTAGGAAGTCTATGATTGTTATAGGATTAGAAAATAAAACTTGTTCCATAACCTTTAAATTTGACTGTTAATTTAATTTAACCTCTATCTTATAGAACCTAGGGAATCAAGTGCTTTGGCCAGGCACTCAGATTCAGCAGGCTGTTAGCTCATAGAGTAGAAGTTGTGTGTCTTTTTTATTGCATTTTACTCATTGACTGATTTTACTACTGAGCCCTGAGTTCTGAAGAACAGGAAGCAGGAAGAGAGATTGATAGTTTCATCGGGTAAAGTGAACTACTATTCTAAGCAGGAGCATTGTTTTTTAACAAACACTAAGCAAGTATTACACTACTTGCCAGGGCTATGGATGAGTAGTCATGACCCATAATTTGGAGTCATTTTAAGAATTGCAAGTTTTGAGTCAGCCGTGACCTTGGGAGAAGTTCCAGGTCACAAGGGATTGTAAATATCACCACTCTGCAAGTAGGGTGCACGTGGCCATGTGCAGAGACATGCACTGAGACAAGCATAGGGGAACAGGCCAGAAATTACTGTCATCAAAAGGTAGGCATACAGCTATGAGATTTACGTAATACATTCAGGGCAAACAACAAGACATATTTAATAAAGTAATGACATTAGATGGGGAACTAGGCTACCAGTGCATGGATTGCTTAATGTACATCATACAAAGAGAGGAAATGCAATGTGAAACCTATATATGTGCCAAATGTATACACAATAAAGAGTTAAAGGAACAGCTTGTAATGTTTACTAAGCAAAGTGATGCCCTGGAAAGATCTCAAGAGGAATTAGCCAATAAATTAAAAGCATATCCTTCACTAACAAAGGATAATCAGCATTGCTTACCACCAGAAGCAAGTACCAAAAGAAAGGCATACACAGACTGAAATGAGGCAGATAATGAATGGTACAAAGTACAATCTATTAAAAGAAGAAAAAGGAAGGGGGAGAGGTTTAATTTCCAGAACCCAGATGAAGGCCCATCCATATTAAAGGGAAATAAGGGCCCTTACTATGATACCCCCACATCCTTAGCAAGAGGTGAACATAGGAACTCATTAATAAATGTCAATGGTATACAGATAAATAACAGATATGCCCCATTAATAGATACTGAAGCAGACAATGCTGCACTGATGGAATATATGCAAACAGAAGTGCAAGAGCAGGCTTCAAGGACTGCATCACCAAGACAGTTAATTGTGGTAGGGGACTCCATCATTAAGTATACAGATAAACATATCTGCAAATATGACAAAGAGAACACAAAGATTTGTAGTTACTCAGGGGCAGGAGCCAGTGACATCACTAATATGGCAGATAAGATTTTTAAGGGAGCAGGGAAGAAATCATTAACTATAGTACATGTGGGAATAAATGACATCAGAAGAAACAAGAAAGGGTAGTGGTTGAAGATTTCATAAAATTAACAGAGAAACTGGAAGAAAAAGGTTGTGAAATTATGTTTTCAGAGGTACTCCCAGTACCAAGAGCGAGCCTGAAAAAACAGCATGCTATTAAGAGATTCAATCAATGGCTGAGCAATTGGGCCAGGAATAAAAACATTAAAGTAATTAAGCATTGGGACAAATTCTACACAAATACAGACATGTACTGTATGGATGGTTTACACTTAAGTAGGATAGGAAGTAGAATGTTGGGAGAAAGTCTGGCAAGAGCATCAACTGCTAATTTAAACTAATTAACCAGGGGGTGAAAGGGAACTTAAAACTGAACAAAAGACAAAAAACAAGAACTACAACAAAAAATGATAGTAGGAAAGGATATACCAATGGCACAGTGACGGGAATAC
This sequence comes from Neoceratodus forsteri, assembly GCA_016271365.2. Classification (NCBI taxonomy): domain Eukaryota; kingdom Metazoa; phylum Chordata; order Ceratodontiformes; family Ceratodontidae; genus Neoceratodus; species Neoceratodus forsteri. The sequence continues at coordinate 583,606,203 of CM028134.1, read as the reverse complement.
CACGAAGACCATCAAAGCAACATTTTCAGCAGTTCGCTGTGATGGTCTCCATGTATTCCAACACTGTTTCCACTGGGGTGTTTGCCCCCTTCCCCGAACTAACTCCGACTGGAGTTATTAATCCTTAGTGCAGGCAGTGCTGGTGGCAGAGCCCCCTCGCATGGGGGGTGTGGAGGGTGAAGCTCCCCACAGAAAACAGTTGTTCCCCCAGCGATGGCACAACACCAGTTGGTGGTGTTGTGCTGTCACTGTGTTGATGATCGACAAATTTCTTGTTGTTGCAGCATAGTAGAACCATAGGAAAGATACCAGTATCATGTTGTTAAATGCAGGAAGCCTCAATTGGGAAAAACTAGCAGAACAGCAAACTTTGCTCCTAAAAGATAGTATCGATATTATCTGTATAATGGAAACATGGTGGGATGAGAATAGTTGTTAGAACCAGCAAATGGAGGGCTACCAACTCTTTAGCAAACCTAGAAAAGGCCAAAGAGGAGGAGGGGTAGCCATTTATGGAAAGGAAAGCATTGATAGCTGTGAGATTGAGAACAATTCTGATGGCGTGGAGGTAGAAGCAATCTGGTTACATATCATAGGTGTAGCTGGAAAAAGCTTTTACCTGGGGATATTCTATAGACCACCGAACAGTAATAACAAGTTTATAAATTTACTATTAGACCAAATAGGAAATATAACCTCTAAGGGAGATGCAATCATACTTGGTGATTTAAATATACCAGGAGTCAATTGGGAAAATACGAAAGTAGCTGGAACAGGGGAACAACAATTATTGATATCCTGGATACACTTGATTTGCATCAGTTAATAACACAATCTACCAAAGGAGGTAGCACTTGTGGTGATATTTTAACAAACAAACCAGATGAAATCACAAATATTAGTATGGAAGTTCCTTTAGCCAAAAGAGATCACAATATTTTTCAAGTCCAAGTAAAAAGAAAATGGAAAAATACTAAGGGAAATACTGTATTCATTAACTACAACAAAGCTAACTGGAAGGTTATTAAACAAAAATTTCAAGCATTAGAGTTAGCAAAGAAAATGACATCTTTAACACCTAGCAAGGCTTGGAAACTTCTTTTCTTTTAAACTGAAACAACTTTATTGATTTTTAACAAATAATCATCATACAGAAACAACAAGAGTAACATTGTTCAGGCAAGACCTAATGCCTACTATATAATCCCCCCACTATCTAAACCCTCCTACTACCCCCACCCCACCCTCCTCCCTCCCTTCCCCAGAGTGTGCCTTGATTAAGATAGGGTGAAAACAGTGAGTCATTATGGCTAAAATCTATTTAGGAACTTCAGGGAGGCCATAACTGGCTTGAGAAAGCTAATGCAGGTATACAGCATATAGTTTTCCCCATTTCTTACTGAAAAGATGAAGTTTGTGGCATGAGCTAGCTATCAAGTGCTCAGTATGTAAACAAAATGAGAGTCTGTGTTGCCATTCTCTATGGGAAATACTTGTTTGGTCTAACCAATGTATAAGAACTAGTTTTTTAACCACCATAGAAATGAGGGTGACATGATATCTCCTCTTCTTAACCACAATTTGAGTGTAGTCTCCTAAAATGCAGATTTCAGGGGTTAATAATCCTTCTAGACCCAGAAGGGGGTCAACATGGGATTTGATGGTATTCCACAGGGGAGAAATTTTCTCACAATACCAAAAAATGTGTTTAAGAGCCCTTCTGCCTTACCACATCTAGTGCAGGAAGGTGAAGAGAGACGACCCATCCTGGACAATTTAACAGGGGTATAATACATGTTATTCAAAATTTGGTATTGCGTAAGTCTTAATCTATCCTGGGTAGTATATAAATACAAACCCTTCCAATGTCAGGCCCAGTTGATGGTGATATCCAGCATCAGGGTCCCCCAGACATTGGAGCCCACAAGATGAGAGGGATGCACTGTAACGAGGAGAAGGGAGTATAATAAGGCCGTTCCATGAGGACGTGTTGCCAGAGTTTGTATTTGCCCTAATAAGTCAGCTAACTCTGGAACTAGAGGGGTAGGGCTGAAGTGGTGCAAAAACAGATGTCTCCATTGAAAGACCTTGAAGATATGGGAGGGACCCAGGTGAAATTGCTCCATAATCTCTCGTGAAGATAACTACGAATCTTGAGAGTAGAAGTCCGAGACTCTACTCTCTTATAGCTGTGGGAGGCAGCCAGGAAGGAGGGTGTCATCCTCAATTTTGATGTTTGGGTTGGACATAATCAGTTGAGAGAAATCTTGGAGCAAGATTTATGGAGGGAAGAGCATAACTGTGAGAAGACTTTAGCTGGTACCCCTATAGCCAAGTTCTGAAGAGCTGGCGGTAGAGCCTTCCAGGGAGTATAGCAGGCAGCAGCCGAGGAAAGAGTGGAGGAGAGGTACATTTGGGACTCTATCTGTAACTAAAGGGAAATGTATCCATATTCTGGGGGAGGCTTGGAAGCTTCTTGTAGACACAATTAAATCATTAGAAAAACAATACATTCCACATAAGAAAATATAACAATAATGGAGAAAAACAGTTTGGCTAAACGATGCGGTTCAGAGATTGATAGCAAAAAAAAAAGAAATTATTTGCATTAATGTGAAAATTTTTAACAGAAAGTCTCTGGAAGACCAGAATGTCCCACAGGAAATGCATTCCTCAACTTGAAGCCTTACTGCCTTCCAAAAGTGAAAAGTTCATCTTGTGAGGGTCTCTATATAAGAGCACAGGCTGGGGGCGTAATAAATGATAGTCAACAGCACTTTTTAGTTCTTCTTCTTTACAAATATTTTATTCATCTTTCATAAGGCCCACATTCAACGTTTCACCTACAGTCGAGTAGGCTTCCTCGGGAAGTGCCCTTAAATTCTCCAAACGGTGCTCCCATAACATTATATTTCACCTATTTGATGTATTGCAGTATCATATATCTGCTCACAGGAAGAATCATGTTAATTTCACAACGATCTTAAAGTATCTGAAGTGTTGCCAGTACCAAGAGCGAGCACACCCAGAAAGGAGAAGATATGGCCATTCAACAATTGGCTATAAGATTGGTGCAGTCAGATGGGGTTTAGCTGGATAGGTAACTGGGGTTGTACATGGGAGGATGAGGGGCTGTATGCCCAAGACAGGCTGCACCTGAACTCTTCGGGGGCAGCTGCACTAAAGAGTAAAATGGGGGACTTCATGGCAAGGAAGTTCAATTTAAACTAAATAGGGGAGCTAAGGACAGGGCCATCCTTACATGAGGCAGAGCAGAGATGCTATCAGCCTCCCTCCCAAGTCACAACACTCATCAAGGGAACAGTTAGCAGCAGGGAAGGATGGGATGGGGCTACATATTGGAGGGCTTTGGTTGCAAATGCCAGGAGCATGGGGAACAAAATGGGAGAACTGGAGGCCACCATGAGGGAGGATAACCTAGACATTGTAGCAGTGAGTGAGACTTGGTGGAATGAGCACCACACCTGGGAGACGGTGATCCAAGGGTATCATTTGTTTAGGAAGGATCGGGAGGGAAAGAGGGGGGAGGGGTGGCATTACATGTCAGGGAAGGGACTGGGGCCATGGAAGGGCAGGATGAGGAGGGGGAAACAGAGATAATGTGGGTAACTCTAGACAGGGAACAGGAGGAAAACTTGCGCATTGGGGTAGTCTTTAGGCCTCCTATGCAGGGGGAGGAAGGAGATAGACACTTTGTGGAATCCATAGCGAGGATGGCACAGAAAGGGCAAATTGTGCTAGTTGGGGACTTAAACCTTCCAGACATCAATTGGGAGGCCCAGATAGCAATCTCCGCAAGGAGCAGGGAAATCTTAGAGGCTGTTCAGGGCATATCCCTGCAACAAAGGGTCAGTGAGCCCACTAGGGGTGTAAACCTATTGGATGTGGTTCTCACAAATGAGGACAGTGTGGAGGAGGTGGAGGTGGGGGAAGAGTTTGGCACTAGGGACCACAGGGCTATCAGGTACAGGGTGGGAACGGGCAGGGTGAGGGTTAGGATGAGAACCAATGTAATGGATTTCAGGAAAGCTGACTTTCATGGAATGAGGAAGGTAGTTAGAGAAGAAATGTTGAGGATGGAGATGTGCAGGGGGTGGAGGAATTATGAGCAGCCATCAAGAGAGGGGTATTTAAAGCCATGGACCCATGTATAAGAAGGGTAAGAAAGAATAGAAGACAGAAAAGACCTCCATGGTTCACTAGAGAGGTGGTGTTAGGGGTCAAGGAGAAGACTAGAGCATTCAAGAGGTACAGGAGGACACAAAAGGATGAGGACAGGGAAACCTACAGGGAAAAAAGAAAGGAGGCAGGGCAAAAGATAAGGAGGGCTAAGGAGGCCACTGAGGAGAGGATAGCAAATCAGGCAAGGAGGGGGGACAAAACCTTCTTTAGGTATGTTGGAGAAAGGAGGAGGGCACAACATGGGATTGGGAGTATAAGGGGGAAAGTGGAACATTACTGGAAGGGGATTTTAAAAAAGCAGACGCATTAAATAGCTATTTTACCTCAGTCTTCACAGAGGAAAGAGAGGGCAGGGGACCAGGATGGGCTGGGGAGGGTGAAAGCCACAGGCAAGTGGGTGTGGCAGAATTCACAGCTGAAGGAGTAAGGAAAGAGCTGGGTAGACTTAGGGTGGAAAAGGCAATGGGGCCTGATGGAATACACACAAGGGTTCTAAAGGAGGTGAAGGATGAACTGGTGCCACATCTGGCGAGGCTGTTTAACTTGTCCTTGGTCACAGGGGTGGTGCCAACAGACTGGAAGAGGGCAGAGGTGGTCGCACTATGTAAGGGGGGGCCGAAAGATGAAGTCAAAAACTACCATCCCATTAGTCTTACTTTGGTGGTGGGGAAGGTAATGGAAACACTACTTAAGATCAGGTTGATAGAATACTAGGAGATGAATAGCATGCAGGATGAAAGGCAATATGGCTTCACCAAGGAAAGGTCCTGTCAGACTAACCTGATAGAGTTTTTCGATAGGGTGACACAGATAGTGAACCAGGGAGGAGCGGTGGACATGGCCTATCTAGATTTCAATAAGGCCTTTGACACCGTTGTGCATGGTGGAATGGTGCATAAGCTGGACAGACTAGGGGTGGACCTCAGGATCACCAGGTGGGTGGAAAACTGGTTTAAGGGAAGGAGTCAGATGGTGGTGGTAAATGGGACACATTCTAGGGAATGGGTGGTGACCAGTGGGGTGCACAGGGGTCAGTGCTAGGACCAATAATTTTTAACATCTATGTTAGTGACCTAGCAGAGGGTCTGGAGGGGTTGGTGTGCCTGTTTGCAGATGATACAAAGGTCTGCAATAGGGTGGATTCACCTAGTGGGGTGCAAGCCATGAGGCTGGACCTGGAGAGGCTGGAGAGGTGGTCTGACAACTGGAAATTGAAGTTTAATGTACAAAACTGCTCATTGATGCACCTGGGGAGGAGGAATAGGAGGGAAACTTACTCCCTTGGGGGATGGTGATTAAGGAGAAGGAAACAGAAAGAGACTGGGGGATTATGGTGTCGCGTGACCTTAAGGTGTGCAGCCAGTGTAGCAGGGCAGTGGGAAAGGCAAATGGAACGTTGGCCTGCATTGCGAGGGGTTTTAATAGCAGGAAGCGGGAGATGCTAATGCTGTTATACAGAACCATGGTCAGACCGCATCTGGAGTATGGGGTGCAGTTCTGGAGGCCTCACCTACAAAGAGATGTTGAGTTGATGGAAAGGGTACAGAGAAGGGCAACCAAAATGGTACGAGGGATGCAGGATGTAACCTATGAGAGAAGACTGAAAGGGCTGAATTTGTACCGTCTGGAGACTAGGAGGGAGAGGGGGGACATGATTAAGACCTTTAAGTATCTGAAGGAATAAATAAGGTGGAGGGTCATAGCTTGTTCAAATTGAAGAAGGCAGCAAACATGAGGGGACATAGTCTCAAACTGGAAGGTGGGCAATACAGAGGTAATGTCAGGGGGCAGTTTTTCACAGAGAAGGTGGTGGAGGCCTGGAACAAGCTGCCAGAAGAGGTAGTGGCGGCTGAAATGGTGCAGGGTTTCAAGAGGGCTTGGGATAGATTTAAGGGGTTGGGAAAAGAGAGTGGAAGCATAACAGAAGGGGGGAGGTAGGGTGTTGGGCAGACTAGATGGGCCATGGGGTCTTTCTCTGTCGTCACATTTCTGTGTATCTATGTATTTTCACCAAAGAGAAACATAGCCATTATTGATAGTTTCTCTGTTTCTACTTGATTTTCTGTTTCTTTAGGAGTATTGCAGGGCGTGAATGACCTCATATGCATTCTTCAAAATGCCATGCTGCCTCACTCCTTGATTTATCTATCATTATACGCAATGACCTTTTAGAGCGTACATGTCCTGTTCTGTGTTCTTCAAAGTGCCCCGCCACCTCACTCTTTGGTTTGTGAAAAAAACACAAAGCACTGCTGACATTCAAAAATACAAAATGGCATTAAAAAATAATGCAGGGACTTTGAATTTAGATTAGCGCACTCTAAGGACACCATGAAAGGCTTTTTTTTTCATACATTAATAACAAAAAAAGAAGTTCTGGAGTAATTGGTTCATTAACAAAAAATGGCAACCTTTATAGTGAGCCTAGTGAAATGGCTGAGATATTTAATGAGTATTTCTGCAGTTTTTCATAACAACAACGCAATGATGGATAAAATAGAATGATTAAGGAAGACAGAAAAGGTCAGGATGAAGATATATCCAAAGTAGATTATATTAAATGGAAGCTTAGCAATTTTGGTATCAACAAGGCACAGGGACTGGATGGCCTACATCCGCATATGTTGAAAGAACTAGCAGAAGAACTAGCACTACCAATAGCTATAATTGGGAATAAAACCATTGAAAGGGGAGAAGTCCAAGAAGACTGGAGGAAGGTGATTGTGGTTCCAATTTATAAAAAGGGTAATAAAAACGCACCCTCAAATTGTCGACCAGTCAGTCTGACTTCAATAGTTAGTAAAACTATAGACGGAATAATAAAAGAAGAGATTCAAAAGGGATTACAGAACGAGGGAGCATGTGACCACACACAACATGGATTCAGTAAAAACGGAAGTTGTAATACAAATCTTTATATGTTTTTACGATGTAGTAACCAAGGAATTAGATCAAAAAGAGTCGGTGGATATCATTTTCTTTGATTTTAAAAGGCATTTGATACCTTAACACACACACAGGCATTATTGACAAACTCCACAAATTACAACTGGAGGTAAAGTTAATAAACTGGATAAGGGATTGACTGTACAGTAGAACACAGAGGCCCAGATATTCAAACTGCGCCCAAAAAGTGCGCAACAGCAGGAGCAAGCGCAAGTCCACTGCGCCCATGCGCAAGAAGCGCGATATTCAAAAACTGCGCAGGCCAAGATGCGCCTAAGGCAGATGACTGAATATTGCACCACCTGCACCATAGCGCAACCAGGGATGTGAAGTTGCGCATATCTGATGCACCATAGTGCAACAAGGGATGCTCAGTGGAGCAGTACAGATGTGCCATAGCGCAACCAAGGATGCCCCCTTGAGCAGGGCAGCAATGCAACAGCACAACCAGGAATGCAGGGGCCCACCACCTATGCCACAGATGGGCAGAGGAGCACACAGCAGAACAGACATCGTTCCCCACACCCCATGCACTTCACAACTGGGGGAGAGCTGGAATAACCACCGGCCCATGGATATCAGCAACCAACCCACAGCTGGGCCATGGTGCCCCAGCACTCCCCCTGGCAAGCTGTGACTGGCACACAAGGAGGGCTGACCACCCTGTGCCACACCATCCCACCAATGCAGAGCACACCCTGCACCAAGATCACCATACACCTTCCCAGGAGTAGCGCCCAACAGTGCAGGACACCCTATGCATGCCACCACCCCCACTCTGACAATGCAACCCTGTGCACCACAGAGCCATGCAAGGCAGCCCCACCATGTGCACCCTGCTGCAGGTGGCAGCAGACAGCAATTTAACAACAGCATACACAGTGCCACCCTGCACGTCCCCCCCTGAGGTACAGCTGAGAGACCGACCATGCGTCGCCACACAAGGTACCCTACATGCGACATGGCATGCCTCGGACCCCACCACCAGTGGTACAGCACCCTGCACACTCTCCCAAGGACACATCCCGTCCCAGCACTGGCCACAACAGCCAGCACAGACATGCACAGTGTTGCATGAAGCGTGCACCACACATGATGCAACACAGTGCATGGACAAACACCCACCCATAGCCAAGGGCACACCAACACAGGGACACAGTGGCGGGTCAACCAAGCCACTGGCATGTGGCCACGGCTGACGTGTACACATGGCCAGCACCCCTACATTGCACAGGTGTGCCAGCCACCCTGCACAGGCACCATGAAGCTGTATGCCACCAGCATGCTGCCAGAGCACAGGTGACAGACACTGGAGCACATACCCTGCAACAGACACAAGTGACAGCATGGAGGGGGGACAACAACAGCAGAGGCCACAGTGCCACCAGAGGCAGACGTGCACCATACTGGTGATGGAAGGCAACCTGGCATTGTGACGGGTACAGTTGTTATCCAGCATGGACAGCCACCACTGACACACCAGCAGACCGTGCATATCACAGACATGCAAGGGTGTCAGCCGCACAGGCCATGGATGGTCTGACAGGGGTGCCATGCACACAGTGCAGGCACCATGGACCACTGCACACAGGCATCCAGTGCACAGAGTACAACACACAAACCACAGACAGTGACTGATCCCCCTGCCCACACAATAGGTGGTTCACCTCTGCACACACACACACACACACACACACACACACACACACACACACGCCCATGCGTGCACCACCCCTGATGCCATGCACACCACTGCAGCTGAGCACCTGTAGCCTGCTGCAAATCAGAGACCACCACAGTTGTCATAACAAAACAAATATATTTAAAACCGGAAATACAAAAACTATTTACAGCTATATAGAATGGGGGGGAAGGGCCACATACCAGGTGGGGTGGGTAAAGGGCAGGGGTGAACATATGGGAGAGGGAAGAAGGGGTATGAGGGTGGGTCCGGGGGGGAAGGTGTTATAAGGGGCATGGAGTGATCATCCTCTGCTCTGGTCCTCCTCCACATGGCGCCGATGTCATCTCCTCCTCCTCACCCCGTGGCGGTCCATTCTTTGCAGGAGCTCCAGGGTCACCCTCGCCACCTGGAGCAGCTCCTGCAGTCCTTGCTACAGCACCTGGAGTCACTGTCCACCTAGGACAAGGGAGCAGAGTCAATAAGTGTGACTGTCGAGCCCCCTGCAGCCCACCCATTGTGCATGGCATACAGCCATGTGCCACACCCCTGTGATGGTGTGTGACCACCCACAGTGACCGTGTCCACAAGACCTGCCTACCCAGGCAGCCACAGCCATGTGGACCACTGCACACACCCACCGCCCATGTCCTGCACAGCACCACCATGGCCGTACAGTGACTTGGCTATGCGGTGTGAAGGCAGTGGCACAGCCATGTGCCCATTGCACACATGGACCACCATTGACACACTCCCAGACATGCAGTGCCACTGGACAGTGCTGACTGTAACAAGTTGCGTTATACAGCATGCAATAGTAATCATGGATGTAAGGCACTCACCATCATCAGGCTGGTCCCTGTGCCACTGCAGACCTTCAGCCCTCCTGTCCTGCTAGTCCTCCAGGTGGCACCTCCACTCCCTCACCTGCCTGCGCTCTTCTGGGCCTAAGGTGCAAACATGGAGAGAGGAACATCAGTACAATCTGGTAGCAAAGTCCCCCCACCCCCATGTGTGTGCAATCCCACACAGCCATACCCATCCACCCCACACCCCGATACCACCACCATGGCCAACACTGGATGGCCCCCCCATGTGCTGGACACATGCAACCATGATACCCATATGGACGATAACAGTGTATGGATGGGGCACCTACCTGACCATGGCACTGTGCCCCTCCTGGCACATGCCTGCAGGTGGGCAAGTAGGTCTGGGTCCCTGCGCCTGTGCGCCCCATACCAGTGGCCTCCTCCAGAGCATCGGCCACCTCCTGCCAAACTGCACTCCTGGCCCTGTCCAGGGGTGCATCACCATACAGAGCCCCAGCATGGGGCTCTACAATTGCCACCAGGTTGGCAAGCTCCAACTGGCTCCACATCACTGCCCTTCTCCGTGCCATCTCAGCAAAGTGGTGGAGTCAAAATGGCACTCGGCAGCGCGGTCCTGCCACATGCAGATGCTGCGTGGTACAGCGCTGCCATTCCCTATTGTGCTGTCAGTGAACAGCGCGATAGTGGTGCACCCAAGCCTGATGCATGGTGCCTAGGGGGCAATGGTCAGGCACAGGGTCAAGGGTCTCTCGCGCACGGACAGCCACAGTGTGATTGGAACCCAATGTGTGTAGCGCGATTGGGTGCCTGTGTGCCACCTCCTGTAGTGGCCTATAGTGCTGTTGCCCCAGTGCCACAGCACCATATATGTGAACAGCACAGTAGTGCCATTGGCACAATGGTGGCCATGCCCTGCATTGTCTCCTGTGCACAGCACGTAAGCAGCGTGGCAGGCGCCTGTGTCATCAACCCGGGCATGCGCAGTTAGGTGTGTACTGTGCATGTCACAGAACTGCGCCCTTGGCTCAGCAAGTTCAACACAATTGCGCAAAGAGCAATAGCGCGATATTCAACCGGCATATGCAAATCAGATAATCAGTCATTCAATGGCGCAGTCACTGCATTTGAATCCACTTAAAAATGTGCCTCACCTCATTTACATGCGTTGCGCTATAAAAATGCGACATTGGGCTGCACTGGCCATAGTCAGTTACTGCAGTCTATTGCGGTGAGTTGCATGCTGTTTGGGAGTGTGGACTGTGGTGTTTGGGACATGCATGGGACTGCACAGTCACAGGTAACCCTGTCATTCTCACAGGAGGAATCATGACTGATCATGAGGTGGAGGAAGAGGAACAGAGACATGGGAGGAGGAGGAGGCCGAACTTCATCAAGGAAGAAACAGATGCCCTGTTTGAGGCCTACCTCGACCAGGAGCTGCTGCTCAGCAGACACCAGGGAACACCACAGGCCCATGCTGCTGCATGGGAAGAGGTGGCGCGTGCTATCAACCTGCATGGCAGCCACCAGCGCTCTGTGCAGGAGTGCAAAAAGAAGATGGGCACGGACAGGTGGAGAATTAAGGAGAAGGTGGCTGCCATCAGGGCAGCATGGTCTGTGACCGGTGGGGGACAGCCAGAGGAGCAACGCCTGACCCCACAAGAAGAGCAGGTTGCTGGCAGCATGCGGCATTGCACCATCAAGGGTGTTCCGAGTGGTGGATTCCAGATGGGTGGTAGCCCGTCACTGCATGGTAGGTCCTGGTCTGTCAATGGGGGGGCAGGATAGATCACATACATTAATGCTACTGTTTTTCCCTTACAGCTCCTGAGCGTCTACATGGGTCAGCGGTGGTGGGCTTCTCCACTGAGGGTGGTAGCATGGAGATGGAGGAAGGCCCATCCACCTCCACAGGCATACGGGGGTCAGGGCGACAGTGGGCCCACCTGGACGTCCAGACTGATGTTGGTGGAGCAGGTGTGGAGGAGGCCCTGCCCATGTCCCAGTGTGCCAGCGTCCATGGATGCCAGCATGCTGAGACTCAGGCTGGTGACGGATCCGTCACCGATGATGATGGAGTTAACGTCATGGGCAGTGAGACGTGTAGGCCACAGGATGACCACACAGCAGGTGACATCACAGGCATGGCTGTGGGTGGTGCCACTGTGGAGGCCTGCGTGACATCACAGTCCCAGCCTGTGCCTGTCTGCACTAGTGGCTCAGCACTGGTGTGTGTCCAGGACAGTGGGGCTGTTGCGGCCACTGCAGTGGCACCATTGAGCCCTGGAGAGCAGCAGCCATAGGGGCAGTATCAGCAGTCAGCCAATGGCCATGGGGGTACAGTGTCAGGGGGTGGCATCAGTGCACCAGCTGTGGACATGCCCAGACCAGGCCCCGGTGTGCAGTGCCCACCCTCAAGGGGTGATGACCATCAGGGCTGCGAACACCATGAGGGACAGCATGCCGATCAGGCAGATGACCTCTTAGATGAGCACACCCGCACACTCCAAGCATCAGTCAATCAGCAGATGCGGCTTATGACAGCGGTGGGTGCACTCAGTGCGGCTCTGCACCAGGCAGAGGAGCAGCACAGTAGAGACACCACTCTGCTCCTGGCAGGGATGGACCGGCTGTGGGAGGATGTGACCGCTGCCATTGACAGGCAGACACAGGCAATCACAGCTGTCATGGCCACAATGGGCACACAGTTATTTGCCCATGTGTCACAGACACCGCGCAGTGCAATGTCCACCCCCATTCCTGGCATCGTGCGACACCCTCCTTGTTGACACTGGGTTCAGCTGTGGGCATCCTGAGCACGCCTGGCACAGGCATGTTCGGTGTGCTGCAGACCCCTGGCGAGCATGGTCACATTCACGCAGTGGAACTCCTGGTGGACCGTCGGTGCCAACCCATGAGGCCATTGGTCAGCCTGTCACTGCTGGCGGAGCTGCCCATACATCCGTGGCAGCCGTGGCTCTGTGGCGCATGACTGACCTGTCTCCCAGCATGGCTACTGTCTGATGCTGCCCTGTGTGCATTGTGTTGTTCAATGTGCAATGCACGGGTGGGGTACCCGGCCCTGCACGCACACACACGTTCCATCTGCACACCCTCCTGGCTGCTGTCTGCTGTGGTGTGTGCATGATGATGCCTGCATTGCGCTGTCCACCACTGTGCAATGGTGCCCAGCATCTGACACACACACAATGACAGGCAGTGGGCGTGGTGGTCTGTGGACGTGTGTGTGGCTAGGGGTGGCGGTCTGGGTCGACGTGTCTCCTACCCTTTGTGCATGTCTTGTGAGGTGTGTGTGTGTGTTTATGACTGCGTGCCATGTTAGACCTTGCCCATCCCTGGTGGTGTGTGCGGTTCCATGCTCGGCCACTTCCCTTGACAGCATGCACCCCTGGTGTTTGTCCATGCGTGTTTGTGGGTTGTGCCTTTGCCACTGGTGGTTGCTCATGGCTCCATGACTTACCTGGGTTGGCCAAAGTGCTCCTCTGTGATGGTGTCCCAGTGCAGCTGTGCCAGCCGGATCAGTCAGGGGTCCCGTCACCCAAGGGGGAGCTGCCCATCACCATCTTCACCAGCGTCCTCATCGTCCCCCTCGCTGTCCCCCTCTTCGACCTGTACAGCTATCCCACAGTCGTTGGCTATGTTGTGCAGGATGCAACAGGCCAGGAATAGCCCGCAGACCTTTGAGGGGCTGTACTGTAGGGCACCACCAGAAGTGTCCAGGCAATGGAAACGTGCCTTCAGCATCCTGAGCATCTGCTCGATGACATTGCATGTGGTGGCATGTTCCTCATTGTAGCATTGCTGCGATGGGGTCGCGGACCGCTGGTATGGTGTGAACAGCCAGGGACGGAGTGGGTATCCACTGTCACCTCTGTGTAGAGGGTGGAGGTTAGTTTGGTTATCAGCGTCGCCCTGCCTTGGGCCATCTAGGCCAATACCCATGTCACCTCTGACTATGCCCCCTCCCAAGCTCTATGTCTTTCTGCGTGGTTTGCATACTCACCCACTAAGTGGCAAGTGGGGATGTCCCCACTCTCGAATCTGTGGCACAGTGCTGACTGGTGCCAGATGAAGGCATCATGTGCTCCCCCAGGGTGTGTGGCACAGACATTGATTATGTGCCCCCCTGGCATCGCACACCACCTGGCAGTTGATGCTTGCATAGCCCTTCCTATTGATATATGCGGCCCCTTCAGGGCCAGGTGGTGTGCAGATGGCCACATGGGTGCAGTCTATTGCCCCTAGCATGCCAGGCATATGTGCTACCCCATGGAACTCCTGTATGTTTGCTGTGTGCTCCGCCGGTGTGCTGGGGAAATGGATGTACTCCGCAGCATGTGGCAGCAGTGTGCTAAGGAATTGGGTGAGGTGACATGATGCGGCTGACTGGGTTTTGCCTGTGGTGTCCCCTGTTGGTCTCTGGAAGGTACCCGTGGTGAGCAGGCACATGCAAGCTGTCACTTTTGTCTCCACTGACAGAGCATGGCTCCGTCATGTGGGTGCCTGCATCACATCACTGCACAGCTCACAGAGCCACCTCAGAATTGCCCGGTTCAGGCGGTACCAGCCCACGATCTCGGTATCCGTGTACAGCTCGAAGCTGGTGTGGGCTCGGTACTGCCTGTTGGGGACATGCCACTGATGGGCCCTTCCACGGTCACGCCCCCCTGCTGCCTGCCTTCTCACCCCCCTCATAACTGCCTCCATCTAGATGGTGGCACTGGCCATGTCCCTGGCTTGTGTTCTGCCCCCCGGCAGCTGTTTCTGTGTTCCCCCCACTGTCCTGGCTGCTACTTCCCCTGCACCCAGAATACCTTCCTCTGGTGGCCTCAGTGCTGTGTGGCACTTCCCCCTTCTGCACTGTGGTTGTGGCTGTGGCTCCCCACACCTTCCCTGTGCCTGTGGGTTCCAGGTGTCCTTTCTCTGTCCTGCCCTGTGTGTGTCTGTGTGTGTTGCCTGTGTGGCTGGCTATGGTTCAGCAACGTGTGCCTTCCCTGTAGCGTTCTTGCACCTCTCTCTTGCTCCTTTTCATTTTGGCTCATTTTCGCTATCGTGCAACTTCCGCTTGCTCCCCTATTGTGCATGGCGCATGTTGTTGAATATCGCACTGTGCCATTGTATAGTTCCTCCCCTTCAGTTGCACATGCATTCATTATCATTGCGCTCTTGCGCAGTGTGATTTGGGGGGGCGCATCTGCCTCCCACTGAATATCACAGAATGGCGCATTCTCGGACTTGCGCTGGAGCAACCCTATTGCACATGGCACAACCCTTCTGAATATCTGGGCCAGAGGGTGAAGGTTAATGGGTATCTATCTGCTGAGGGAAGGGTGAAAAATGATATACCCTAGGGCTTAGTCCTGGGACCACTTTTGTTTAATTTGTTCATCCATGATTTACAAATACAGGGTAATAATAGACTACTTAAATTCACATAAATTGGGGGGCAAGGTAACCACATTAGAAAGATGCAGAAACAGGAGTAAAAACTTGGGTGAAATAGTTGAATGGGCAGATAAAAATAAAATGACATTCAGCATTGACAAAGATGTGGTGATGCATTGTAGTAAAAACAACCCTAGGCAAGATTATACTATTCACAATATGAAGCTAAAAAAGGTGAAAGAATTTAGGGACCTAGGGGTGCTAATATCTAACAGCAAGAAGCCCAGCAATCAATGCAAAAATGTAGCTAGGAAGGTTAATCATTTAACAACCAGTATAAATAGGGCCTCCATCAACAAATCTGCTGCATTAATGACACCCTTCTATATAACTTATGTAAGACCTCATATGGATTATTGCTCACACGTATGGAATTAGGCCTTAAAGAAGGATATAGATATACTGGAGAAATCCCAATGCAGGTTTACAAGGCAGATAAGGAACATAAAACACATACCATACCCAATGAGATTGAGTAAGCTAGAGCTGAGGCCTTTATGCAAGAGAAGGCGGGGGGGGGCAACGACCTTTAGACACTTTATAAAATAGTTATTGACAAGGAATTAATATCAAGCCTATGAATCCAAATTACACACAAAAAACATAATTTAAGGGTACACAACAGACAAATAAGGGGGGATATTTGTAGGACAAATGTAAGGAATAATGCAGTGTTACCTAAAACAATCAGAATCTGGAATCAGTTACCAGCTAATATTATAAATGAAAAAAACCTTTTTGGGATTCAAATCTAAATTAGATAAACACATAAATGATAATATGGGAAAGTAATCCACTGCAAAGTGGGGATAGCAATTATGGGCAATGCATGCCTTCTGTTATCCTAATGCTATAGTATGAACCATAGTAAAACTCTGATTTTTTCTAACTGTATAAAACAGGGTTGTTTAATGAATATAAAATAAATCTAAATGTTGTTCATTCATATAAATTGTTTGTCTTTGATGAAGTCTTCATAAATACCTTCATGTGAGAACATTCTTTATGTCAGATTGACAAACAGTTGCCTGTCACACTCTACTATTTCAGGCACATGTACTCTCTGAACTCACAAATTTCAGTTCTTTGGTGGTTTCTGTGTGAAAATACATCATGTATGTGTATAAACAGAAACACTATATGACATTCTGATGCACCGTGTCTCTTCCCCACAGCTGAGGGAGCTGAGAGACAAAAATAACTCCACTGCTTTCAGCTACTGTAGAGCAAGTTGACAAATGCTGATTTACAGAAAACCACAAAACCAAACAGCGTGGACTTTTCAGGAAACACTAACTGTGACACAGGGACTTGAATTCAAGCTTTAGTAACAATATGCAGAAACCTTTGCACATGATCTTTAAATTCTCATGTGCACAATTCCCCATCATTTATTTTTTATATTTCCTGGTCAGCAGTTTTTCTCTAGCCTGACTTGTGTGACCATATGTCACAAATACAGAGAGAGAGAGAGAGAGACAGACAGACACAGACAGACAGACACACATGCACATGCACACAGTCTCTTTCTGCCTGTCCCTCTCTCATTTGTTCTTTGTTGCTTTTTTAGTCATTTTTTTTGATTTTGTTCACTTACATTTCCATTGACAGTTACTTGTCCTGATCATGCTGGCTCTGCGAGTGAAGCTGCTGTCCCATTCCCAAAGTAGAGGCAGAGCAAGATCAACCAGATAGTGATCTGTTAAAATGTAGATGGCAGGATCAACCAGATAGTGATCTGTTAAAATGTAGATGGCAAGATCAACCAGATAGTGATCTGTTAAAATGTAGATGGCAGGATCAACCAGATACTGTTAAACAAACAAAAAAATAAATAAAATAAAAATAGGTGGAGTTGAAGGTCAGTGTGTTGGCTCCTCGGTAAACAAGAAACAGAGCGGCCATGTTTGCAAGAGTCTTCAGCCTGCCCACACACAGGATGGAAGCCAATGAGGGAGCAGCACTGTTTTAATGATATGGTGCATGAATGCCATAATAACCAATCTGTTATTATGGTAATATCAACTGGGTCAGCCCATAGAGAAAAATTGCTGATCAGTTATTATATAACTATACATTTTTTCACACACACACACACACACACACACACACACACAACACACACACGTGCGCACACATGCACACATGTACACACTTACTTGTCACTTTTTAACTCCACTTCTATAGCAGTTTGGGATAGAAACTTTATTTTAATTTATTTTTTTCCTGTTAGCAGTAATCCTCTGTAGCAATACTGGGTACATCAATTTTCTAATTTTTAAAGTCTTAGTTTATTTCCAAGAGCTGCATTGGCAATAACAAAAGTATGATGCAGAGCTCATTTATACAATGTATCTATAGGCAGCCTTTTTAAAAAACCTTAAAAACTCTCAAGGATTACACGAGGTGAAAGTGATTTACAAAAAACAAACAAACTAAAAAAAACAAAAAAAAAAAACAAGCAAACAAAAACACACAAAACCCCTCCCTGCTCTTTCAATCCTAAGAAGTTTTTGAAACTAACTGAAGGTAATTGGGGGGTATATCACACCTCACCTGCTATTTGTTTTGTTATTTACAATACATCAGTAGAGTAGCATACTGTATAGAATAAAGGGTACTGACACATCATCTTCTTACTGTGAGGTCTGGGGAGCAAGGGGACCAGGTGGCCATTGCCGCACATTGGAGGGAAGGAGGAAGCCACAGGGAGAGTCGGCAGGAGCCATCCCTAAGGAGAGAAGAAAGAGAGGTGTTTTTTGTTCCACCCACCCTCCCAGCCCCGACCTCTATTAAGTATCCAAGGGAGGAGGACAGATCCAGGGTGAACCTACAGGTCAAGGAAGGATTGCTACCCTCTAGAGGGAAGAAGGGGAGGTTTACAAGTATACCAAAAAGAAGCTGACCAATACCTGAGGAGATTGGTTACTGGTGGATGGCAGGAGAGGAGCAACTATCAGGTGAGGGCAGCTGGAGGAGTTTGATGGAGAGAATGAACCCAAGGTGAGCAGCGAGTAGGAACTCATCTGGCTGGAGGGGCCCAGTTTAAGTGACAAGGTACTGTGACTTCCTTTTCTTTTTACGGTTCAGCTGCATTCAGAGTTAAGGTACTGGGACTGTCCAGCTCTAGTCTTTGCTGCAAAGCCAGGGTCACTGTGACTGTGCTGGAACAATTGTGACATTGGGGGTGAACAAAATTGTGGTGGGCTCTGTTTTTCTAGGGGAGCTTCATTTGCATGACACTGCATGTAAAGGAACTGGGGGTTGAAGGGACTGTTTGGGTATTACTTTCTTGGTAGAAAATCAGGAACCTATTAATCAGAAGTGAGGAACACTATAGAGGAGGGGGCTCACTTCGACATCTAAGGAATCAGAGGAAGGTAAGGGGTCATGTCTAATCATTTTGGGTACCTCTAGGGCTAGAACAGCATTGGGGAAGACAAATGGAGCAGGTTAGGGAAGGACACACCAGATGCTGGGGGGAACTAGTGAGGGAGGTTGGGGACAGCACAAGAGGGGGTGACACTGGGGCAGCAGGATGCTAAGGGGGCCAACATGGGTAGAGTTGTGGGATGAAATGGTTGCGGGGTGGAGGTGTGGATGAACATACTGTGGAGGCTAGGATGTTGCCCAATCTGTAAGAGGTTGAGGCGTCTAGAGGAGGAAGTGCTGTGTCTTGGTAGAGAGTTGGAGAGGATGGGGGGGCAGGAGGCAGGAAGGTCTCCTCCTGGGAATAACAAGAGGACACCACATGGGAGGAACAGAGGTTCTGGGGAGGGGTAGGTAGGTAGGGAGGGAGTGCAGGAACAGAATGAACAAGGGGCATAGCACTGGTGGGAAGACTAAAGTCAGGGGAAGAAGCCAACGCACAGCCTAGCAGAGGGGGGAGGAAATAGGTTTACTGTGCTGGCAACACTGGTGGAGGAGGAGGGGGTGGGTGATCTCCAGGAGGGGGCGGGAGAGGGAAAATGAGAGGAAACCATAAGAGACAGGAGGCGGTCAGAGTAGGGGGACAGGGGTGAAGGGGAGAGTAGCACTGCTGGTGGGGAGGAGGATGGGGACATAGTGGAGGGAGGGACCTGGGTGGCGGGGAGGGATATGGAGGACTGTAAGGGAGCAGTGAAGGGGTGGGGACAGGTCAGGGGTGAGGGGAGATCCAATGGGAAATGGGTAGGGATAGAGCAGGGGCAGGCTCTAGTAATGGATACCTTGGGAAAAGGGTGTGGTGGAGATAAGGAAGGAAGAGAGGTATGTGCTAGTGCTGGGTGATTCCATACTAAAAGGGATCAGATGGGGCTGCAAGAGCAAAAGGCATAGTCGCATATGGGTGAAAGCCATACCTGGGCTAACGGCGGACAGGGAGGGGCAGGCATTTCTTAAGTGTGCAAGGAGGGGCAGGAAGAAACTAGGAGGGCTATTTGAGAAAGTGGGGGTATCGGTGGCCTTCTCAGAGGTGCTCCCTCTACCCTGCATGAGTACGGGGAGGAAAGGAAGGATTGGGGAGTTCAACACTTGGCTGGGGGAATGGTGTCAGTCCAAGAGGTATGGGATAGTGGGGGGCTGGGGCAGAACCTGGGACAGTAATGATCTATATGCAGGGGACAGGCTGCACTTGAGCGGGGAAAGGAAGGGTGTATTAAAACAGAGGTTTGAGGGGTACATAGCATCAAGGATAGATTTAGACTAGGTGGGAGTGCGGCATGAGGACAGCTGGAAGGCAGGGATCCCAGAGAAGGAGCCAAGTGAGCTAACCCCCCAAGCTATCAGAAAGGGATTTGGGGATGGGGCACAAGGAGGGATGAGGAGGGGTAAACAAGGGGGGGAACAGGTTGGAGGGTGGCCTCACTGAATGTGAGAAGCTTAAGTAACAAAACAGCTGAGCTACAGGCTCTCTTCTCAGTGGGGAAGGTGGACATTGTGGCCATCATGGAAACATGGGCCTCCCAGTACCAGGACTGGGATATGATGATCCCAGGGTACCAGATATTCAGGAAGGACAAGGCGAAGGGGAAGGGGGGGTGTATGGTGATCTACATGAGGGAGGGGATAAAGTGTATAAGGGAGGAGGGGAAGGAAGGCAAGACAGAGGTCCTTTGGATGCAGTTTCAAGACCCCAAAAGCAGGACACTGAGGGTGGGGGTAGTGTACAGGCCACCAGTTTGGGGGATGACCTGGATAGGGAGTTGGCTGAGCAGATTAGAAGGGTCTGTAGGAAGGGGAACACAGTGGTGATGGGGGACTTCAACCTACCTGGGGTGGACTGGAGCACCCCAACCACCATGAGTGCAAAGGAGCAAGTATTATTAGAGGCAATGCAGGCCAACTTCCTGGTGCAATTAGTCTGAGAGCTGACTAGGGTGGAAAGGACTCTGGACCTGGTATTAACAAATGAGGCAGTGGTAAGGGATCTGGGGGTGGAGGACCTCCTGGCTGGGAATGACCATCACTCAATGTGTCACACTCAATATGGGCAGGGAAACAGGAGGTACAGGTACCAGGGTGATTGAATTTATGGGGGTGGACTTTAAAAGGATGCAGAAAATTTTGGTTAGGCATCTGGTGGGAATTCAAACAGGCATGGATGCTAGCCAAAAATGGGATATTATTAAAAAAGGGCTTGCAGAGGGTACTTAGACTTGTACCAGGGCATGGAGCAAGAAGGGTAGAGCAAAGAAGCCCAGTTGGTTGACTCGGGAGGTCATGGAAGGGGTGAGGGCCAAGAGAAAAGCATTCCAGAGACTCAGGAAAACTGACGGGCAAGGGGACAAGGAGGACTACACGAGGAAGTCCAGGAAGGTTACCAGGCTAGTCAGAGTGGCCAAGGCTACTAGAAAGCTGAGACTGGCACAGGAATTTAAGGATGGGGAAAAGGACTTCTTCAGATACATTGGTGAGAGAAGAGAAACAAAGCCCAGATTGTGAGGATTAGAAAGTATGGGGGTGGATGGAGAAGGGGGGAGGACCAGGCAGAGGCACTGAATGATTACTTCTGCTCTGTGTTCATGAAAGAAAAAGGGGGGGCAGATACTCCATGGGAGGTGGGGTGTTGGCAGGGGGGAGGGGCTGACTGATATCGGGATTACAGAGGACGGGGTATTGAAAGGACTAAAGGCTCTGAGGGTGGACAAAGCACCGGGACCAGATGGCATTCACCCTAGGGTACTTAGGGAGCTAGCAGAGATCCTGGCAAGACCACTGGCAAACCTATTCAGTACATCACTGGACACAGAATGCATGCTACAAGACTGGAGGATGGCCCATGTGTTGCCCATTCACAAAAGTGAACCGAAGAATGAACCGGGCAACTACAGGCTGGTGAGCCTCACTTCAATCGTGAGGAAGCTCATGCAGACAATCCTAAAAGTGAGGCTAGTGACCTTTTTGGAGGACAATGGTCTCTGGGACAGTCAACAGCAAGGGTTTGTCTCCAGCAGATCCTGCCAGACAAACCTAGTTGGGTACTATAGGTAACCTGGGAACTGGACAAGGGCCATGCAGTGGATGTCCTGTATTTAGATTTCAGCAAGGCCTTTGACTCGGTACCGCATGGGAGACTGGGGGGGGGAGTTGGAATATATAAGGGTGGGAACAAAAATGGTCAATTGGATCACCAACTGGCTGAGGGGTAGGCAGGAAAGGGTGGTGTTGGTGGAGGAACTCTCCTCACTGAGGGATGTAACAAGCAGGGTACCGCAAGGATTGTTATTGGGATCAGTACTGTTTGGGGTATTCATAGACAATATCTCACACAGGATCCAGAGAAAGAGCAGTCTGTTCACAGATGATACCAATATAGGAGCTGTGGTAGATGACATAGAGGGGTGGAGAGGGCTGCAGAAGGACCTGATCAAACTACAGGAGTGGTTGGAAACATGGCAGTTGGGGTTCAATACCAAGAAGTGCAAGGTCCTGCACTTTAGAGCTAGGAACCAGGGGAGAAATATCAGTTGGGAGGGGTACAGTTGGAAAGCACCATGGAGGAAAAGGATCAAGGGGTGCTTATAATGGGGAGTATGAATCACTCAGATCAATGCAGGAAGGTGACTGCAAAGGCCAACAAGATACTGGGGTGTATAGCAAGGCGAATCTCCTCCAGGAACAGGGAGGTGATCCTCCCCTGTACAGGTCACTGGTCAGGCCACACCTGGAATACTGCATGCAGCACTGGTATCCATTCCTGAAGCAGGACATCAGATTGTTGGAGGGGGTGCAGCATAGGGCAATGAAGATGATCCAGGGACTGGAGGGAAAATCCTATGAGGATAGGCTGGGAGAGCTGAACATGTATTCCCTGGAGGAGAGAAGGGATAAGGGAGATATGATCGAAACCTTCAAATACTTAGAGGGAATAAACAAGACTAATACAGAAGGGAATTTTCAGATCAGAAGGGGGAAGGACATGAGAGGGCATCTGTTGAGATTGGAGGGAGAAGATTCAGAAGGGAAATCAGGAGATACTTTTTCATGAAAAGGGTGGTGGACAAGTGGAAAAGTCTGCCCAAGGAAGCAATATCCTGTAGAATGGTGGGTGGATTTAAGAAGAGGTGGGACAGAGTGGGGGGGTTGTTATGAAGAGGAGAGGGAGGGAGGGTGGGGCAGCTGCAAGTTGAGGGCTAGCTGCACAAACAAGCAGACTTGATAGACTGTGAGGCCTGTTTCTGCTGTCATTTTCGTATATTTGTATGTTCATATGCTGCTAATCGGAGCTAATACAGTCCCCAGGAACAAAAGACTGCAAACAATCAAACAATTGAGTCACCCAGGATAGTTATAGAGGACTACAGCTAATAGTAAAAGTAAACTAAAACAAATGTTTATATCCCCCAACTGCTATAGAAATGGAACTAGTGACAAGAAAATGTATAACATTTACAATATGTAGTAGTGTAGTTCTCCTTGAAGTTCTTACAGTAATTTTACCTTGAGTAGAAAGGAAAAGAAGAAAAAAAAAACAGAGAAAGAAAGAACACATAAACAGGGGGGATGGGGGGGGCACAAGATGAGAAATCACACAGAGAAATGACAAAAAGGGAAAGAGAGAAAGATAGAGACAGTAATAGAGACTGCCCAGTGCAGGGCTTACAATTACATCAAATTGTACTATGCTTCATCTAAAACTGCAAAATGCTTAAGCAGGGAGAATACCCCTACCAACCCCCTATTCTTCTTGGCTCTGATCCATCCTATAACATTTTTATGTGCGTGCCTATAATTAAATATTAACACATTTATATGGCAATAATCCTATTATGGGGAGGCTTATGATCTATGTTTGGCAGTGTTTCCAAATGATATTACTTGAACAATTTGCACTGAAGCAAGTTTCAGCAAATAACCAAGCTATTTATCTTAAATTTTGTGTTCATGAATGTCTTGAAATGGCTCTGTAGCAGGTCTTTCTTTACATTAAGACACTGTGGGCAGCATGTTCAAAGAGTTTGACTGCCACAAACTGACTGCACCTTGCAAACTGTCCAAGTGTATATTTTCTGCTGCACTTGCAGTGTTTGAAAGGACAGTCTGCATGGCACAAAGCAGTTGTACAGCAGCACTAATGGAAACATTGTACACATGCAAATGAGAAGAGTAAACATGCATAAAGGTGGAGTGGAATAGTTGAAGTCAGTTCCATGCCAAAAAATGTCATTTCTGCAGTGTTTTCTCAGAAACATGTCTTAACTGTGTGGAAATATCTGCGGATCATAGAAAACACTGTACTCATGCCCTTAACAGACCAGTGCACCTTCAGTGTGGCACAGTATTTATTTATTTATTAGCTTTTGTTAACTGGGTAAGCATAATAGACAAGGAATGTCTATTTTCAGGTATGATCCAGGAGATTACGAGAACATGGTTTACAAAATAGTGCAAGGGAATTACAACAATGTGAAATACAAGCAATGAGCAGGGTGATACAAATACACAGGTAGAGGATAAACAGAAGAGCATATACATCAAGGGTAAGAACAAGCAAACAAGAGTTATATTTCATGGAAATAATACAAGTGCAATTTGTCTGATTTTGAGGATGGCAAGTGCTGAGGTGAATGGCACACAGGGTAGATAATTCCCCTTACTAGAGCTCAGAGGGGGTAGGGGCCCAAGGAAGTGGTGGGTACACGCCAGGGTTATGGGTATCATGAGCTTTATGTAACAGTTTGTGTTGTGGGTGGGGTAACATTGTCTTTAAAATGCACACTTTTGTGGATAGCAATGAAAAGTCCTCCCAAGGTCACTGGAGCATTAAAAACTCTTCCAGAGATCCACAACCACACTAGCACGTACCTTGCAGTGGTGTTGGAGGTGTGCTGTATCCTTAAGTTGACTCTTCCCCATGTGCATCCAAGCAGTTTTACAATAGACAGCCAAAAGCCTACATCCACTGTGTCTAATAAAAAGCCCTGTTACATATGTATATTTTTCAGTTAGTGATGTGAGGATTTGTTGTTACTGTCTTGCATGCAGTGTGGGGTCATTTGCATATCCAGCCTTGAATTCAGTAGGCTTAGAGCCTAGCAGACTAATGGTTTGCAGTGCAGTTTCCCCAATTTGTCTGCCCTGCCAGGTCCTCCATGCAAATGTTATTTGTGCTAGTGTTAACTTGCTGAGCACTGACCTCACAGGGGCTATTTTCAAACAAAGGCTGCACAAAACACACATCGCACTGAGCATATTTTAATATAACCCCCTACAACAGCTATGCTAATTTGTGCATGCTAACTCAGTTTTTTGTGAAATATATTACTGATTTTGAATATGCTGCCCTGTATGTGCAAACAAAATAATGCCACTATAACTCAGTTTAGGGAGTGAAATAACAATCTGACCAAGTCCCAGGGCTTCTGTTAAATGTTAGGAAGTAATTTATGTTGAAAAATGGTAAAAGTTACAAAACACAGGGAGCTCCCAAACAGTTAAAAAAAAAGAGAGAACATGAGACGACACTGAAATTGGCAGACAAGTAAATCAAAAATGGTCAACTCTTTTCTGAAAGAAAGTGTATTTTACTAGTAAATGGGCAGACTAGATGGATCAAGAGATCCCCATCTGCCATCACATTCTATGTTTCTATCTTCTATTACCTTTTACACATTTCCCTCACTTTGAATATTGACTTTTATTTTTTAATAGTTTTCATTTTCATAATATTCAAACATTAACAGGAAATATTTATACAAATGATTAAAACAATAACAAAATATGCTACAACAATATAGATTTATGATCACTGCTATCAATAACATAAAAACAAATATGTCTTTAGATCATACAACTACAAAAAGAAAAAATGAAACAGCATTGTAAGTAACCTGTTTCTAGTACACCCCCACCCTCAATATTCATAATATTTGAAATGACTAACTTAAAAACAGGGACAAAAAGGAAAAAAGATAAAAGGAGATGATCATGCAAATCATAAAAGAAAAAAGAGGAAAAGGAATTCAAGGAAGAATAATACATGCTTTCTTATTGTGAAACGTGTCAGCTGCTAAGGATTAGTTGAGTAGTAGGTCATGAAAGTAGCATCATAATCAGAGAATCTATTAATGAATTTGAATATAGAGCCGGTGTCCAGCACAGCACTCCTCTCACCACCATGGCTGGCCACCGATTGAGCTGTCAATGAACTTGCTTTTGGGGTCACGGACACCCCTTTATTTAAAGATGGCCACTGCATGCTATGCGGCTATGGAGTAATTGCAGGAGCTATGCCATCGTTCCCTGTCTAATCCAATACTTTGCCTTTCCAGTTGTTCTTGTGCAGCTGCTCTTTGGTTTGATGCTACTGCCCCTGTTGTGTATTTCTGTTCCCTGCTAGGAAGAAGACTGTGTGATGGTGGTTGCCAGATTAGCAGGTGAGAACAGAAAGCCCTTTGGGGGGCTGGAATCCCAGGTAGCGGCAGTGCACTGAAAAGACCGCTAATAGAATAAGCCATGAGCACATCCTAATCCTGGAATATAGCTGTAGTGTTCACACGACTAGGAACTAACCAAAAAATACAAAAGGGAATAGGAGTTCAATGGAGTTAAGGCAACAAGGTAGAAGGTAGCTCTCTGAGAACTTGCTGAATGAGAGTAAGGGTATTTTCCCTAATGGAACAACTTTCGGCAAAGTATACTTTTAACACTTTTTATATTCGTAGACATTTGCTACTCATGCTGACACGGATAGAACTCGACAGAACATTTTTTTAAGCTCTTATCTGTACTGTACTATATTGTGCTCAATCTTTTTGAATAGAGTTAATAGATTTAATAGATTTATTGATGATTCCTTACAGCTATTTTATTCACATATGGGTTTTTAAACTCCGCATATTGGTTTTTAAACTCTGCCCTTGTAAGGTCACGTGAGTTTACTGCTTATGAGTTTACTACCTGAGCAGGTGCTGGCACTCCACTCCAAGCAAGCTGTCCCCTTCTGACCATGGAACTCTCTTTAATTTTATTCTTAGCAGCATCCTTATTCCTTTTTCATATTATTTTGGTGTTTTATTTTCTGTTCTCAAACTCGTGGCCAGAATTAGAAGTGATTAGGGCAACTCTTTACTTTGAGGAGTGGCTCTGCTCATGATAGTTGTGTGTGCTGATGAAAGTAATGCAATGCATATATATATCGGTGCTATTAGTTTATTGCTAGGTTTCATATGTAGTAGCTACTGTACTAGTCACACCTGCAGTCCTAGTTGTCCTAATAGTTTCAGCAGCATTAGCTGGCTTGTGTTTTAAGTGTTCTAACCTCTTAGCTTTTAAGTTCTTATCCTTTAATAAATCATTCTCATGCATTTTCCCCTGCCAAATCACAAATGGATTCATAAGGTCTGTGCTCTGAGTTTACTCCGGTACTGTGGAGTGGAGGCATGCTGTGATTTGTGCACTACATTTTTTCCCTTTTTTTTAGCACAAGTACTGGTCTGCTTTTTCAAATGTCTAAGTTGTAATTCTTGTTTTCTCCATGATTGTTGCTGAAACTACCTATATTTTTGACATATATGCAAAATTGAGACTCTACATATAGTGTATTTAGTGCACCTTTCAGTTCATTGCCTGCCCCTAAACCTACTGTCACTGCCACTGCTACTGCTATTGTTACTGCTATTGATACTGTCATTCTTGTTGCTACTGTTACTACTATTGGAACAGTTGAATCAAGGGCAAGAATTGTGACTTGATTGTGTATGTACTAGTTATTAGTTATCATCTGTGAGATCTCTGATATATTACTTGATATGTACTACTTGGCAAATTCTGGCCTTCTTTTGCCCCCCATTCCTCCATCCTCCAGGTCTAGAAATAATGTGGTGGTTACCAAGGTGCAATTAAATGAATAACTGACTTTGACCACAGAAACTAACTTAACTCTGATGTTAATGGTGCAGAGACCCTCAAAAAGGGGAAGAATTCTCATAAAAAAATAATAAGGCTAAACAGATGACTCCTTAAAATTTGACTAATCCACAGAGGAGACATAACAAAAAAAACCTGTGGATAATATTTCACAACAAAAAAAATTACCAAACATTTAACCAATAAGGTAAACTTAAATCTTAAGGAAGGCTTCCTACAAAATGTTTCAGGCAGCTGCCAGACAAATGAAAAGCATTTAACCTCTACTCCCAGAATGGATGTACAGGGGGTAACTCCTCAGCACATGAATGGGAAGGAAAAGAGACATCTGATTCTCTTATGAAATATCTCCTATTAACTTTTAGATCTGCAGAATTAGACTGCAGCCTAGTGTATAATAAGAGTGTACAGGAATTAACTAAAAATGCAGGCGCCTTAATTTAAGGCTTTCTACAACTGCCAGGTTCGTCTCTTACTCAGCAGAATGGGTCCGAGAAACAGGAATTACCTGAAAATAAATTCCCAAAAACAACTATGTGTGAAGTTATCCTGGAGCTACAAAATGGTTCCACCCTTGGAATGTGCCCATGAAAGTACCGCTGTCAATGAGAGAGCCAGCAAAAAAGGTGACCTGAAGCTGAACTCCGCAACAACAGCACACAGAGGAATGGCATCACCAGCAAAGAGTGCACACCCCTGATTCCCACAGAACCCCCCAACTGAACAGCATCAGGGCTACCGGAGGCGCGGCAACAAGGGACAGCACCGCAGACAAGAGTGTGCCCACCAATGTGTCCCTGTGGACACAATGTGAGAGCAAACAGGGTGAAAAGTTAAGGTGGACATGGCACTCACACTGGGCAATCATCCTGCACCGCAGTGTAAAAGGCAGCCTAATGCTCTAGGCTGCCTACAGTGTCCCCTCCGCCATGGGAGCATACATGGACGACAGCTGTGCCGACAGTGGGAGGGCACGGCCCCCCCCATGTAAACATGGACCTTGTGATAGCACAATGTTTGCCCAGTCAGTGAGGAGGGTGTCAATGACACATTGCCCATGGGCCCCCACTCCCCCATGTTGGAGCACCGGGAGTGCCTCTGTGTGGTAGGGCAGGTGCACCACAGATGCTGCCGCAGTGTCAGCTGTTCCCACAACACACAGGGTGCCTTGTTTACTTGGCACTGTGAATGCGGGTTTGTTCTTTCTGTTTTCACCACTTCACTGGTGGAAGAATGCCGGTGCTGTAATGCTGGTGCCCTGATCACCCAGAATCCTACAAAACACTATCATAAGGCTAAAAAACTAGACAAGACTACATCAATGCAAAGGGATATGGAAAGCACAGCTGATGTGCAATCTGAATTATCTGCAGATAGCAAAATTCTGAAAGAACCGGTTGAGAAATCCAAAATTATCCTTATATCTCAGGACAAGGAGGATCCTCTCCTTTATTTTCCATCCTACCAAAGCAAGGATATCATACAGTGAATGAGCAATCCATACACTGCCATTCTCATACTCATGGAACAATTTGCAATCATCTGGAATGAGCTAGACACTATAAGGGAGAATCTAGCCATAAACAGAGCTAGAATGGATGACATTCTAAGAACTTCCTATCAG
Organism: Neoceratodus forsteri; assembly: GCA_016271365.2. Classification (NCBI taxonomy): domain Eukaryota; kingdom Metazoa; phylum Chordata; order Ceratodontiformes; family Ceratodontidae; genus Neoceratodus; species Neoceratodus forsteri. The sequence goes on along the minus strand of CM028134.1, from coordinate 583,577,102 downwards.
TTACAACCCTCCCACTTGAGTCATCTTCGATTTCTGCTGCAGAGAGCCCAAGAAATGCTTTGAAGGCTCAAATTAGACCCATTTTTAGTTCAATTGATTTTCCTGATCTATTCCTTATGTGAAAGATTCACTCCAAGAACAGGGCTAAAAAAAAATCTAAGAAAAGAAGGAAAATAAAGACCCATGTGGAGCACAAAGGTCAGCGCTCAGGATCCAGATCTAAAAAAACCAAAAACATTATCCTCCCCTCAATATAATTAAGGGGATAACTTAATGAAGGCTGCAGAAAAAAGGGGGCCAGGTGTAGATTCCACTATGTCTGCCATTACCCCACAAAAAAGCAGGTTGCAGGTCTTTAAGACTAAGACTATAGGTGCTGACTTTACCATTAATAAACATGATTGTAAACTGACCAGGAGGAAGGTGGTGAAATATGAGACTCAGTCCAAAGTACACCTGACTGGTCTGCACCCCCTGCTCCCTGAAAAACCATGGCCCTCTGCCTGTAAAAAAAGCTCTTCTTGGGGTATTAAGCAATTACCAATGGCAGATAGCCCTTATTAGGGTACCTCTGACTCAGAGTGAAGTTTCTCTGACACTAGATGTGGGGACCATACCTTTCGATCATGGTATCTTTTATATGAGGTATATGGGGTGAATAAAGAGGAATTTGAAAGAGAGTAAAAATATGTCAGAGTATGTCATCCAGACGGAGGATGGGGATATAGTAAAGGCCTTCTGGTGCAGAGATGAATTAGGCTTGGAATGTATAGAAATTCACTGTGATAATCACAGAATAGCTCATTATATATGAAAAACTGGCTATCTACTCGATAAGTTTAATATGATTCTCACATATGTGAACGCAAAAAACTACTCAATTGTGATAGGTCAGCATCCTGTGATGGCTCATGTGCTACTATTAGTATATTCAGCCTGAAGAAACCTAGAGGGGAACAGATGGCAAATTAATAAAAACATTATGTTCTTTTTTTTTGCAAACTTTCTACAGATCCCCCTTGGTTATAGAGGGGTAATCAGAGCTAAAAGGAGGGAGGATCATGACTGCGCCCAGGTAGATGTCCTGTTTAAATCCAAGACAATTGCTGATAAAGATTTAGAGAAAAGCAATATTCTTGACACCATGTGCATCTATGTAGTGACCAGCTCAATATTAGAGGTACAGAAAGATCTCCCGCCACAGTTAAGTGCAGATCAAGAGCTTGCAGTAGGTTCAGTATCACAATCAAATAGATTCATAGCCTTAGCAGTTCAATCTCCCACTCAGTTGCCTGAAGTGGAATTAACAGTTTTCATTCGGAGACAAATAAGAATCATATTTTGAGTTGGCCTGCTGGTGCTGAGGGTCGAGGCGCTGGACACCACACCTTGTGTCATGCCGGTGACCGGGTTCAGGAACAGACTCAGGCCACTGGGGGTCAGCAGGGGAAGGAAGGGACTGAGCATCTGAAGGACTGGTCTCCCTTCCCGGGGTGGGCTAGGGGACTTGCACCACTTCTTAGCAGCCCCTGATGGAGATCAGGAGCCTTACAAGGAAGCAATGCTGTAATTCAGGGATGGCATGGTGGCAGACATCGACACATTAGTGCCCAGACATTATTGCACGTCCACTCTCCAGGGGGCAACTACAATTGAAATATCCTGGTGGACCAGGGAGACAATGAGGGCTCCAGGAGCCTAGCCCACATTCCCAATGCTGGATCATCCCTCCAACATCTCTCCCAAGCCCACCCAACCAGGATTGACCCTCTAATCTCAGAAAGGCTGCCAGGTAAATGGGGCGGGCCCTTCCCCAGGTGTGATCCTGGAGGCTGGAAGGTCCTTGGGAGGGTGCACTCCAATCTCATTCCCAGAGTAGGGGGATTTTGGCAGGAAGTAGAGGCAATGGCTGAGTGGGCACCTCTGAGAGATGCCCTGGTCCACTGGTGCCAGTAAAAAAGACTCTACACAAAAAAATCATATCCTGTCCTGGAATATTGCAGATTTTAGGCAAAAGGAGCAGAACAGGACTGGTTAGAATATATATTATCCTACGAGATTCCCTGCTTCCAAGAGACCTGGTACTCTAAAGGACAGGACTTACAAATCAATAACTTTGAACTTTTCCAGGTCCCAGCTAAAAAAGATTGCAAGCTGGGCAGAACCTCGGGAAGTCTAGCATCTTTGGTTAAGTTGAGGGGGGCGGATATCTGCATACCTGGTTAATAGCAAAGACTTTTGTTTTACATTACATATTAAGACTGGTCATTTTAAAGTTTTATTAGCCTGGAGACAGAGAGGGTAGACTGACATTTTTTTCTGCACTGGAAGCTTCCACTATTGACTATGCAATCTGGGATGTAGACCGGTTTGAGGAATTGCCCCAGAAAGTCTTGAATGTAGCTATCCTTATTGTGGGTGACTTCAACACCAGAATAGGGATGCTTGATGGCCTCTTAGACAGTTCAGCAGTCAGTTCCCTTTGCAAGCTCCACTTCCTTCCAGTTAGAAAAACTTTAGATGCCAAAATAAACCAAGCTGGGGCTATCCTTATTGAGCTAATGCAGGAATACAGTTTCTACCCACTCAACAGCAGACTGCCTGGAGACAGAGAGGGTAGACTGACATATTTTTGTGCACTGGAAGCTTCCACTATTGACTATGCAATCTGGGACGGCCCCATTGAAATATTGTATTCTTTTCAAGTTGTCAATAGTAGTGAGAGTGACCACCTGCCTCTGGCTATTGGGTTGGCAGCAAGTGTGCTGTCCCCATTAACAGCTGTAGTGGGGTACCCAAATGGGTGCAAAGCAACACAAATGGAAATTATAAACTAAAAGAGGATTAGGTGGACAAATGAAACCTCTTCTAATATCCTTAAGATGTCACTCTCATTTCTTAGTCTGATTCTACAGGCTGAGCTTGATAGCTATACGGCAATGAAGCAATTGCTGTCCTAGCAACCGTGTATGTGTTGATACTGCACTTATAAACCTGATGTTACAAAGTGCTTTTACCCTGTTTGTACCTATGAATGTTATGTCTTGTGTATCTTCCTCGACTTGGAGCCTTTGCAAACAAGACTATGGCTCAAAGATAATAATCCTAAACTGAAATAAATAAATAAATTAAAAAAATTAATGGAGCTTTATAAATTGCTGAAAATATTTCTCTCCGATCTTTGTAACTCAATGTATACTCAACATAGAATTTACATTACAGGTAAGACAGGCTGATTTGACCAACCTTGTAGGCAAGAAAAAGCAAAGTTATTAAAAGTTGTTAAGGCCACTGGGGCATCCCACTAGGGATAACTGCTGACACTTAAATAGAATAAGAAAAGTATATAAAAACTTTCTACTGGAAAACATGGAATACTATATAAAGCAATGGGAAACCATGCTAGAAATGATAAAAAATTATTAAAAAGCATTTTGGTGCCTGGTGGCCAAGGGAACTGCCAACTGATCTAACTCATTAGACAATTATATATCAGCTGAGACTTGGGTGGAATATTTTAACTTTCTGTTATATGATCCATTAACTAGTCATAATTTCCTCACTTTAATCTGCTGCCCAATAACTCCTATTACTACAGAAGAGGTAAGCACTACAATTTTATATTTAAAATGCAAAAAAGCCCAAGAGCCAGATCAAATTCCTGCTGAGGTCTCCCTACAGACCCCCTTAATTTTGACAGATTTCTTCTGCAGATTTTTTAACAAATGCATAAAGGGCTTTTTCCAAACTCCTGGTGAGCAGCAGAAATTGTGCCAATCTTTAAAAAGGGTGATAAATCTGACCCCAAAATGTATCATCCAACTATTATTGGATATTTCTGAAAACATATTTACTGTGATCATTCTCTCACGATTACAGGAACAACTTGTGGCTAATGGTGAATTGACACCTCTGCAATTTGGTTTCAGAGAAAACTGCTCCACAATAGATAATAACTATATTCTAAGACACCTATGGGAAAAGTATTGCATGATCCAGGGTCAAAACATTTATGTTGCCTTCATCGACTTCTCTTTGGCCTTTGATTGCGAACTATTCTGAGGCAAGGCATTTGCTACATATGCTCGGAGTGCCCTTCTCTCTACAATATCCGGCATCAATGTGGATTAGAAACATAGAAACATAGACTTTGATGGCAGATAAGGACCACTTGGCCCACCCAGTCTGCCCATTTCCCTACCTATTGGATAAGCTGCAGATTCTAGTTAACCAACAGCCTACTGCCTGCAACCCCCCGCTATAACTGCCTTATGTCTGTCCCATGCACGTTTGAATTCCCCCACTGTTTTAGACCCTACAACCTCTCCAAGAAGGCAGTTCCATGCGTCCACCACTCTCTCCGTGAAAAAGAATTTCCTCACATTACCCCATAGCCGTCCCCCCTCTAACTTTAAATTGTGCCCCCTTGTTCTTACACATCTCTTTTTCTGAAAGATGCGACCCTCCTGGACTTTGTTGATTCCCTTGAGGTACTTAAAAGTTTCTATCATGTCCCCCCATCCCTCCTTTCATCAAAGGTATACATATTAAGCTCTCTGGTCTCTCTTCATATGGTTTCTGATGTAGACCCTGCACCATTTAGTTGCCTCCTCTGGACTGCTTCCATCCTGTCTATGTCCTTGCGTAGATGGGGTCTCCAAAACTGCCGAGTACTCCAGATGGGGTCTCACCAACTGTCTGTATAGAGGGATAACCACTTCCCTTTTTCTACTTGCGATACCCCTCCCTATGCATCCCAGTATCCCCCTGGCTCTCCTTACTGACTTCTCACATTGCTTACTCACCTTTAGGTCAACTGATATGACTACACCCAGATCCATTTCCATTATTGTTGTCGTTAGTACCTCACCTGCTATTGTGTACTCTTCTCCTGGATTTTTACTTCCCAGGTGCATTACTTTGCACTTCTTTGCATCTTCAACCTTTTTATTTGGGGATGAGTATCGAAGAGGTATGGGGGGGGGGATAATGGTGAATACTGCCATATTATGGCCTACAGAGAGCCTTGACGTAGCAGGATCCTGACACTGGGGTCTCACCCTCATACCCAGTATAATTCGAGCAGGGTAGGTTCAGCCTTGTCTCCCTCTCTGTTCTCAATCCCAAATGGAAAGGCTACATTTACTTATTCAGCAATAAGGGTGTTGATGCACAGTCAAAGAACTCACTATGTTTGTATGTATTGTTATGACATAGATTGAAACCTGCTATGCAGGTGCAGAACTCTATAGACTTTGAGTGCCTCCGGGCTATATCTCAGAATTACTGCTACATGTGTGTATGTATATAGCCCCCCCAGATTTAATGTTAGATATAATGCACATGTGTCAGGGGGACTATCCATGCCACCCACATAAAGTGGCTGCACCAAGTACATGCCAAGCTCCAACAACTTGTAAATGCTGTTTATGCCATGAAGTCCGTTCCCTCTCGGGGGGAAGGGGTCAGAATCTGAGACATAGAAATGAGTATCATAGATGGCATCGGGAAGACACTTTGTCCTTCCAAGGCAACATGCTATACATAGCCTGTACCAGTTCCCAGTGCGGCAAGTACCAGTGAACACACATGTCCCCCTTAGACAGTCTATGAGCTGTGGTGGAAACCGAACGTCCAAAGAGAACTTATGTACATCCTATGGGGTGACACATAGGTATAGGACAGAATGGCATGGAGTTTATGTATGCTATATGGTCTTATAGATAATGAATCTTCACATTGTTATCACTGCTATAATTCCTGCCCACTCTCAGGTGATTATATGAGCTGCCTGTGCAGTTCTTTTCTACACTTGATGTCTGTTTCTTCTGTTACTAGGTGTACCCCAACACATCTGGAGCACCGACTCCACCATGCTTCTCAGGGTGGTCAGGCTAGCCTCTGGGTGAAATGGGGCCTACGCTCGAGGGTGCAGAGCACCTCCGTGCCGCGTATGTGAGGTGCAGAGACACTCCATATCCATTGTGCCCACTGTGTGGGATGCACTAAAGGGGGTTATGCAGCTCCCACACACCCGATCCCCTACCCGCATCGAACGCAACACACGGGGGGGGCATGCCAGCACTATACGGCATGCATAAAGCCGCATAAAGCTGTGCACCAGGGTGTGTAGAAGGGTAGCCGGTACGCCAGGGTAAACCTTGCTGTAAGTCCCCTACACGCCCTGCCCCCCGTGCACACCAGGCGAGGGAATGTCCCCATGGCAGGTGAGCATTCCCCACAGAGTGACCCAGCTCCATCCCCATACCCCAGAGGCTGACCCACCCACACATACAGTGCTTCCCCGTGCCCACAGCTGCACATCCACCCCAAGGCAGCACCACTGTACCCCTGCTGCCCATGGCCCGATATTGTGCCGGCGAGGCACCTGGTGTGGCAAGGTATACCCCCAGCTGCATCTGTCCCTGGATCGCAAGCCCCACCATGTGGATACCTGCCCCTGGTAGTACACCCCTCTCACCCACACACACGGACACAGGGTTCCCCGTCCCACACACCACTGTCCAGTGATAACCCCCAACACCCACACACATCTGTGGCACTGCCACCCCCTTCCTCCCACATGGTCCAGCAGTGCCACGTCTCAGGATGGCTGGCTGCACTACCCATCACACACCACCATGGCTGCCGGCCATCTGACATCCACAGGGGCTCTCAGCTACCATGCACTCTGCTGCATAAGGAATCTACTGTTACACTTGGGATGGGCATCTGATTGGATGCCCACCCAGGTTGGTGACTCCACCCCTGGCTGCCCCGTGGAAATGCTACGTGCTGGGGGGGGGGGCATGCCCATGGACTGGTCAAGGCTGTTGGGGAATACTGGACACGCATCTGTCCGTAGGTGCGGAGCTCTGCAGGTGGGATATGCACCTCAGGAGTGTAATTCCTGCCTGTTGGAGCATAGGCCCCATTGTGCTGTTGGCTAATTGCCATGACTGTACCCTAATTCACTTATGCTGTGATGACGTAAATAGTTATTGGTTGTTGTATTCTGCACTGCTTTGGATATTTACTAATCTTGGTACATTAGGTAATGTTAGTTATTGTAAAGAATTGTGGACAGCAGGTATATGTGTCTATTACAAGACTGGCTCTAAATTCATCCTTAGGTTAGCTAAAAGACATGCAGATAGAAACGTGGTTAATGTAGTATATCTGCAGGTCTGCTATGAGACACCATCTGCTTTTACATTATAAGATATACAATTCTTAATTGGTACCACCATAAATCACCATGGCTGAATTAGTTTGCCATAAATGGAATGTCAGGGGGCTTAATACCCGTCAAAAGAAAAAAAGTGTTGTCACACTTGAAGCGGAAGAAGTCTCACATAGCATTCCTCCAGGAGACCAAGCTTGTCAATAGTGATCACTCATTCCTGGTTAAGGACTGGGTGGGACAGGAGGTTCATTCATGTGACCCCACTAGGAAAAGTGGTGTTGCAAACTTTCTTCATAAAAGATATAAATAGATGGTCTCTGCATTCTGGGCTGACCCCACAGGTAGGTGGATAATGGTAATATTCTCTACACCAACAGGCCCTATATTGTTATGCAATGTCTATCCACTAATCAGTATGATCCTAGCTTTTTCCACTGAGTAGCTGATACCCTAGGTTCCATATCACCCCCACACTACCCCATACTGTTAGGTGACAATTTTAACTTAACCCTAATCCTTCTGCTTGATAGAAGTGCCACAGGCAAGGAATTGCACCTGAGAGGTGGGCGTGCCCTCTAGCAACTAATGACAGATTTTGGCCTTACAGATATATGGTGTTTGTTCCATCCCTGCGACATGGATTATACCTACCACTCTGACGTCCATAAATCATATAGTAGAATGGATTTCTGACTGACTTCTCCTATCTTGATACAATTCACCCTTGATTCAAATATTCTCCCTATGCTTATATCAGACCATGCAGCAGTGCAACTATGTTACATGGGGCCCTCCTAGTCAAGTCTCCACCTCCTGGATGTTGGACCCTCTCTTGTTAACAGATCCAAACTTTGTTTCTTGGCCACAAAAAGAAACTGCCATGTTTTTTCAGGGAAACCCTATTTCTGACACCTCAGCTGGTAATGCATGGGAGGCATATAAGGCCACCATGAGGGGCAGGATTATGGGCTATGCATCACAGAGGAGGAGAGAGTGAGAACAAATGCCTCTCTGGTTTGGAAGCTGAGTTAAAACAGGCAGAAGCAGAATACAAAGCCCAACACTCCCTCTCACCACACTCTACTCTTGGCTGCAGAATGTTGGGCCTACACCTGGAGATTTATACATTGCTAAGTAGGAAAGCAGAAATTGCAGTGCTGCGGATACATCACAGATTCTGGGAAGGTGGGGATAAATGTGGCAAGATGTTGGCCTACCAGCTACACAAACAACAAGCTGGCAGACACATATCAGGGCTGCAAAACTCCCAGGGTAAAGTACTAGCTAACCCCTCAGATATTAACAATATATCATTGTGTCCTTCTATGCTACTCTCTACACCTCTACACATGTGCATACACCAAAGGGAATACAACCCTTTCTTGACGAACTATCAAGCTGATGCCCCAGCATTTTCAGCTTCTAGATATCCCAATTTCTGAAGAAGAGGTGGGTAAAGCTTTACTGTCTCTCAAACCAGGTGAATCCCTAGGTATAGACAGTTTGCCAGTTGATTTCCTCCAAGCCTTAGGCCCCCCAAATAGTCCCATCCCTATCCCAGGTATTTGTAGAGGCCTAGGAGAGAGGTTCCCTACCCCCTACCCTTGGGGAAGCTGTTATCACAGTGTTGCCAAAAAAGGGTAAGGATCCGATGCTAGCAGGCATTTATAGGCCGGTATCACTTACTATTGCTGACAGCAAGATTTATGTAAAGGTCCTTGTGAATAGGCTGAGTCCATGCCTGTCCACACTTATACATCACTCTCAGGTAGGCTTTATCCTGGGTAGGTATAGTGCCGATCACATCAGATCCCTGGTGAATCTTATGTACTCTGCTCAAGGCCTACAATTTCCAGCAGCGGCCCTCACAGTGAACTTTGAGAAGGCCTTTGATTCCCTTGAATAGGTTACCTGCAGAGTGTGTTATCTCACCTGGGTTTTGGAGAGAGATTTTGGGTCTGGGCACAGGCACTTTACCATGCCCCTACTGCTAGGGTTGTTACCAACCACACGCACTCAGCTCCATTTAGTTTGGGAAGGGGCACTCAGCAGGGGTGTCCTCTTTCCCCTCTATTGTTCGTATCGGCAGTGGAGCCCCTTGCAGCTGTCATTCAGTAGCACACTGCCATCTCTGGGATAAAGGTGGGCAACAGAAGCTACCCCACCCTCATAAATGCTGATGACTTGCTCATCCCATTAGCAGAACTACACCACTCATTGGAACCACTGATATCCTTGTTGAACATTTTCACTGCCCTGTGAGGCCTAAAAACCAACCCAGCCAAAACAGACATTATGCCCCTAAATCATATCTGTCAGCCAAATATAACTACAGCTTCAGGATTACAATGGGCAGCAATATGAATTACATACTTGGGCATTAAGATAGTCCTGCAATAAGAAAAACATGGGAAATTAATCTAACCCTTAATACACACCTGTAAGGTGGAATTTGATAGATGAAAATTGCTGAAACTCACATTAGCTGTGAAAATTGTGGCAATCAAAATGATCACTGCCCCTAAATTCCGCTATTTGATTACCCATATGCCATATCCCACTAACCCTACCTCAGGCCTAGTTTCAGAAAATTGAAAAACTCCTCAGGGATTTTTTGTGGGAGGGCAAGAAACCCAGATTTAGTCACACTAAGCTATGCTCTCACTGGCAATTTGGTGGATGGAATTTACCATGGTTGGAGGGGTATAAATATACCTTTCAAACAGTGCAAACACTTCACTGATTCATCCCCTGTGTGGATCAGTCACCTCAATGCCTCCACATAGAGCAGACCTGGGGAAATGTTTGCACAGCTACTTCTTTACTATTTCTACCCACAGGTAAACAACACCTCTCCCTCCCCACAATAACTCCTTCCATCAAGTACTTGGCATGGATACACCACAGGTTAGGTGCCACACAAGTCCCATTTTCCCATATCCCCTTGTGTAACAACCCACATGTAATGATAGATAACAGGCCTATCTTCTGGCCACAATGCGCTGCTAAGGGTATTAGCTTCCTGTCAGATATCTGGGACCCTGAAGCTCAGTCTGTGGCAACATTTCACACTCTTGAAATTAAGTTGAATTTTCAACAAAAGGACTTTTGTAGATATTTGCAAATCAGGTCAGCTGTAAAGGCCCAGCTCCAGGGTCCCAATTCCCTGATAGCAGATAAAACCTTCAGCAAGTGGTTATCTACTCCCAGAGGACTTGCTGCTAAGATATATTCATACCGAAGAGGCACCCTACCTAGTCAATCTGGGGAATCTAAAGCCAGATGGGAGATGTTTTTGGGATATGATCTTACTGAAGATCAATGGTCACAGGCCTGGTGGAATGCCCATAACCATCTTAAAAATGCCTGCAGTCGGATAATTCAAAATAAAATACTGCATTCTTGGTACAGGACCCCAGCAGTTATTTGTGCTGCCAAATTGCTTGATCATGACAGATGTTGGAGGTGCCATGCAAAGGGTGGAGACCTTTACCAAATTCTCTGGACATGCCCTAAACTCTAGACATACTGGAGACAGGTATGTCATGTTGGTAGTACAGTGCTCTTGAAACAGATTCCAATTTCTGCACCACTCCTTTTGCTGGGGATAAGGCCAATAACAGCACATTTGATGCAACCTGAATTCATGGCTCAGCTTACTAACTATGCAAGCCAAAAGATCTCTTTTATGTAAATGGTGCAGCACCATGGTTCCCACTATTGGGGAGATACTATCCTCGCTTACTGAATTAGCTGAGCTGGACAGGCTGTCTCATTCCATGCAAAATCAGATGGCCAAATTCTTCACATGCTGGAGACCCTATATGGCCTACACCAATCCTCCTACGAGCACAGGCTGAGAAGAAGTAAAGCGATATTGTATCCTCCCATATGACCTCCCTCATGAGTGGTTGTCTTCCACCAGAATCTAGCCTGGTAGCCTGCTCAGCCTCTAAAGATGTCACCAGCTGCAGCAGCCCCAATGTCTGTGCCACTTAATAAGTTTTTTTTTTGTAAACTTTATTTAAAAAAAAATCTTCCAAGTAGTACAAGCATTTACCAGCCCTTGAAAGGGCAGGTACTTCTCTTATACAGGAATATACAGTGTATATCAGCATACAAAGCACATGAATGACACATATACACGACATATTCTTAGAGAATACTTTTTTTTTATAAATCTCATTTTTATTAAAAAGGAAAAAGGATTTTTTCCAACATACAGGTACACATCCACAAATACAACATTGACAGGTCTGCATAAATACAGTTATTTGATTGGGATCTTACAGAGTAAGTAGGCTAAATAGTCAAACACATTTCGATAGATGGCTAGGCGTTATGAGGTGTTTAGCTTAAGAAAATTTCATCAATGTAAGTTTTCAATACTTTTTGTTATTTTTTAGGGTTCCTCTGAGTCAGAAGTATTGCCTCCCCAGCATCCGAAAGGCGTCTGGCTATACTTTGTTGGTCTTCCTCTGCCTGCTATTGGGATTAAAGAACAATTTTAGTATATTCAATCCTCATCTGATGATGATAGCCCCTAGGGAGATTATTGTTACCATGGACTTTTCAGGGCCCATGTGAATGAGGGGTATTTCTAAGTTGTTTTGGCCTGATTGGTTCCCATGAAAGTTTAGGCCCCTCTCCCAGTCAAATACCCTTTTCTAATCCTGGGGGGCAACCCCGACTCACTAGGGGACTTGTTTTTTCCTCTTCCCCCTCCCCCTCCCTCCTTCCTTAAATCTCATCTCTATTATTTTAAAAATAAAAAAAAAAAAAGGAAAAAGAAAAGGGGAAAGAGGATTTTTTCCAACATACAGGTACATATCCACAAATGCAACATTGACAGGATTACATAGATACAATTATTTGATTGGATTCTTACATAGTAAACATGCAGTGTAATATATCACATTTCATTAAGTCAGTAAATGGCTAGTCAACCTGAGATTTTGTTTTTTTTCCCCCTTACGGCTATGCCCTCAGTGCAAGATTTCTATACTTTTTTGTGATGTCTAAGGGTTCCACTGAGTCGAGGATATTTTCTCCCAAGCACATCAGGGGCATCTGGTTATATTTTGGCCTTCATCAGCCTGCTATTGGAACTATGGGCAATTTTAGTATATTTAAATATTGTTAATCCCCCTCTCACAACAATAGTTCCCAGGGAGCCCACTGTTATCGTAGGTTTCCCAAAGACCATGATGATAAGGCGATTTTCTAAGTTGTTTTGGTCCGATTGGTACCCATGAGATCCTAGGCCCCTTTCCCAGTAAAGTACTCTTTCCCAATCCCTGGGAGCACCTCCGACTCACTAGGGAACTTGTGGATTTTCATCACCCCTCATAAGCTACAAAGACATATCTGTATTTGAACTTTGGCAGGGTTGCAGAGGTGCGTTTATCTGATTGGAGTCTTATAGGGTAGACAAGCCTTATAATGCAGTACCGTTTGCCAAATACGTATAAGCTTTTAAATTTCTACCTAATTATATGTTCATCCTTTCATGTGGGGCTCCGCCAAGTCAGAAGTATATGTCTCCTGAAACCATTAGGTGAGGGGTGTACAGCTAAACCACTTGACCTGCGTTGATCTATTGTTGAGTTTAGTGGACTAGTTTAGTGTGATTAATCCATCTCTCTTGGTAATAGTCCAAGGTGAAATTATTGTTCCCATGAAATTTCGGAGAATCAAGAGGGTGAGGACTGTGTCTTACTCACTTTGACCCAATTGGGTTCCAGGTGTGTTTTAGGCCCAATCCCCTTAATGATAAGCCCACTTCTGACTCCGCGGAGTGGTCCCGACTCCTTAATGGTTTGTAAACTATCCCTGCTTACTGGTAGCCTCCTCTTATGGTACAAAGGAGTCATCCTGGGGCATATAATATATTAGCCAGCGGGACCACCTTTCTACAAATTTCTCCTTCTTTTCATTCAGTCTATGTGTTATTTGTTCTAACCGATAGATCTGTTTGGTTATACCCCACCATTCAGGTATTGTAGGTTTTTTATCTGTCAGCCACAGCTTAGTAATAGTCTTTTTGGCTGCAGTTAACAGTAAGTGTAGGAGATATCTACTATTCGGGTTCCTTAACTCCTGCGGGGTGTCTAGAAAAAGGAACATCTCCCTGGTCAATTGGAGCTGAGGATTAAATATCTCTCTCAGATGATCCTGTAAAAGGTCCCTAAATGGTCTGAGGGCCTCACACGACCACATGATGTGAGTGTGTGTGGCTTTGGTTTCACCGCATTGTCTCCAGCACCCTGCTGAGGCCGTCAGGGCGTAATGACTGGTTATAACTGGTGTTCTGAAGAATCTAATTAGATTCTTCCATGCAAATTCCCACCACTGATGGGAACAAGTGACTCGGGTGGCGTACTCGCAGGCCCTCCGCCAGTCCTCCTGCGTGAAGGGGGTTCCCAGTTCCCCCTGCCACTGTGTTCGGATATTCTCCATATAAGTTTCTCCCTGAGTGTTTTGGGCCTTATAATAAAGGGAAAGCAATCGGGTTCCCACCCCGCCTTTATTTAATTGAAACTGGACTCCTAACAACGTAGGGTATCTCTCAGGACAATGGATTACCTCCGGAAGCCCCTGAACGTAGTGCCGGAGCTGTAGGAACCGATAAAAATCCCTGTTCGGAATATTAAATTGCTTCTGTATTTCACTAAAAGGCCACATCTCACCGTGAGTCATGATTTGAGGAAGGTATCTCAGCCCATATCTCTCCCAAATCAGGAATCCATGATCTAGCCTATTAGGGAGAAAATCACTTAGATTCGTTATTGGACATAGTAGGCTCAAAAAAGGGTCCAAGGTCGGGTTTCTTTTAATTTGCTGCCATGCCCTACAGCGAGCAGTCAGCCAGGGCTCTTTTAAGACAGGGGGTCCCATCCTCTGTCCCATATAATAAATGTGTTGAAAATAATCCTTATCTGGCCAAAGATCTTGTTCTATCTGCAGCCAGTGTGGCTGACCTACCCCGATCTGCCTCGCCATAATGTGTGTCAGCATTGCTGCTTGATAATATAGCTGCAAGTCCGGTAGTGCAAGTCCCCCTTCACTACGTGGGAGAGTCAGAATCCTCATCTTGACTCAGGGTCTCCCGCCTAGCCAGACAAACTTAGAGATAAGTCAGTTCCATTCCCCAAAGGTTCTCTTTGTAATAAATATTGGGATATTCCGGAATAGGTGCAGTGCCCGGGGGAGGGTGACCATTCTTATTAACTCAATTCTGTGGCTCAGAGTGAGGGGTAGTGTGGCCCATGATCCTAAGTCAGTTTTAAGTTGTGCTGTGAAAGGATCATAGTTATTTTTAAAGAATTCTTCATATTTTTGAGAGATATATACACCCAGGTATTTTAGTTTTGTGAGATTCCACTTACATGGGAAGACAGAGGTGATATATTAAATGTCAACTGGCTCAGCCCCTCCTCCTCCTCTACCCGAGACTCCTTTTCTACACTAGACCTAACGCAACTGGTTACCCACCCTACCAGGACTAACCCCAAGAGAGGCTCCAGTACCCTGCTTGATGTGGTACTCACCAACCGCCCTAATCGGATCCCCAATGTACAAGTCCTCCCAGACTCTCTCAGCGATCACTCCCCCATTCTATTCCACTGGTCAACCTCAGTCCCCAAACCCATAGCACAGTCCACATGCCGGCGGCGTCTAATACCTGGTGGACTGATTAAACTTAAGGAACTTCTGTCCCAAATTGACTGGTCTCCTATACAGGCAACTCCTGACATTGACACAGCTCTCTCCTTCTTTACCCAAACTTTTAATAATGCCTGTGATATCTTTGCCCCAGTGTTGACCTGCCGTTCTAAAAGGAAGAATGCCCCCTAGGTTACCCCAGCTTTGATCCACCAGCTCAAACATAGGGACAACCTATGGCACCGTGCCATTGAGACTGGCCGGCCCAATGACAGGCGGTTATATGCTGCCGCCCGAAACAAGTGCACTCGGGCCATCAGAAAGGCCAAGTCTGAGCACTATCAGTCCTCACTCACTGCCTCATGGGGGAATCCCAGAACCTTCTGGGATAACATTAAACAGTTAAATGGGAGTGCACACTCCTCCCACCCACCAGATCAACATTAATGGTGTGATCTCCTCAGACCCAGCCCTCATAGCCAACCACCTCAGCACCTCATTCACTGACCTTGGCCTATCCTCCTACAAATTTTTGACCCTCCTCCCCAGCACCTGCCGTAAATCTTTCCTCGCCCTTATTTTTCTCCTCCGCCGTGTTTCTGCCCAAGAACTTAGGCCGCACCTTATCACTGCCTTCAAGAGTAATAGTACAGGCAGTGACACCCTGGATCCGTGTATCCTCGGCTGGTCTTAGACACAGTCCTTACCCGATCACATGCCTCATCAACCACTCTCTTTGCCTGGGAAGGTTCCAACTGCCTGGAAAGTCACCACTGTCACCCCTATCTTTAAAGGTGGTGATAGGACTGTGGCTGGAAACTATCGACCGATCTCCATTCTCTCTCTCTCTCCAAGGCCTTGGAAAAGTGGTGGCCTCTCAAATCTCTGACTACCTCTCCACCTACAATGTCCTTTGTCCTGAGCAGCATGGCTTCGAGGCGGGCCACAGTACCAACACAGCCCTCCTAGGGTTCTCCAACTTTCTCCACTCCTCCTTAGACACTGGTTCTCTGGCTGGTGCTGTCTTCATTGACCTCTCGAAAGCTTTCGACACTGTCTCCACCCCCTCCTTCTTGATGCCCTTAGTCTCTCTGGTTTTGCTGCTGGGCCTATCTCCTGGTGCACCAGTTATCTGTCTGACCGCTCACAGAGTGTAAAAATTAATGGGACCTCTCAGACATCTGTCCCATCTTTTCTGGGGTTCCTCAGGGCTCCATTCTGGGCCCTTACTATTCTCCCTTTACCTTAACACCTTCCACGCTCTTGCTGGGAACATTCTATTGTCGCTGATGATGCAGTCATCTTTGCCTCAAGTCGTAACCCTACTGCCCTCCAGGACTCGCTGCAGAAGTCCTTCACTGAAGCCGAGGCTGGTTCAAGAACTATAGATTGGTGATAATCTTAAAAACAAAAACCATGTTCTTCACTCATCCCCAAAACAAGTCCTGCAACTTCAAACTCCTCATTCACTCTGGGTCCTCATTCTCACTCGAACAAGTTTGCTCCTATAAATACCTAGGGATCCATTTTGGCCCCTCCCTCTCCTTCCATGGACACATCGCTGCCCTAGCCACTGCCACTAATATCCGATTGGGCATCTTACATCGGTATAAACACTGCCTCCCCCCGGAGGCTCTTCGACTCGCAGTCACCTCCTCTATCCTGTCCCTAGTGGACTATGGACTGCCGGTGTATGGTGCTGCTGATCAGACCGCACTCCATAAAATTCGCACTACTCTGAATAAGGCCTGCAGGTTAATTACTGGAGCACCTAGGATGACACACACCTGTCTACTGTATGCTAAAGCGCTGGTACTTGATCTCGACGAGCGCCTCAAATATCTTACCTGTACCCTTACAAAAAAGACCCTCCTTGGGCTTTCCCCACCAGGATTGACCACCACCATATGCCGCTCTGTCCCACTAGTTCATACTCGGACCTCTGGGAAAACCTCTCTTGTTATCCCTAGAGCTAGGACCTCTCACAGCCAAAGAGCCTTCAGCTTTAGGGCCCCCTCCTGGTTCAACACACTGCCCACCTCCATCTCTGAAGCTCCAACCATATCATGCTTCAAAACTTCCTTACGTAACCACCTTATTAACACCCGATGCTGTAACTGCCACTAGTCAAAGCCGTACTCAATACTTATGACAAAGCTTATTACTAAGCTGCTAAGGACGACATAACTCTGGTATTGTTTGCATCCATCCTACCTGTACCAGCTTGTTTGTATCTATGTCTTAATTTTACTGTTATACTTAAGTGTTGTACTGCTATACTGTGTATTTTGGTTTGTCTTACTGTGACAAGGTACCTTTGTAAATGAGCCTATGGCTCAAAGGTTTTCCAAACTGCTGTTTAAATAAAATAAAAATATGGGGAAGGTGTGTAATAGAATGTGAGAATTTCCATTTTTGTTAGGTTCAGCTTATAGCCGGAGACCTGACTAAATTGGTCCAGGAGTAACTGAATGGCCGGAATAGACTGTTCGGGATTTGTGAGATACAATAGAACATCGTCCGCGTACGCGGCTATATGATGCTCCGTACCCCCCATATTCACACCCATGATGTTTCCTGCTTCTCTTACAGATTGAGCTAGTGGTTCAATAAATGCTGCAAAAAGCAGAGGCGATAACGGACAACCCTGCCTAGTCCCCCGTTTCAGGGGGAAGTATCTTGAGTGATGGCCTCCCACCTTGACACATGCTTGTGGGGAAGAGTAGATGTTTTGTAGGACCCTATTAGGGTTCTGGGGATGCCCAGTTTGGCCAAGACCTTGTAAAGGAAAGGCCATGATACTCTATCAAATGCCTTTTCAGCGTCAAGGCTGATGAGGACCGATGGGGTGTCGCCTGCTCGCATCTTATGGGAGATATGTAGTGTACGCTTGATATTATCTGTTGTAGAGCGCTGTCTGACAAAGCCCGTCTGGTCTTGTTCTATTAGTTCAGGCATTATCTTGTCTAGACGTTGTGCTAGTATATGCATAAACATCTTGTAATCACAGTTAGGCACCGAAATGGGCCTGTACGAACTACAGAGCTGAGAATTTTTCCCAGGTTTCGGGATTACAGAAATAGTTGCAAATGACCATGACGGAGGTGGGGTTCCCCTTCAAGGATAGAGTTGTACAGGGGCAAAAGTTGTTTTGATAACTGTTGTCTCAGGGCCTTATAAAATTAGTTCCCGTACCCGTCGGGACCTGGGGATTTTAAAGTTTTTGCTGTGGAGATCGCTTCCATTATTTCCCTCTCGGTTATGCTGGCACTCAGGGCTTCACTTTGGTCTGCAGCAAGTCGGCACATCGTTATCCCATTTAGGTATTCCATGATCTGATGCTCAGTAGGTGAGGAGTAGGAGCTCTCTGGGGAGTAAAGATTGGAATAGTATTCCGAAAATGCCTCTGTAATTTCGTGTAGTTTAGTTAAGGGTTGGCCCCCCCGTGGGGTGTCTAAGTGAGGTGATCGTTGATACCTTCTTTTGTCGGCGTATCTGGTACGCCAGCAGTCGCGAGGCTCGAGGTCCGACCTCATAGTATTTCTGTCTCAAAAATGTTAATACTATCTTGGTCTGTTGTAATGCCAAACGATCAATCTCTGCCATAACCTCCTGGAGTCGGGGGAGCACCGTCATGTCTCCCATCTTATGTGCCATTTGGAGGAAGTGTAAGTTCTCCTCCAGGGTGTTCCTATACTCCCTTCTTTTCCGGTTCAGTTCTGTTGTGTGTTGTATAATGTGTCCTCTAAGGACCGCCTTTATAGTATCCCAGTATACTGCAGGTGTGGTGTCCGCGGGGGGTTGAATTCTAATATCTCAGCTAGTTTATCTGAGATATATTCCCTTAACTTCTCTGAGCGTAAATAATAGGAATTGAGCCTCCATCTTGTGTTTTTTGCACACATCCCTAATTCCCACATTGAGCTCACTGGTGCGTGGTCCGACAGTGAAATGTCGCCTATCCGTGCATCCCCCAGTTGATCAAGATATTCAGCCTGGGTATAGGTATGGTCTATACGCGTGTAGGTCCGGTGGGCCGCTGAGTAATGAGTGTAGTTCCTTGCCCGAGGGTGTAAGCGCCTCCATACATCAATCCAGCCTACCTCTTTAGTGAATCTCCTGAAAAACTTTTGAGCCGGGGTTTGCCTATGGATTCTCAGGTTGGTAGTGTCCAATGTGGGATGTTGTGTCAGGTTAAAATCTCCTGCGAGAAGAAGCATGCCCTTCGAGTTCTGCAGGATTTTGTCTAAAAGCTTTTTCAGCTGTGGAACAGGTGTTGCGCGGGGAAAGTAAGCATTCGCCAAGGTAACCTGTATTCCATTTAGTGTGCCTTGCACCATTACCAACCTACCTTCTGAGTCACTGATAGTACTCTGATGCTGAAATGGGGTACTTGCCGGAATAATTATTGCCACTCCCCTCCGTCTACCCGATTTAGCAGAGGAAATATACATAGTTCCCCTACTGAGCTTAGCCAGCTTGAGGTGTTCCTCAGGGCCTAGGTGCGTTTCCTGAAGATATATCAGATCCGCCTTGCTCCTACGGAGATAAGTTAGGACCCGGGACCTCTTAACTGGCGAAGTTATACCATTTATATTCAGGGACAGCAACCTAACTGGAGAATGAGCCATTTTAACTCAAAGGTGGCCCCGCTGTCAGGGAGGGTACTTCCCTCCTTCATCCAATCGAACAGTGTTGACAGCTGCTAATTCTGTACCTGTCGTTTCCAACTCATAACCATCCAACAAATATATAAACATAGAACATACAAACGACTTGAAAACTGGCCAACAACTTACATAACTGGTACTTCCAACTATAGGGAACTGCGTCAGTTCCCATGGTAAGGAAAAATCCTTACCTTGAGGCCTCATCACTCAAAGTGATGTCCCCTGACACACTAAGTGCCTGTTAGGAAAAGGGAAAAAGGAAGGTGGCGAATCCTCTGCATAGTTGCATCTGATCCACCTCTTTTGCAGTGACCTGAAACAATGAGTGTGATATTTTATACTGTCAGGCGTGCCTGACTGCCCCCCCCCTTTTTCCCCCTACTTAGCCTCTGAAGTCTTAATTCCTCAGTGGGAGTGCGTGCGAGGGTCTTCCATATTATTTTATTGCATTCTTATGGGCATGCGTGGGTTGACCTCTGCTCTGTTCTACAGCCCCCTCCCCCCATCTCTGTCAGACCACTCAGCTCCCCGTGCCCAGCGAGGGGGAGAACCGAGGATGACCCCACTTGTGTGGTCTTTACCCTGGCATTCCAGGCTGGGGTCTCTCTGAAACTTAACCCCCCACCTGCGTCTCACCCCGCTAGGCCAGTGGAACCAGGCGTCCGCTATGATCTTTTATTCCCATGTCCTTATGGCTCCTTCTGTTGATTCGTAATTGGGGCTGGGCCCCCCCATTCATTATATGGTGTACACCCCTTTTATCCAACTCTTACCCTCAGTAATTCCAGTTTAACACTAGGGATCCCCACCTACCCCCCATCCCCCCCTCCTGCTCGTCCAACACTCTTTGTATTTTGCCGGGTTTGCACCCTGGGGTGTTGTTGCTTTACACTTCCCAGATCGCTGTTCCTGGTGAAGTGTCTGAAACAATATCATCACCCCTCTTTCCCCTAATTTGCCCTTGCCGATTGTCCTCCGCTGGTTCTTTTCTTGGCTGTTCCCAAGCCTTCCCAACTTTGGGGCACTGTAAAGGCGCTGTAACAAGGTGCGCCATTGGTATTTTACACCTCCACTTGGCAGACCAAGATCCTTTAATGTTCCGTATTTCAACAGTTTCCCCCACCGAACCTGAGGTCAGCAGTCTCTCCAAGCCGAGTGTGATGTCTCCTGTGAGCGTAAGCCCACCCCCCCCGTCGACTAGGCCCAATGACTAGCCCTCACTGCACCTTTAATGGGCATGCCTGACGTCCCCACCACCTCTCCCGATCCCCTCTCCCAGTGCTCCACGGAGGGGGTCAGGATGTGGCCCTTGATCTGCCTTTTATCTAGACCCAGGAATGTCCCGCCCAGTGGGTAGTAATGGTCGGCCTTAGGTGGCCCACCCTCCCAGAACCTGGCGAATGCCCTCAGGAGCGTAACCCAATATCCTCAGACTGGGGTACTGTGTCCAGAGTGAGCTTGCAGGCGGCAGCCCTCAACTCCAAGGGTACAGCCCTCCAAGCCCACTGTGCAGGTGGTTATTATCCAGGATAGGCTTCTCCGGCCGAATAATCTCCCGCCAGTCAGTCACCTCCCCTTTCTTCCAGTCCCCTGCACTGTCCTGGCCTCCACGCGGGAATGCTTGTAAGCGAATTCCCACTACAGACAGCCCAGCCAGTCACAGTGAACGGTATTGTTTGATAGAGCGAAACAGCAGGGCCACTCACAGGTGCGCTTCTTAAAACCAATTTCCCCCTACCTTAATCTCAGTGCAAGCAGTGCGGGCCAGTTTCATCTTATCCATTGCCTCCCGATGCGGGGAGTGAGAATGAAAGGTCCCCCAACTTCCTACAAGTTACCTCCTAAATTATAGTCTCTCTCCCCCCTCTCAATTCCTAAGTTCCCCTTTCGATTAATAACCTGAGGAAGGGTCTATCGGGGCTAATGAGCTCATTCCGGACACCTCACATATCTTCCTGCCCTCTCCCCCCCCCGGAGCTCCGTTCCTTCCCTACATGTCATCCACTCTGGCAATATACTTGGCCTACTTAGCAAAGCCGTCTGGAACTCGGGTCAACTGGCCAGCTCCCCTCTCTCTGCCGCGACCTCCCCCTCCAGAACCCTTCTCCACCTTCACCTGATCAATCTTTGAGAACTTGGCTGCCTGGACCAGGACAATCCCCCTCGCCCCTCCAGTCCAAAGCTCGGGCAGTGAGACAAGCCGACAACCTCCCAGAAGTGCACTTCCCCTTCAACCCACCCCTCCTCCCTTCCGTCGTGCAGCCAGAACTTCAAGCATTAGTTACGTATTTGACTGGTGGTTCTCACCATTTCCTCTTTCCCCATCTGCTCAGCCCATATTGTTTGGGGAGTTGCTGTTACAATCCACACTCCTTCCCCCAGTCTTTCTCAGTTATTATGGCTTGTCCAGCGTGGTACTCCCCGGCCCCCCACTTCCCCCCCTCGAATCCCGCTTGCATCCCTCCCTTTCCCTAGCAATACAGTTAAAGTACTGATTTAACGACTTATTTAATATCTGTCCCTCCTCCCCTATTCTCTCTGTATCGATAGCTTCCAAAGTTCGCCCAGGTAATCCAGCAGCTAAATGTCTCTCCCCACATATGTGGTTTGATTATTAGTCAGCAAATGAGATTCTACTTGCAGTTTTCATCCCTCCGAACCTCGTTGTTCCGAACCGCTCACTCCTGAGGCAGCTTGCTTGTTCAGGGCCACCACTAAGTTTCTTATTGCTTCAGCTCCTTGACGCCATCTGGTCTCGTGTTGTCCCTGCCACATTTTTTGGGACAGCCTGGAAGCAATGGATGTTCCGGAGTTAAGTCACAGTGGGGGAGCATCGATTCCTCGGGTTCGCAATTCTTGAGCCGCTGTAGCCGGATTCTCGAACGTCAGTGGGCCATCCTCAAAGAGGACCACGAGTTTCGCTGGATATGGGGTCCTAAAACGAATTCCTTTTGCCTTAAGTGCTCTCATCAGTGGGATAAAGGCTTTGCATTTGGCCATTATCTCTGGGGAGTAGTATTTTCAAAGTAGAGCCTGCTGCCCGACAACGTTACCACTCGGGCTTTCCATGCTGTATGTAGTACCACTTCTTTATCCTGGAATCTCAGAAAATGAACCAAAATTGTTCTGGGCCGTGCGCCCACTGGAGGCCTCAGGCCTAGGGTTCGGTGTGCTCTATCAATTTCAAGCGACACTGAGGATGGGATTGACAACAGCTCTCTTAATGTTTTTTGAATGAAGTTCCGCATCTCATTTCCTTCAGCCCCTTCGGGTATTCCCGAGATTCGTACATTATTTCTTCTGCTCCTACTCTCAGCATCCTCCACTCTATTCTGTAGGGCCGTAATTGTATTATGGATTTGTACTATGGCTCTTTCAGTCTCAGTAACGCGGTGATCTGTCTCAAGGGCCTGGGATTCCGCCTCTTCTTGTCGCTTCTCAAGCTTTCCCATATCTGTACGGAGGGCTGCCGTTGTTAGTCTGATCTCTTTTCTAAAGTCCCGTAACTCGGTTAACATTTGTGTCATTTGCCTCTGCAATATCATGAGGGGGATTTGAGTGCCCTCCGTGGTGTCTCGAGAGGAGCCAAACGAGGCCTGCGATCCCTCACTCTCCGAGCCGTCCTCCTGTAATCGCTCCGCATCTGACAGGTCTGTAGCTTTAATTTTCACTCGATCATTTTTTTTCCCCATATTGAACCTCCCTCTATACTTTTCTTCGATTTTTACTTAAATTGGAAGTAATTAGGAGGTTTTTCTGGTGGATCCCGACGGAGCCCTCTAATTCAGGCTGCAACCCGGAGCATGACGTCACCGGAAGTCCCCTTAGAGAATACTTTGACATTAAATAAGTTACACCTATGCATAAGTGGAGCCCTTGTTGCTGCTTGGGCCCCTACAGCTAAGTATGCAGTCATTAATATATATGGCAAGTATATACATGTGCAAGCGGAGGGTCTCGACCTATGTATTTTACCTGGAGCAAAGGTTTCAGAGTTATACAGGGGTTAGAACAGTGGAAACCAAGAGAGCTACACTGCCTTCTCCACTGGTTCCCAGATTTCCTTAAATTTCTCATCTTGGTGTTTAAACTTGTATTGTATTCTCTCCAGTTTCATACACTCTACCAAGTCTCTGGCCCATAGTGCCATAGGTGGGGTATTAGGAAGCCTCCAAAACAAGACCACCTGGTGAAGACCCAGCACCAGTCCTAACCATAACAAGGGATTATTTCCAACCTCGCCTCATTGTTGGCCCCCCACCCTCAGGCCCAGGAGCACCTCCACTGGGTCCAAGGTGAGAGGTTGCCCCAGAATTTGCTGCAGGAGCAACACGATTTCTTTCCAATAGGCAAGACTTTGGGGCATTCCCATATCAAATGAAAGACTGTACCAGTGCATATTTTACATTTAGGGCAGAGATCTGGGACTGAGGGATCAATCCTGTGAGCCAAACTTGAAGTGAAATATACTCTCATAAGAGCATTTTATTGGATTGCCCGTAGGCGATTATTCACTGAGCAATTAAGAGAATGTTTAAAGATACAAGCCCAGTCACCCCCAGTGAGAGAGTCAGGAAATACATCTTCTTCCCAGCCCTTTTTAAGTCTATTCAGCTGGTCTGGAAGGGCCCCCACCAATAACTTGCAATATACCCTGAGGGGTTTAAAAGTATGGTCCTGGTGCCTGCCCTTAAAAGTTTCTTCCGGAGGGGACCACCCATAGCCTCCTGGTCCCACACCCACTAAGAGTTTTTCTACTGATTTCCATATGGAGAGATAGGAAAGGTAGGAGGCAGGGAAAGATTATATTTTTGCTTAATTATATGAAAATCCGAGACCTGCCCATCACTCAACAACTGCTCTATTAGGTAAAGCCCCCTTCGAATCCACAGATCAAGAGTTTTTTTGGGTATTCTCCCTCCTCCAAGCTTTTCGTGTTTCAAGGGAGTGTCTGGAGACAGTCTGACCTTGTGCTTTAAAATGTGATGAGTCATACGTCAGGTCCTCCAGGTGGCTCTAGTGCAGAGGTGACCACACTTCTTCCCCAGCTCTCCCACTAGGCCTCCCACCAACACATCATAATATAGTGGTGCTTTTAAGGTAGGAGGAGTATGATATAGCTTCTCCATGGATATGTGCCTTGAGTGCATCCCAGGTATTATGCACTGCTGTCTCCTGAGGGTCGTTATGCACTAAATATTCCCGAATACTATCCCTGACCTGAGATACAAAGCCCTCATCTACTAATAAGGAAGGATCCATTTGCCAGCTGGGCCTCGGGTCTCCCCTGCCTGAAGCTGCAATACTACCTGCAAGGGTGCATGGTCCGAGACCACCAGAGGTCCATAATAGGCCTCATCCACCTGCCCCACCCACACCTTTGGAAGAAATAAATAGTCCAGCTATGTATACACCTGGTGGACAGAGGAGAAAAAGGAATATTCTCTGGTGGTCAGGTGGCCCTGCCTCCATGCCTCCATCAAGGCTCGTCCCTCCACCATGCTCCGTAAGGCTGCCGTACTGCGCAGGGGGGTGTCTAGATCTCTGACCTGAGTGATCTAAAACAGGATCCAACTATGTGTTGAAGTCCCCACCTAATATTAGGTTATCCGGTAATGGGGCTAGTGTGACCCCCAGGTAAGTAACAAAATCAGGAACATCAAAATTGGGACCATATACCGAGACCAAGGTGTATTTTATTTCTCTTATACCCACCTCCACTATGAGGTATCTTCCCTGAGGGTCTGCATGTGTTTTCAAAATGTTGTGGGGTAAGCCAGGCCTCAACCAAATTGCAACTCCCCTAGCGCTGGAGGTAAAAGGTGCCGCCAGTAAGGTACCCCCCCAGGCAGTGAACAGCCTCAAGGCCTCCTCTGAGGTGGAATGAATCTCCTGGAGGAAAACTATGCCCCCCCCCATATTTTTAATATTGACCCAAACCTTTTTCCTTTTGACCACATGTCATAGGCCATTAACATTCCAAGTCACTAACTTCAACTTATTCATGTTACAAACCCAAAGTAAAAGTACATCAATGTCATGTTCCCCACATTCCTGCCCCCTGTACATACATTCAAACTTGAAAGAAAAATTTTCAACTTTTTAACAACCCCAACAAATTCCTCATCCCCAAAGTATGGTCCTAAGACAGGACAAAATTGCCCCAATTGTCAAATAATTTTCCATTATACAGCAAGCCTCCAGCAAACAACCCCCATAACAACAACATCAACCCAAATAATCCCCTCTCTAACCCCTGTCTACTTAAGCTATTCACCTGCTACTTTGCATGGATCAACCAGGCTATCCACTTTTAAAACCCCATAACATTACACTAAAGTATGCTTGCCATCCTTTGGTTTCTGAAAGGCTGCCATAGGCAGTGGTTGCTGTCACGGGGTGGGGACTGAAAAAGAATGGGAAACACTTTCTGGGCTTTTTACTAAAATGAAAACCATAGGGGAGCAGGGTCTCCCCCACTTAATTTGCAGCCCTCTTTGATTAAGCCTGTATAATCTCCAACCCGTAGCCCCCGAATTACGGACACTCCCAACAGAACACAATAGAGAGTACTGAACTCCAAATTATGCTGAGTACAGTTTTAAACTACACTGCACAGTC
The DNA here is from genome assembly GCA_016271365.2 of Neoceratodus forsteri. Lineage (NCBI taxonomy): Eukaryota > Metazoa > Chordata > Ceratodontiformes > Ceratodontidae > Neoceratodus > Neoceratodus forsteri. Next base: position 583,550,960 of record CM028134.1, on the reverse strand, counting down.
ATCCTTGTACTATAATTCTGGGGGCCTCTGAAGATAAAACTCTGGGTGGGAGCCAGGATATCATCCTGGTTTTGAAAAGGGAAGGCCTAGAGTCTGCATAGTAAGCCTCCATCCAGTCACAGTTTTAATGGGAAACAGTTCAATCAGCCATCTCAGTAAAGTACTTTGTTCAGGCCATTACTCCTAGGCCTGGCACAACAATAGAAACAAAGAATATCCTCCGCACATGCAGACCAGTCTAGCTTTGTTCCTACAGCCTCAGATCTAGCTGGATTGTCCAATGAGCAGGAGGGAAGACAGAGGAAGTCCAGTTGCTAATCAAGGTGTGCCCCCAGAAAGATGTAACGCAGGAATATCGTGAGTGGAGGCGGCAAGGGGAGCCCTCACCAAACCAGCCTTTATAGGCCCCAAAAAGGAGTTGCAGCCTGACCCACAAGAACATGTGCCCCACACTCCACATCCCAATCACAACACACCCCAGCCACAGTACCTCTGAAGATGTCTGCTTTCCTTCTGGAAATGCCACAAGATAAATTCCTTAGCAGCCCTCAGTGTTCTTGTTGCTTCCCACAAGCTTTTTCCAGGTGTTCCATGTACACCATAGCTGCATCAGGGCTGGTAAAAGATTTTGGCTTTCCTTCCTGTGGCCTTATGATCAGGTGCGCTGGGTAGACAAGTGCAAATTGGTATCTCAGGTTGTGGAGTTGCTTCTTAACCTCCACAAATGCTCTTTGATTTTGGAGCTGCCGGGAGTAGTCTGGGAGCAAGCTGATGCATGAGTGCTGTACCATTATTTTGCTTTTCTGCCTAGCCTTTTCCAGCACAGTTTGCCGGTCTATAAATCAAAGGAATTTTATGATGATGTGTCTAGGTCTGTAGTCAGGGGAAGGTTTAAGACCAGGGGACCAGTGCACACATTGAATTTCCAGAGAAACTTCTGGGGGAAGGTCCAGGGTGCCACAGAGCCATTTCTTAACAAATAAGGCACAATCTCTCCCCTCCAGACCCTCTGGTAGGCCAACCACTCCCACATTGCACCTGCGTTCCCTATTTTTGGGTCTATAGCTTGTTTCAAAAATTCAATCTCTCATAGAGCTTTTTGTAGATTAGTGTGAGAGCTTTGTAAAGAGTCATCCTGGGTGCTGACCCATGCTTCTAGTTCCCCCAGCCTGGCCTCATGCTGGTTGACAGTGTCCGACACTGAATTCATGGTCTGCTGGAGGTGCTGGATCTGTGTGGTTACATTCTCAAATCCAGCCTCCATCCTTGTCCCCAGGTCATACTTCAGTTCCTTAAACAGCCTCTCCAGCACATGGTACCCCTTTTTGGTGGTAGAAGGGGTCGCTGGGTCCATTGTGGGATTAGCAGGAGGTGCGCCTTCAGCCTGTGGTGATCCCGGGCTGCTCATGCCAGAGGCTTCTCTCGAGCTGGATTTTGGTAGGCCTCTACTTGTCTCCACAGATGGGTGCATTTTAAATGGCAGTTTCACCTGTTTCTTTGCCAATTTCATTGGCACTGGCATTTAACAAGATCTTGTAACGCAAAATTGACCGAGCTGCTGGAGTGACATGAGGGATGGCAAGATAATGTGGTGGATAGCCACGGAGCTGTTAGTTCAGACGTCTATCTTGCTCCAGCGCTTGGCCATGCCCCCACAACTTAATAGGTTTTGGTTACGTGCTCTCATAAGAAGTGCAGTTAGCTTTGGTTATGTTTTTGTATTCCAAGTTAGTGTTTTGTATGCTTTGTGGTTAAATCTGTTCTGTTACAGAATCTAATTGAGAATATAAAATACAGCAATGGGTACACTGAGGAGCCAACAAAATGACAACTATTACTATAAACGATTGAGAGATTGTGATTCTCCTTAACACTCAAATAAAAAAAGACAAAATATAAACAAAATGCATTAACAAAGCACCTACTGCAGTAGCTTTGAGAGTTTCAAAAGAAAATTTTTTTTTCAATTTATAAACCACCCCCAGCTTTTGGTTAATGCTCTGATACACAATTTTAACAAGATCAGGAAAAGATAACCCAGGATCCAGGAAAACACCCATATATTTAAACTGGGTAACTTGCTCAATTTTATTTCCAGAGTTATCAAGTAACCTAAGAGTGGGACCTCCATTGAGCATGGACTTTGTTCCAAAAAGCATATACTTAGTCAACTTTGCATTCAAAATGAAAGAACAGCAGGAAAACCAACTACATACAGAACAAAAGTGTAACTCCAAGTTACTAGATATCACAGTTAAATCCTTGGCACTAGAAAAAATGAAAAAATCATCAGCATAAAGTTGTGACTCACTAAACCTGAAAACAGATGGGAGAAAATTAACACACAGTGCAAAGATCAGGGGCCTAGGATTAAAACCCTGAGGTACACCCCTCTCAATATTGCAGTATTTATAAAAAAACCTGACCCTACCCCTACAAACTGAGATTGCTCAGTCAAGTAGTCTTTTAACCAAGAGACAACACTGGCTGAAATACCAAGTGTCCAGAGTTTTGAACAAAGAAGACTGTGACTGATCAGGTTGAATGCCTTGGTGAGGTCCACAAACATGGCCTCAGTCATAAGACTTGTGTCCATACTGTAAAGGACAAAGTTCGGGATCCTGACCAAGGCAGTCCCTGCCCTATAACATTTTCAAAAGCCATGCTGTTGGGTACAAAAAAATATTATATTGTTCAACATAGCAATTTAACTGATCAGCAACAATTTTCTCTAGCAATTTGCTAATAGGATTCAAAACCAAAATGGGTTGAAAATCATCAGCCAAAACAACATGAGATTCCTTATGTACAGGAACAACTCGGGTACATTTACAACTTGAGGGAAACAGTGAGAAGTTAAACATAAATTGAAAATACATCATAAGGGAGATGCAATATATATAGCAATAAGCTTTAAAAAGTAACCATCTAAACCATCCCTACAATTACTACTCCTATCTGAAATACAGGAAATAAGTTTCAAAACTTTACCTGTAGTGACACTCTTAGAATAAAACATGGGTTGGTCACTGGGGATACCATCAACAGCAGAATCAGAAAAATAATCATGTGTTACCTTTGAATTAAAACCTGAAAAATCCAAAAACTTAGATTCAAAGATTTTGCTATCCTAAGGGACTACTATGCTCCCTATCATTTACCACCAATTTCTTGATATATTTGCTTTTGGCTCATTGCATTTAGAACATCCATCATCAGCCCTTTTTCCCATTTTATGTAAATAGACAGGGTAAAATACAGATTGTTAAAAGATTTGCATTGTATTGCTTTATGGTTTATTGAAGTACATGTCTGAATTGAGGATTTCCAAATGTCTTCCCAGTCCCAGTCTGCAGTTTCCACATAGAATAATATTGACCATTTGTCCCATATTTCACTGTTTCCTATCCATTTTGAATGAATCAATAACCATAAAATGCAGACACACTAGGTTTCAATCTGCATTATGAAATGAAGATACTGTATCTACATCAGACTTTAGCTCCCCACTGCTTTGATATAGCCTGGAGATGCCAACTTTCAACTTCTCAAAAAATTACCTCTTCCTCTGGAACTAAGATGAAGTTTCCTTTTAAATATTCAAAACTGTTAAAACTGCTGCCTAATTTAATGCAGTTAATGGACAAAATGCCATTTGATTTCCATACACTGTTGTCCAATAAAGATCCCTTGGAAGTGATATCTGGATTTTTCCATAAAGGCTGGAAAACTGATCTATGTAGTTTAAGTTTTAGCAGAGACTAAATTTGTTGTATTTTCCAAATTGAGTCAGTGATTAGAGCATTTTTAGTTTTGTATTGGGGTTTAAAAAAGAATAGAGCCCTTAGGTCATACGCTGTATTTTTCTTGTCTGCTGCCACCAAATTGACCCATTCCAGTACACCAGCCTCCTTATCACTATGCCAGCATAAATTAGTCAGTTGGAAAATCTAGTTCGCTACAGCATAGAAATGTAGATTGTGGGCTTTCAACCCACCAAAGTCCTGTGGTTTTGTTATTTTTTCATAGATCTGCCATGACTTTTTGTTAGCCTAAATACATTTGTTTAAAAGAGAATGTAAAAAAAAAAGGGAGGTAAGGGAGAGTAAATATAAGGGTAGGATGAAAATATAGGATAAGGGGAAAAAACTGAGAAGGAATGTTAGAGGGTATATTAAGGTAAAGTCTTATAGGTAAACTATAGTATTTAACCTTTGATCTCTATTACAGAGTGATTGATTGCCTTTGTTCAATTTTTTTTTCTTTTCTTTTACAGGGCTTACACTACCAGGGTTAAAGTGCACTGGAATCTGGCAGCGCTATGACCAAACCAATCACTCTCTTAAATCTCAATTTCACATTTTAACTTATCCATTTCACATCATAAAAACTGTGAATGGAGAGACAGGGTTCATAGCACGTACCAGGTAACAGGGATTTAGGCTGTTTTATATTAGTGTAAATGGGTCAGGGAAGGGGTGGGCAGGGAGAGAGACATAAAAAGGGGTAACCACAATGCATACCTCTATGAAGAAGCAATATTAGAACTAGGTTTTAGTTTTATAGAGAAAGTAGATATCAGCAGGATACAAAGCTCAATACATAAAGTATGAATATTAGAATACTATAAGAAGCAGAGTAACATAATGACTGTATTAATAGAGGATTTTAAAATACTTTCTGTTGAAACTGCATACAATGAGCTTGTTAAAACCTTATATGATGATCAGCAACTATGGATAGTGAAATAATAACTTGGAATGTTAGGGGTCTGTGAAATAGATGTAAAGCAAACCAAGTTTTCAGTTACATTGATAAAAAAAGCTAACATTGTTATGCTACAAGAAACTCATTTTACAATGACAGATGTGATTTTTCTCTCTCTCAAAACAAAAAAAAAATGGCGAGACTGTTGAGTGGCCAACCACAATAATTCTGCATGAGAAGTAGCTATATTCATAAAAAAAATCAATATTTTCATTTGGGAAGTCTGTTTGTGACCTGGCAGGCAGATACATTATAACAGAAATATTAAGTGCGGGCACATCATTTACCTTAGTTAATATATACGGACCAAATGGTAGCAACTCTAGATTTTATATAGATTTATTTCTTAACATCTCCACTTTTAACAGCCCTTATATTCTGGGAGGGGACTTCAACTTAGTTTTGAACTCTAGATACATTTTCATTGTATAGAGATAATATGGCTACACTACAGAAAAATCTTAGGGAATTTATGGAAGATTTAGGCCTAGAAGATCAATGGAGAAAAACAAATCCTATAACCCAAGCATACTCCTACTTCTCACCACCTCATCAGTGTTACACAAGGATAGACTTCTTTCCCATACCACAAATACTAAATAATCGGGTTAAAACTATACAATATAATAACATTCATATTTCATATCATGCATCTGTACAATTATCAAAAAAATATCTGATATCTCCAGACCTCAGATTTGGACTACAGACAATGCATATCTGAAAGACAAACAATTTGCAGAACACTTACAGTTGACCATAATAGAATATTTTCAATTTAACAATAGTTCAGAAACTATACCAGGTATTAGATGAGAGGGACAATAACAAGGCACAGTTCATATATAAAAAAAAAACTGTTAAGCAAAAACCTACCAATGCAGAAAATGAAGTCAATAGATTAGAACATCATCATATGCTAACTCTGGACTCCAAAATCTTTCAAGAATTACTAATGGCTAGAGACACATACAATAAAATGTCATCTGCCCAGGCTGAACGAAATATTATTTAGACGCAGGCTAAATATTATATATTAGGTTATACACCAGATAAGGTTATGGCATTACAGCTACAGCAAGAAAAACAATCTCGTATGATCCTTGCCATTAGAGATGAATAAGACCAATTAATAACTGACCCTGTGCAAATAAACCAAACTTTTGTTCAGTTTTATAAAGACATGTATACTACAGAAAGACCTAAATTCCCTCAGGCTATTAAAAATTTCTGTGAACATACCACTTTACCCACACTTTCATCACCTGATATACAGATGATAGATGCACCTATAACAATAGAGGAGATTCAACAAGCTATTAAAAATGTAACTTCAGGTAAAGCCCCAGAATCTGATAGTTTCCCTGCAAATTTTTATAAACATTACTCAGATTTAATAATATACCCATTACTAGATACATATAATTATGTTTTCAGATTAGGAGCCTTACCAAACTCATTTTACCAGGCCAAAACTGTTATTTTTCCAAAAAAAAAAAAGATGAAAACCCAGAGTTAGTATCTTCATATAGGCCCATCTCATAACTAAATATAGATGTGAAGATCTTGACAAAAATACTATCAGCAAGATTGGAGAAGGTGATTCATGGCTTCATTCAGCCCGATCAAAATGGGTTTATTAAAGATAGAAAACTAGGTGCTAATACTCGGAGACTTTTAAATCTTATAGATCAATGTTAAGTTCAAGAAACTCTAGTAATGGCACTAGATGCTGAAAAAGCCTTCAATCAGGTTGAATGGGACTTTTTATTGCAAACTTTAAATAATTTTGGATTTGGAACTTTATATATTAATTGGATAAAAATGTTATATCATACCCTGACTGCAAAGATTCAAACTAGCAGCAATATTTCAGACATTTTCCATTGTTTAAAGACACGGGACAAGGCTGCCCCTATGTCCATTGTTGTTGCATTGATAGTGGAACCTCTGGCAGTGGCTATATGGAAAAATGAGGAAATAAAAGATATAAAGAATGGTAGGGAGGAACATAAAATCAGCTTATATGCTGATGACACCCTAATATATTTAACAGATCCAGAAAAATCACTACCACTACCTATAACATTAATTAACAAAACTGGGGAACCATCAGGCTATAAAACTGAAATAATATATCTGAATCCGTCACCAAACTCAAAGATTACTAAACAGTACTAGGGTGCAATAAAAGATAAAATTAAGTACTTAGGAATAATAGTATCCAAATATATAGGAAAACTATATGAATTAAACGACTTACCTCTCATGCACAGAATTCCGAAAGATTTAGAAATATGGATGAAATTACCTCTTACATTAATTGGTAGATGCAATGCAATAAAAATGAACATACTGCCTAGATTGTTGCTCCTTTTTCAGGCATTGGCAATAACCCTACCAGACAAATATTTCAAAGAATTAGATCGTGCCATAGCACATTTCATTCGGAAGGGAAAAAAAATCCAGATTAGCTTTAAAAAAGTTAATACTACCAAAACCACAAGAAGGTCTTGCACTACCCAGTTTTAAATGTTATTATTTAGCTGCTCAAGTATCCCAAATCTCTGACTGGTTCAAGGGGGATCTGACAAAGAGTTTATCCATTAAACAATATGTTCATAAATATTGTAATCCTATAAGCATACTGTACTTAAAATACTATTTTAAAAATAAACCATCAAGAAATAAATTAATGGCAACACACTCTACTTGTTTAAGTTGGGGACAAATACATAAAATCATAGGATGGAATGATACAATTTCATACTATACTCCTATATACCAAAATTTTAGATTTCAGCCATCAATAATAGACCTAACATATAAGGTGTGGGAACAACATGGTGTCAGAACCATACAAGGCTTATATAATGGAAAGGTGTTACTATCATTCCAGCAAATTCAGAATAAATGCAATATTCCTCCACATCACTTTTTTAGATATTTGCAAATTTGGGACATATCATGAGATCAGGGTTTGCCCAGGATTATTCACCATTAGAAAACATATTGTTAAATAAAAAAATATATATATTAAACCCCTATCAGCTATATATAACTTCAAGCAGGATACATCAACATTTAACTTAACCAGTTTAAAAGAAAAATGGGAACAGCATCTAGGAACAAATATTACACAGGAGGAATGAGATAAAATTATACATTATCCATACAATTTTCTATTCTCCTAAATGACCTTCCTAATGTCTGCACATCCTCATGTAGCCACATGTATGCAAACAACACTGTCTTATTCTCGTCTGGCAATTCCCCCTCTGAGGTGGCTTCCTGCCTTCAGCAGGACTTTGACAATGTACAACACTGGTTCAATGCAAACCAACTCTCCATGAATGTAAAAAAAATGGTCTCTATGACCTTTGGTTCCGGACAAAAGCTGTTCATACTTGATCACACCCCTACCTTTCATACCCTCTCTGGTACATTACTGGAGGATGTCCCCTCCTTTAAGTACCTCGGGCTATGGCTTGACAAGTCTCTAGACTTCAGGGTACACGTTGACGCTATCCACAAAAAATTACTCCTCAAACTCGATGCTCTTTACAGACACCGCAGCTGCCTGCCACTGCATGCCAGGAGAGAAATAGTTCAAAAGATGATTCTCCTGGTACTCAATTTCAGAGATATAGTCTATTATTCTGCCCCTAAATCCACCGTCTCCAGACTGGACACCCTCCTTAACTCCTTCTGTTGCTACGTACTTGGCTGCCCTCCACTTACTCACCACTGTGTATACCTCACTCTCCCTTCCTTCCCTCAATGCCAGACGACCATCACACAGTGCAAATTTATTTGGGAAATTCTGGCTTGGATCTCTTCCTCCTTACCTATACTCCCAATTATCTACCCCCACCCCCTCCTGCTATTCCCTCTGTACATCCACATACATAACTCTTGCCCTCCCCCCAAGGCATACTTCATCTGGTTGTGCCACCTTCTCATACAAGTTCCCTAATATTTGGAATTCCCTCCCACTAGAAATTTGCTCCACTCAATCCCACCATTCACTATCACTCCTCCTTCAGAAGCACACAATGCACAGTTGCAATTGCACCTAATCCCCCTCTCCACCTACCAAATCCCCCTATCCCCTTCTTCCCCACCCTATTTCACCCCAATTTCTTTACACCTTTGTCAGCAACCTTTACCACCCTAGCACCCCTCTTTTCCTTCTACCCCACTAAATACTCCCCTTTCTCCTCTCTCTCTCTCTCACCACCATCTTTGCAGGTCCTGAACATCCTGAAGGGGTCCAGTTCTCTGCATGCCTCTAATCCCTAGCTCCCTTTCCCCAGCCCCCTTGTTTCCCCCCTTTACAACTCTCTCTACTCTCTTCCTTTCACCAGCCCTCTCTCTCTCTCTCTCTCATCACCATCTTTACATGGTCCTGTCCCCTTACAGGGTTCACAGCATCCTGAAGGGGTACAGTTCTCTGCATGCCTCTCATCCCTCTCTAGCCTTCCCCAGCCCCCTCATCTCCCCACTACTACTCTCTCTCCCCTTCCCCAGCCCTCTCTCTCTCTCTCTCTCTCTCTCTCTTTCCACCATCTTTGCAGGGTTCCATCCCCTTGAAGGGTTCTCAGCATCCTGAAGGGCTGCAGTTCTTGGCACACCTCTTGTTCCTCTCTCCCCCTCCCCAGCCCCCTCCTCCACCCCTTTACTACTCTCTTCCCAGCCCCCCTTGTCTCCCCCTCTACTACTCACCTTGTTCTTACTGCCATTCTTGCAAACAAATTTATCACTTGTTTTTTTCCCCCTGCATTTAGCCTGCCACTCTAGCACTTTCTAGGTGTACTCCAGCTGCTGGTCTATACCTTACCTAGTTAGCTGTTTTACTATTGTGCCCATGGAATTGTTCCCAGTATGCTATATCAGCACGATGCTGTCTGTCTCAGTTCCCTCCATTGTCATGCATTGTAAGGAACTGTACCTTGTGTTGCACTTTATGTATATTACTTGCAATGCTTTTTCTTGATTTCCCTTCCTATGTAACCTCTCCCCTCAGGATGCTTCTGGAAACGAGCTGTTTACAGCTCATGTTGTCTTTTCTGGTGAAACCTTTTTAAATAAATAAATAAATAATACAGAATTCTACTCCACAAAGCTACAACAGATTCAATGTAATACCCTTCACAGGACCTACTAGACACCTGCCTGACTACATACAATTAACCCAAACCTGGAAGAAAAATGCCAAAGGTGCCAAGACAATCAAGGATCCCTTATCCACATGTTTTTAACTTGCAAAAAATTAACTAAATTCTGGAATATAATTTTTGAGGTGTTAAAAAGGGTTGCATGCACTATACCAAAAAAGGATCAATTAATTGTTTTACTTGGACATAAGCTCAAACCACATAATCAAGAAAACAATTACTATAAATTATTCTCTCTAGCCTATCTAGTTGCCAAGAAATGTATACTGATGGCCTGGAAAGATTGTATGCCCCCCCCATTAGGATTTGATTTAGTCTAATGATAGATTTGTACACATCAGAACAGTTATATTACTTTAGGAATGACAAAGTGGAAATGTTCCACAATATATGGGATCCTTTTTTAGAGCTAACCAACAATTACAAAAATATAGGAATTAGAAGAGCAGACCCTTAACATTTTTCATTTTAAATGCATAGCTAGAATATAAGTTGGATTACGAACAGGCTATTATATCCTTTCTTTATTTAGGGGGAAAGGGGAAATTGTTTTAACCAGGAAAGGCACACTAAGCCAGAGCTTGTTTCCAAGTGCGACCTGGGAGCACAAGGAAGTTAAGTGACTTGCTCAGGGTCACACAGTATGCAAGTGGAAGCTGTGGGATTCAAACCCAGGTCTGGTCTGCTGGATGTCACCAGATCTGCAGCTCAGAGCCTTAGACCACTGTGCTATACTGCCTCCTAATAATGCAAATGACCAATTAAACACCATTTTCTACTAACTGAATAATTAAGGGTATGGAAAACCATATATACTTATTTCTTTCTTGCTAGTTTCATTTATTTTCAGTTTTTGTTTAATAAATAAATTGCTCTGCTATGAATGTCTGCATTATTGTTTATGTTTATATGTATTAAGAACGAAATCTGCTGATATGTATGTGTATACCTTTCATTTACTTTAATAACAAAATAATAAATAAAAGAGAATGTATTTGGATAAACCAAATTTTATGTAAACATTTGGGGACCATGTCAAAAAAGTACATTGTACGTGTAAGCAAATTCATTTTTATTACATCTATTCTGTTCCAATATTATAAGGGCAGTTTGTTTCAGTTTGATATGCTTTTTTTCTATTTTTAACTTTAGCTCTGAGATATTTGTGGGAATGGTTTTATTTACATCTTTAAAAATGTTGACTCCAATGTAATTAATATTTATGTTAGCCCAGCTGAGACAGATGCCTGTGATATCTTACTTGAAGTGGAAACCATTCAAGGATAAAAACCGTGTTTTCTATATTACCTTTGTACCCTGAGAACACAGTGAACCGATAAATGATTCTGAAAAGTTATAGGGTTTTGAATAGATAGTAACAGATAATCTATGTACACTGAACATGTATACTTCCTATACTTATAAAAAATACCTTCTATCTTGGGTTCATTTTCCATTCTTTTTATCAGCAGATTCAGTGATAAAAAAAATAAATAATAATAATAAAAGTGAAAAAGGGCATCCTTGCTTGGATTCCTGGTGTAATTCAAAATAGGGAGATAATATCCCATTGGTAAGGAATGCAGATTTCAAGTTTATATAATCCATCTGAGGAAATTATCTAGAAAACCATACAGATATAATGTATCCAAGATGTACTTTCATTCAATTATGTCACAGGCTTTTTCTGCATCAATGAAGAGCAGCGCCATTGGTATCTTGTATTATTCATCTAGTTTCATCAGGTGCAATATTTTTCTCGTGTTGTAAGCCAAGTGCCTGCTTTCATGGAAGTCTCTCTGCAATGGGCCTATTAACATTTGCATGCATTTTTCTAATATGCAGGTAACTATCTTAGCTAAACTTTTGTTGTATGAGTTTCTTAGAGTTACAGGTCTGTTACTTTTGAAAAACCTAGCATCCTTATCTTGTTTTGGAATTAACATAATAAACCCTTGTTGTAAGGATGGGGGGACGCGTACACTTTTCCCAGAAGTTATAAAGTTTAGCTATGATAGGGATCTTAACCGTGAATGGGATTTAACACCATTACTTTAATGGCTTGACTACTTTTGGTATGTTGCATTGTATCTACTATTCCTGGGCTTATATGGATGTATAAGGTTACAGCTTGTATCCTTATAATGTATTACAGGAAAATATTTGCATATCTTACCGATTCTGTATGCCTGTAAATGCTAACTTGTTATTTTTCTTCTCTCTTTTTTCTACCTTTAGAGTACCTGGTCTCTGGCAGAATGGAGTTGGATGTGTACGCAGATCCCCCATGAAATTCACAGTATTTAATTTTATTTGTGGAGATCACTGCTTGAAATGGCAACAATTTACCAGCTGTACTCTCCTTTGTTCCACCATTTCCGGGCTGTCTTTTATCAATCATGCAATGGCTTCACACTTCTCTTAGCCCCGGCCACTTTTCACCACTCAAGACTTCCATTATTGTTCATTCAATCTTTTTCTAGCAACCTCCTATTATTCCCATCTTTCTATTATGGTGCCCCCCCCCCCACTTCCCACACTACTGCGACTATTCTACATCTCCGCTTCTACTGTCTGATGGTGGAATATTTCTCTTTTCTGAAAAAATTAACAGTTTAAAAAAAATGAAAACTTTAACAATAAGAGAAATCATGCAATGTAGCTGGTAGTGCAATTGGACTGGCATTCTGGGTAACTTGGGTTCAAGTCCCAGCTAAGGCACTTATTTTTTTCTCTCTTCTGTTTGTTTGGGTTCCATAAATGTGCACACCGCACCCTTATGATTGTAATTGCAGCTAGGAACAACAAGTTGTAGCCACATTCAGGAAAGTTATACCATGACTTTCACTGTGAGTTAAAATGTAAATTTATTGAAAATCTATGTGCAAAAAAAAAATATGGTGCTATGGAGCAAAAAAAATTACTGACATAAGTTACCCCGGCGGTTTACTCTGGTGACCTTTGTCAGGGGGTGGGGGGCTTCTGGTGGTATCCCACTCATTAAATACCCACATATCCTGGTACCTACTAATTATGGTGGACCATTACAATTTTTCAATGTGTGTTGGGTATGGTGGGATTCAAATCTTTTTTACAACTCCATTTGTGCATATATAATGTGAAGCGCAGTCAAAATCTCAATTCATAATTACATATAGAGTAACACAGTCCAACAAGGTTAAAACAGATACAAAAAATACAAGTGCTTTAGCTGGGACTTGAACCCAAGTTACCCAGAATACCAGTCCAATTGCACTACCAGCTGCACCACCAAGGCAACTGGAAACTGGGACATCCCGAGGCTCCTTACTCTTTCTCTAATGCACAACCTGTAGTGTCACCTGCAGGGCTGGCAGTGATGTGTCTGGCTTACTGATGAAAAAGAGGGCATCATCAACATATAGTGAACTTTTGTGCTGCTCCATGAACATCTCTATGCCCTGTATCTTTGCACTTCCCCAGACTCTTTCTGCCAGTGGCTCTATGCATAATGCAAAAAGTGGGGAGGGCAAAGGGCACCCCTACCTAGTGCCCTTAGTCAATGGAAACCTGTATGAGTTAACTGCATTAACTTTAAGTACCATGTTTGGGTTGTGGTACAGGGCCCCTATGCTTAAGTTCATTTTTAACACAAGTAGCACTGATCTAAGGGCCTTTTGGAAATCAGGCCAATAATATCAACATTTCCCAGGTTTGCCCATAGTTTAAGCTGATCAGTTTAATTGATCAGACTCCTTGCTTTGTCATGTGCCAATATTAAAGTTCTAGGACCCGATTTTCAAAAAGGCCTTAGACTGGTGCAACTTGTACCAAATCCCTGCCTGAGCAAAAATCTGGTTGCACCAGGGACCCTGCATCTGATTTTAGTAGAATGGGGGTCCTGGCACCAAAGTCTCCAAGTTTTCTGCAAGCCATCACATGTGCTGAACAAATGGCGCATAGGAAGGGAATGCTGAAAACTGTAAGATGGTCATGTGGCAGTCTTCTGAGGGCCAGAGCACATTGGACATGTGCCCAGGAGGGTGGCAGAGGCTGTGGCACTGCCACAGGTTGAATGGATGGTGGACTTGACATGGACCCACAGGAGAGATAGGTAGGATGGGCAATCATGGGGGATGGGCATCACTCCGAAATGCACTGGTGGAGGGGGAGACACCTGAGGACACCACCAATATGGGTGGCACCAGAGACCATGGCTGTCTGTTTCCCTGTGGCTGTGCTGTGTGGCAAAGCTTCACCAGCCCTTTGGCCCCCCCATGCAATTGTCTGCCTCTTTGCCCCTCTCAGCTCCTCTGCCCCATTGCCAAGGGTCTGCTAGAGCAGCTCTGGGCTGGTCTAACTTCAGGTGGGTACTGCAGACTTCAGGGGCCATTCAAAATCCCACATTAGGAAATATGGCAGCAATGTTGTGGTGCACGGCCCCCTCCACGATTACGCAACCCCCATGTTGGGTGCAGAGCTCTTGCAGGGCTGATCTGACTTAAGGGTACCTGATTTTGATGCAGTTTGTGTTTGAAAATTGGGACTGCTGCAACATTTGACACAAGATTCCCCTTGTGTCATTCTGTTTGATGTTGGCACCTTGCATCAACTTAGGGGCTTTAAAAATTGATCCCCTAGTTTGTGCCTCTGGGCCCAGAAGTTTCTCAACATCCTCACTTACAAGCAATAGGAGCATAATTGGAGCCAAGTTCCCACTAAATCTTAAAGAGTTGTGGTATGATTGTGTAGGTTTGCAGTTCTCATTGGGATTATTGCTCCTGCATATTGGTGCCATGAATTTGTGAATACATTTCTTCTGTTTGGTTTGTTAACTGATGCAAATGGGGCCATGATTATAGATACAAGACCACCAATTTTACACCTTTGCTCCACAGACCCAGTTGTGTTGTGGTCATGGTCTCAAATATCAGGACCCATTAGGACAATGGTAGCAGATTAATAAGAGCACCAATAAGATTTTTAAAAGCAAATGTGAAGCAAATTTACCTGAGAAATGGTATGCTATGTAAAATATATAAACAATAAGATTGTTTAACTTTAGTTCTACAACATCCAAGAAAAGGATTAAAAAATGTTTTAAAAAGAGCCACCTCCTGAGCCTCACTCCTGAATCTCCCACTGGAGTCTCCCACCACTCTAGCTGGAGCCACTCATACATGCAGCTGCTTTTTTTTTTAAATTGCAACAACTTTATTGTTTTAAAGAATATAAAATCCACTGGGCAATAATACAGAGCATTGACAAGGAAACCAGAAACCCCCAACCTCCCTCCCTCCCTCACCACCCCATCTCCTTCCTATACGGAGTGTGAATTACCATCCAGCAACAACACACCCCAGAAAGTAGTACATAATAAGAGAACATATTTTACAGCTGCATATGGTAGGAAGCCAGAGAAAATCCATGAGTAGTTAGTTCAAGTAAAGGGCATAGAGTTTGCCCCATTTCTTGTTAAAAAGAGGCAGGCAATGGAGGGAAC
Source organism: Neoceratodus forsteri (assembly GCA_016271365.2). Taxonomy (NCBI): domain Eukaryota; kingdom Metazoa; phylum Chordata; order Ceratodontiformes; family Ceratodontidae; genus Neoceratodus; species Neoceratodus forsteri. Next base: position 583,535,534 of record CM028134.1, on the reverse strand, counting down.
TGCCAATGAGGCATTCGGTCCTGAGGGGGAAGGAAAGTTCATGTAGCCATTCACTGTATGAGATATATGACTGGTCTAGCCAGTGTCTAAGAACCAGTTTTTTAACAGTCAGGGAGATGAGGGCCATGTGGTATCTCCTCTCTTTGACCGGAATCTGGGAGTAATCCCCAATAATACACACCTCGGGGGAAAAGAGGTCTATTAGCCCCAAAAGGGGGTTAATCTAGAAACATAGAAACATAGACTTTGACAGCAGATAAGGACCACTTGGCCCACCCAGTCTGCCCATTTCCCTACCTATTGGATAAGCTGCAGATTCTAGTTAACCAATAGCCTACTTCCTGCAACCCCCCACTATAATTGCCTTATGTCTGTTCCATGTATGTTTGAATTCCCCCACTGTTTTAGACCCCACAACCTCTCCAGGAAGGCAGTTTCATGCGTCCACCACTCTCTGTGTGAAAAAGATTTCCTCACATTACCCCTGAGCCGTCCCCCCCATCTTTAAATTGTGCCCCCTTGTTCTTACACATCTCTTTTTCTGAAAGATGCTACCCTCCTGGACTTTGTTGATTCCCTTGAGGTACTTAAAAGTCCCTATCATGTCCCCCCGTCCCTCCTTTCATCAAGGGTATACATATTAAGCTCTCTCAGTCTCTCTTCATATGGTTTCTGATGTAGACCCTGCACCATTTTAGTTGCCCTCCTCTGGACTGCTTCCATCCTGTCTACAGCCTTGTGTAGATGAGGTCTCCGAAACTGCACACAGTACTCCAGATGGGGTCTCACCAACTGTCTGTACAGAGGGATAACCACTTCCCTTTTTCTACTTGTGATGCCCCTCTCTATGCATCCCAGTATCCCCCAGCTCTCCTTACTGACTTCTCGCATTGCTTACCCACCTTTAGGTCATCTGATATGACTACTCCCAGGTCCCTTTCCATTATTGTTGTTATTAGTACCTCCCCTGCTATTGTGTACTCTTCTCCTGGATTTTTATTTCCCAGGTGCATTACTTTGCACTTCTTTGCATTGAATCTAAGTTGCCATATGTCTGACCATTCCTCCAACCTTGCCAAGTCCCTTCTCATCCTTTCTACCCCCCCCTTGTGTATCAACTCTGTTACAGATCTTTGTGTCATCTGCAAAGAGGCATACCTTTCCTTCCAGACTTTCTGCAATGTCACCTATAAAGGCGTTAAAGAGGACTGGACCCAGTACTGAGCCCTGAGGTACTCCACTAGTAACCCCCCTTTCTTCGGAATGTGTTCCATTCACTATTACCTTCTGTGTCCTGTTGTGCAGCCAGTTTGCTACCCAGGCTACCACCCTGGGACCCACTCCCAGGCTGGCTAACTTGATTATTAATCTTTTGTGTCAAATGCCTTGCTAAAGTCTAGGTAGGCTATATCTGTTTCTTCAATTTTTACCCACAGAGGAGAGACCTTCTCACAAGACCAAAAAACATGCAATAGGGTTCCATCTGCTTTGCCACATCTGGTGCAGGAAGGAGAGGGGAGATGACCCAAACTACCCAGCTTAACAGGGGTATAGTACATGTTATTTAGGATATGGTACTAAGTGAGTCTTAGCCGGTCCTGAGTTAGGTAAGTGTAGAGATCTTTCCAAAGACATGGCCAGTTGAAGGTATAATCAGGCATCAAAGATTCCCAAATTTTGGAGCCAACTGGGGAAGAGGAGTGGGGGGTGGTGAGCAGGCAGAGATATAAACAAGAGATGCCATGGGGTTTAAGCGCTAGCTCTTGGATCTGGATAAGAAGGTCATTGAGTGAAGAGGGTTTTAGGGAGGGGCCAAACTGTTTCATTATCAGTTGACGAAGTTGATACATTTTGAAGATGGTAGCTGGCCCCAGTAGGAATTTCACAAGTAGCTCCTGGGTGGTAAGAAGAAAGGTCTGGGAGTAGAAGTCTGACACTCTGAGGTCCTGAGGGATAGGAAGTCAACCTGGAGTTAATGGGCATTCTTCAATCTTGATATTTAAGTTCAAAAGGATAGGTTGTGAGAATTCTTTAGTAGGAGATGCCTTCAAGGAGATGCAGATTTGCGAGAAGACTTTGATAGAAACACCGATTGGTGAAGAACCCAGTGGAAATGGAAGGGATTTCAAAGGAGAAAAAAGAATAGTAGGGGGTGAGAGATTATGAACAGAGATTAGATGTGATTCTATCTGTAACCAAATGGGAGTATAGCTATCTTTGGGTGGAGCATGAGAAGCAGAAAGCCATTTACCACATTTGTAAAGATGGCTGGCCCAGTAATAGAATAAGAAATTGGGTAGTTGTGGTCCACCTGGTTCTTTAGGGAGTCCCAGTTTGAGGTAGAAATGCCTGGGGGACTTATCTGACCAGCATGCAGCTGCTTTTGAACTGCTGCCTTGCCCTTGCAACCTTCTTGTTATTCTTGCAGTCAGGTAGTAGTTGTTACTCACAGGATTTGCTTTCTTGGGGTAGATCAGGCAGGCAGACAATCTATGCTGAAGGAGGCAGAAGCAGTCTATGCTGCAGAAGCAAAATGCAGTCTTTGATGGTCACTCACAAGCAGAGTCAGGCTGTGGGTGGAAGCTAGCAGGTACTGTAAAGTCTGGAATGACTGTGTTCCCCCCCCTCAATTCTGTTACTCCTCCTACCTCACTGGTCCCTTAGGTCTCTCTCAGGTGTGATCACTCGGACTGGTCTTTCTCCTACCGTGCCTGTGGTTCTCTCCATGTCAGGTCTCCGGTGGCCCCCCCTGCCTCCACATCTTCCGATCACCCCAAGCTCCCTGGCTCTGAGCCCCCCAAGTTGGGACTGCCTACTCCTCTGGCACTCTATTTATAATCTGGACAGGGCTGTTGGAGTGTGGAAGAGGGCCAGAGACTGGCTGGGAGTAACCCAGCGATGAGCATGGGGACCATCCACTGGACCCATCATCGCCTACCCAGGTTCCAGGGCTGTTTTCCATGTGTTCTGTTTCCCCAGGAGTGTGGACATGCAATGATGTCTAGTGCAGTGTAGTCATGCTCCCATGCCCACCTGCAGGACATCCGCTGTCACTCCTCTACCCCAGTACATGCTCCACATCTGCTGCAGTCTTCCAGCTTCTGCTGGGAGCTGCTAGAACAGCGAGGAGTACCAACCACCCACCCCAGGAGAGGAGAGCAGTCCTCTGGACACTCAATCCTTACCTCCCCTGCCGACCTCTGGCAGCCCGAGTCCATTCCCGAACCCAGGTCACCAGCATGGCACGAGGTGTAGCGTCCAGTGCCTCAGCCCTCAGCACCACCAGGCCAATGGATGACTGTGCTTTTGAACTGCTTCTGGACCTGTCACCAGTGACATCACCTGGCTGTTAGTTGCCCTTGTATCCTCCTTGTTATTTTTGCAGCCAAGAGCAAGTTGTTACAGGGTTTTCTTTCCTAGGGTGAACCGGGCAGACAGACAGTCTGTGCTGGAACAGACAGAAGCAGTCTTTGCTGCAGAAGTAAAGGCTGTCTTTGATGGTCAACTACAAGCAGATTCAGGCCGTGGGTGGACACTGGCAGGTACTGTGGAGTCTGGAGTGGCTGCACTTTTTAATTACTGCTGGACTACCCCCACTAGTGTCACCAGGCTGCTGGTTGTCCTCACAACCCTTTCACAGGATATGCTTTCCTGGATTGATCAGGAAGGCAGACAGTCTGTACTGAGGCAGGCAGAATCAGTCTTTTATTGCTAAAGAAAAAGCAGTCTTTGATAGCCACTGACAAGTTGACTCAGGCTGTGGGAGGAAGGTGGTAGGTACTATGGAGTCTGGAACAGCTGCACTTTTGAATTACTTCTGGATTCATCCACAGTGAAGTCACCTGGCTGCCAACAGGAACAGCGAGAAATTGTATTTTGGCACATATTGGCACAGCCATCTAGGTATGGGTTAAGGGAATGACTAGTGTCCAGGATTTTCTTGCTTGCTTATTTATTTATTTATTTATTTTGTTGACTGAGTGAACTAGCTGAAACAGAGTTCTTGTACCAGTAGGGACCATGGAGATGAGGTAAATACATTATGGAACACTGGATGAAAATGAAGTACAGGGCAGATGATTAATGCAGAGTAGAAGTGACAGTTCCAGGTGATGTTCACAGAGAGATGTTCCTTAAGCCTCAGTTTAAAGGTAACATGGGAATATGTAGCGTGAATGTAAGGCAGTAGGGAATTCCAAATTTATGAGGCCTGAAACCGAAAGACTTTTTGCACCATGGCCATCTTAACCTGTGGAACATTAAGCAGATTAGTGTCCATGGAACAAATGTGGGTTCCAGCAGGGGGTGTTAAGTGGGAGGCTACATGGACCAGGTACACTAATGGCTTTGCCTTATGCACAAAAGAGCAGATGTTGAGAATGACTTTATTGTTCTGTGATAACCAGTTGAGTCTGAAGTATAGAAGTCAGAGATGTATTCATTGGTCTTCCATCACTCACAGACCAGGGACCCATATTCAATTGGAGGAAGCAGTGCCTTTTGTACGATACTGTCTCTGGCTTCAGGAGTCAGACAGTTCAACTCAGTTTAGCATGGGGCCTATTGGCTTGTAGTTATTTGGAAATGTTTTTATGTAGATTATTGTATTGTTTTGATGCTTATGTCTTTGGCCTTGGGGCCTTGGGTGATTCCTAAAAAAATAAACCTTTGGCTCAGTGTATCTACCTGGTTAACAAAAATTTAACTGAAATGAAAGGAAAGCATACAAAGTTTACAGTAAACCTTTTTTGTAATAACATTAAAAGTGTTCTGCATATAAGAGGTACAGTAGGTACCGTAAGTCTTTATTGTTCAGCCAACTTACGGTATTACAATCCTATACAAAAATAATATACATAATTAAAAACATCTCATTTATTTCCATAAATTCCAAACAATACATTACACTACTCAGATGACACAATAATATCTGATTTACTAATAAATAAAGCATTCAAGATAAGAAAAACATGGAACATAGAGGTGAGTAAAAAATATTTTTTTTCACGTACTCCTTTCAGTTAAAGGACACCAAATTCTAAATAATGTTTCATGGTTAGTTTGTTGCCAAAAGCAAAGTTTGCCCAGAAAGCCCAGGACAAAAAGAGAGCTATTACAGAGGAGCTTCCTCAAAAGGCCAAGCATAACAAAGGGAGGAGCTGAAATGTACCTCCAGATATTTAAAACTATCCACACATACTGCTGAAGTGCTGCCAGAGTTCATTGGGCAAAGGGACTTTAGGCTTGGAGCCAAAGTGCATAGCCTTAGTTTTGCTTTAGTTAGGCAAGACACTATTGACTTGAAATTTGATCTGGATGAGATGAAGGTCAGAACATAAATCCCACATTTTTCACAAATGTAACTTGATTTCAAATATAGTACTACATCATTGGTATAAACAGGACTCTGGCATTCTTACAAATTGTAAGCAATGCTTTAATAATCAAGGAAGAGGACTGGGCTCAAGAACGACCTTAAAGGACATTGTGTTTGATGGGGTGGGGGTGGGGTGGGGAGAGATAAGATACCTTGGAATTCATCAACCTGGGTGCAATTGGTTAGGTGGCCATGGAGTGAGCTAAGGGGTGAGAGACCAAAACTCAGGGCTTCAAGTGTGAGGAGCAGCAGCTGATTGTTGACAAGATAGAATGCTTTATACATGCCCAAAAACACAATACCTGTCAGCACTATTTGGTAAGACACTTTGCTCAGTTCTGGGACATTGGCTACATCTGAGTATTTATCATCTGATATATAACTAGCTTATTGTCATTTACTGATAAATTATAAAATAATTTAGGAGTTATGCTTATATCCAGATACTATATACATACTGCATGTGAAATACTGTTACTTTATATGGATGCTGTACCTTTAAATGGCAAGTTTAAAAGTTCAGTAGGTACCTGTGAGTCCCCGTCCACAGACAAAGAACCTGCATAGTTACGAAGCTGTGGGTAACTGTTTTCTGTCCTCTCGAATTCACCAGAGTAAAACAATATCTATAGTTTACACTAGACTTGGCTGCTGCATTTATTTGGAGGCAGTATAGTGCTGTGGTTTAGGGCACTGAGCTGCAAACCTGGAGACCTGGGTTTAAATCCAACAGCCCTTACTTGCATACTGTGTAACCCTAAGCAAATCACTTAACTTCCTTGTACTCCCAGGTTGCACCTGGAAACAAGCTTTGGCTGAATGTGCCTTTCCTGGTTAAACATTTTCCCCTTTCCCTTATTTTGTTTTATACTGCTGTTACATAATATGCCATATATGTGCTTTGCTTCTGTGGTGTTTTGGTGTTGGTCTGCCACAAGGATCCTTACCTTCTCTTCAGGTCTGCCATGCCCATCTCTCGCTGCTCTGTCGGATATTGTATTGCTGGCCCATGCAATTGACTGAGATGGATGGATAAAATAAAAATAGAAACTGTTTATTCAGTAACAGGAGACTTCTGCACACAATGAGGCTATGCCTCAGACTGAGGGGTTTCCCAGACTGTCCCTGGATAACATGGCACTGCCAAGCAGTGCAACAATTGTCAACGTGTGTTCTAAGTGCTCTTAAAGTGGGGGCTGCCTAAACATTAAACCCTATGTTTAATTGTGTACTTCACATCACCCCTGGGGTCATGAAAGTGAATACCGCTCAAACAAGCAGTATTATAACATCACAAAACATGAAAAATAATTGAGAAACATCAAGCATTGCATGGCACAATTTGAGGTGAGAGTACTCCTCTGAAGGGGAGGTGGGGGAAGGATCTGGACTACAACAGTGACCAGTCAGAATAGCACCAGGGGAGGGGAACACCATAATGATCTGAAACTTGGTGAAGGTGACAAGTGCCACATTGCAAGGAAGGAAGAAGGGAAGAGAGGGAGGGGAAAGCAGCTGGAGAGTACCCAGAATTACAGTATGCAAAATTTCAATAAACTGTTGCAGAACATGAAAACAACATATGGAACTGTTCATTTAAAGGAGACATTGCTGCAAAGAACGTGTAAATACAGGTGAAAATGTCCACTTGAAAAAGACATGCCTATAAATAATTCAATTCAATTAATTTCAGCTTTATTTATAAAGCACTATTCACGCTGATCATAGAGCTTAAACAGTAAAAACAATAAATATCTTACTAAAAACATGCAATGAATCCAGCAGTCATACAGCAAAAATCAATAGTCTGGAAAAGCCAGGTTGAACAGGTGCATTTTTTGAGCAATTTTAAAACTCTCCATGGTCAGGCACTCACATACGTAAGGTTAATGCGGTATATGCAGCATTCAGTACCAATTGGCAAAACATCAATGCATAGAAACATGTACATTAAGACATTTACTGCAGAAGAAGAACAATTTCCTGCTTTCCCCTGGCCCAGTACCCCATGGGTCCCTCCCATCCTGTGTCTTCTATTCCCCCTTTTTGCCCCCTTATCCCCCTTTTTCTTGCCTCCGCCCCCAGCCTATGAGGACAGATTAACGGAGCTCAATTTGTATACCCTAGAGCAAAGGAGGAGAGAGGTGATATGATTGAAATGTTCAAACACCTTAAGGGCATTAACAAGGTGAAAGAGTCTAACATGTTTCAATATAAGAAAAATAGCAGGACAAGAGGACACAGCATGAGATTAGAGGGAGGCCGATTAAGGGGTAATGTGAGGACGTTCTTTTCACAGAAGGGTGGTGGATGCATGGAACGGCCTACCTCAGGAAGTGGTGGATATGAATACAGTGCAGGGCTTCAAACAGGCATGGGATAGGCATAAGGGAGCAATACAGATGAGTATGAATAGATAGGCCATTGACAGAGCAAAGGCCGATGGCACATTTATAAGGTAGAAAAAGAAATGAGCAGACTGGATGGGCCTTGTGGTCCTTATCTGCCGTCAACTTCTATGTTTCTATGTTTCTTACTACTGCCTTCTCAGCAGTCCCTTGTGGCCCACTGTTTTATTCTTATCTGCTATCTTCTTCTGTAGTCCCACACCCTGACTGCCGTCTCATGCTGGCCATCCCTAGTGGCTCCAATCCTCTTTGATTCATGCTGCCCCTTCTGGCAGCCTCAGCTAATAGACTGCTGCCCAATTCCAGTCAGTCCTTCTTTGACTTCCATGTTAATGGCTACATCCAATTCTTCCACTGCCCCCTCAGCAGCCCTTTCTTCCTTCCCCCAATTTCCCTACTTAGACATGGGTATGTGGGCAAAAAACAGCCCTCTAGCAATTAAAGAAGGTGGATTCTACCTGAGCTCCTGCTTATATAGCCCTCCCCTGCTAGCTCCCATTTCCTCTATACTCCAAGCCTGTGTCTTGCCTGATCACTCCTCCCCTTTTCCTACCCCTTACCCAGGGTTCCCTGTTATCATCTCACAATCCATTGCCTAGCCTAGCCTACCCCCCCCACCCCGGCCAACTCACCAGCCACCTCTGCTATTTTGGCTGAGCAACCTCTGACAATAGGGCCTGCTCTTAAAATAGCAAGCCTCCTTGTCATGGGCTCTCCCCCTAAATAAAACACACCGCACTTTTTTTGGCTACTCAATTGGTTTATTTATTAAAATTCATCTTTCTTTTAATTTATTACATCATTAATAATCCTTGATTCATATTGCCATACATTTCAAATATTCATCAGTGATGTCCTACTCCTTTTCTGCATCCCTTGTGCCTGTTGCTTGTAACCTCCTTTCTCTTTAAAACCATCTTCCTTCCTATTCTATTTTCTTCCTATTCTATTTTCTGGGTGTGAGTGAAAACCTAACACCCGGGCTCGGGTGAAAAACCCGACACCCCTTCTCTGCCTCTGAGGTGCAAAACCCCACAAGGTTCCCAGGCCACACCTTGGTGTAAACCTAGCCCGTGTCCTGCTTTCCCCTGGCCTAGTACCCCCTGGGCCCCTCCTATCCTGTTTCTGTGTCTTCTATTCCCCCCCTTTTTGCCCCCATCCCCCGTTTTCTTCCCTTCCTTCCACTAGCCCATCTCTAGCTAGTGTGCCAGATAATGGACTTTCCCCTTTTTAGACCTCAGCTGCTACCCTCCATTTCTTCAATGCCCCCTCTAGCTGCAAATTGAACATGTCTAGCCCAGTGTCACTGAGGTGTACCCTGTCCTGCCTGTACAGGCCTGCCATCTTGTGCGAGATGTCCCTGTGTGTGTTATGATCCCCCCATCCCCTGCATTAACTTCGTCACCCTGCGATTGAGCTTCTTCCTGACCCTCTCTAGTACCCTAATATTCCTTGCATGTAAACCATACCCTCCTTGGATGATCTCAGACCAGGCTAATAACACCTCTGGCCACCAACCCTTGATTGTACCCAAGTCCTTTTTGATATCATTCCACAAGTCAGTCCCTGGCTTTGTGCCCAAATCATTCCCCCCAAATGTATGATCAACAAATCTGGCTTAGGTAATATGATCTTCAGTTCCTCCAGTAGTGGTAGCAACTGCACCCAATGCATTCCCCGCAAGCCCTTCCTATGCACTCTTGTTGCGCCCTCATCCTTCCTTAATTGTATCCCTCCGGGTCTGATTGCTGCTCACCTCTTGATCCAGTAAATAAACAAGTGACCCATAATCTAAGCACAGCTCCTCTTATTCATTTCTAGAGGGAGTAAAACACACACATATGTTAGATCATCAGGTCCCTCACATATTTTTTACAACAGTCGGACTTCCACTTGCCCACCCTTTTATCTCTTCTGTGGGCTTCCCCTTTGCGGCTTCCTCTGACGCTGCCCCAATCTGAAATGAGTGAGAGGAGAAACTTTCTGGTTCTTCCCCCCAGGAACCTCAAATCTTTCTTCAAAATTGCCACCACCTGAAATGCAGATGCGGGTTCCTCATTCTCATGTATAAATAAGTTGCCCTCGCTTGTCCCTCTGACCTCTCTATATTCCCTCATGGCCTACACTGTGCATCTCCCCACAGTTCTGCCTTCCCTTATTGTTACCCATGTTCCCTGCCCTGTTTAATCCATCTTTGATCTACCTAACCATATCTCAGTTCTTTCTTTTTCCCATAACGCATTTTCCCATCAGAAACCCCCCGCCAAATATTGTTTGCTCCACGCCACTGCCTCCCTCACCTGGTATGCCCCTTTGAATAGGACCAAAAAGATGACAGCAAGCAACCTTGTTTCATGTGTGCTTCAGACGTTCCCCAGGATTTATTTATTTATTTTATTTTAGTCTTTGGTAACTGGGTAAGGCCCACTAGGCACAAGTGCCTGTTTTCAGGGGCGATCTGGGAGCACTGGGCGGTTAAGTGACTTGCTCAGAGTCACACAGTATGCAAGTGGAGGTTGTGAGAATCAAACCCAGGTCTGGTTTGCTGGATGTACCCAGCTCGTTCACAGCTTGTTACTCTAACCTCTAGGCTATACTGCTGGATTCACACTAGCCTACCTAGAAGAGCCACTGACAATGGCCGTCTTTTATCCAGTATTCTTCCTTTTAACCTCTTCCACCCCTGCAATATTTTTCTGACTACTGGGGCCCTACCTGGCCCCCCCAACCCTTTGGATGCATACCAACCCTATTCCAGCCAATTGTATTCCCATGGTTGAATGTGATATCTCTGTCCCACTTCCTTACCATATACTGCATCACTTGTTCTTCCATCACTGGCCCACTTACCTCCATTCTGGCCCTTTCCCAGAAGTCTTGAAATGACTTCCAAGCCCCTTTGTATGCCTTAAATGTCCTTGGCACCCAGGAGCTCCTGTATAGCAGATGGACTCATCCCATCTAGTCCCCCATGACTGGGGTGGAACCTTGGTTTTCCTGCCTGCTGCCCCAGGCGCCAGATGCCTGAATCTGTCCAACCGAAGATGTGAAAGACTATCAGCCACTGAATTTCTGACCCCCTCTATGTGTTTTGCCTTAAATGATAAGTTCAGCTGTAGTCCAAGTAGCACCATCTGTCGTAATACCCTTAGTACTGGCTCCGTCCTTGCTGTTTGCTTATTCAAAACCTCCACCACTTTCTTATTGTCTCACCAGAATATTACTCTCTTATTCGGTAGCCTCTCCTCCCAAATCTTTAATCTTTAATCTCTAATAGTGTAATGTCCCTCTTCAACCCCTTCTCCATCTACTTGGGTGGCCATGCCTTGGATATCCAATCCCTATTAAAGTATGCCCCATACCCCAGGTCCCTGATGTGTCGGTGTATAACTCTAAATCCGTGTTGAACATCCAGTCTTCCTGCCAGAAAGTCACCCCATTGTACTTGTCCTAAAACTGTTCTCACACCTTCAAATCCTGTCTTATCCCTTTTGCTTTATCCACCCAGTGGTGAGGGAGCCTGGCTCCCCTAGTTGCACTTGCTAGCCTGTGGGTAAAGGTTCTCCTCGGCATCACTGCTCTGCAGTCGAATTTCAGGTGTACCAATAATTGTTGCACTAACATCAAGGGAACCCTATGTTTCTCATTCACTGTCCGTATCAGCACCTTAAGCTTCTCCACATTTTCTCTTGGTAGCCTGAATGCTCCTGCATCTATGTCCAACTCTAATCCCCAAAATTCTAGTTTCCTCGCTGACCCCTCCATCTTTTCCCCTGCTAAAGGGACCCCTAACCTATGGCACATCTCCTGAAATTCCTCCAGCATTTTCGCTGTTCCATGTTTCCCTTACCCTGTGAGCAAAAAATTGTCCAGGTAGTGTACCACTGTGTTATGCCCATGTTGTTCCCCAAATGCCTATTATAGTCATGTGCTAAATGTCTTGAAGGCAGCACATACAACCAAACAGCTCATGGGCATCACTTTATCAAAGGAGTACTGATCCTGGAACTTAAAGTCAAACAGGTCTCAGTCCTCTGCACATCTCAGGAGCAACTGGAAGCCTGCCTCAATATCTGTCTTAGCTAGCCAAGTCCCCTCCTCTGCGTCCATTATCCCCATTGCATTGTCCAGTGTGGTGTATGACACCAACCACTGCTCCTCCCCTACGAAATCATTTACTGATTCACCATCCGGGTAGGACAGATGATATATCAGCAGGTGCTCCCCTTTTTGTTTTTTGGACACTAACCCAGGTGGTGACACCCTCAATCGTTCAAAAGGAGGTTCTGCAAATGGGCCCTCTACCCTCCCCGGCCCCAGTTTCTTCACGATTTTCTTGGCCACTGTGTCCTCCTTTCCCTGCACTGACTGCAGATTCCTCACTCTAACTACCTTCTGCTGACCCTCGTACTGTAAATTAAAACTTACTTTGAACCCTTTTCCATAGCATTTCCTTTGCTTTCTTATCTGAGTACCCTTCTAGCCATTCCCTAAGCAACTCCACTCTCACCGGGGTCTTGGCTAAGCCATCTCCCACCAATTGTGCACTGCCACAGTCTTACCTGCCTGTATTGCCAGTCATGAAGCCCCCCCCCCCCCCGAAACATAGAAAGTGTCGGCAGATAAGGACTGCCAGGCCCATCCAGTCTGCCCGAAAGCCATACACTAGTTTGTGGCCTCTGACCCTACCTAGTTAATGGCTTTTCACCCCTCCTTCCCACCTCTAAGGTACCCTTATGCTTGTCCATGCAGTTTAAAACCCTCCACTGTGCTCTCCCCCACCACCTCCTGTGGCAGTCTATTCCAAGTGTCCACTACCCTCTCTGTTAAGAAAAACTTCCTCACATTTCCCCTCAGCCTGCCACCTTCCAGTTTCATATCAAGCCCCCTCATTCTTATACATCTCTTATATTGGAAGATGTCTCCCCCCTGCACCTTGTTAATGCCCTTAAGGTATTTGAATGTTTCTATCATGTCCCCCCCGATCCCTCCTCTCCTCCAGCAAGCACATATTGAGGTCCTTTAATCTCTCCTCATATGATTTCTAGTGCAAGACCTGTACCATCTTAGTCACCCTTCTCTGGACCACCTCCACCCTGTCAGTGTCCTTCCGAAAGTGCGGCCCCCAGAACTGCACACAGTACTCTAGGTTAGGCCTCACTAGCATTTTGTACAATGGCATCACCAGCTCCTGCCTTCTGCTAGTGATACCTCTGCCTATGCACCCCAACATGCCACTGGCCCTTCCTGTAGCATTTGTACTCTGCTTAGACACCTTTAGAGCATCAGGAATTATAACTCCCAGGTCCCTTTCTTCCTTGGTGATAGTCAGCAACTCCCCCCAATCCTGTAGCTCACCCCACAGTTCCCTCTTCCCAGGTGCATTATTTTGCACTTCTTGGAAATGAACCTTAGTTGCCACACTTCAGAAAATCTTTCAAGCTTCTCCAGGTCCCTCCTCATTCTCTCCACCCCATTCAGAGTATCCACCCTGTTGCAGATCTTGGTGTCATCTACAAACAGGCAGACCTTTCCCTCCAGTCTTACCGCAATGTCACTGATGAAGACATTAAACAGGACTGGCCCATGGACTGATCTCTGAGGTACCCCGTTGGTCACCCCACTCTCCCTTGATTGGATCCCATTTATCACCATCCTCCACTTCCTGTCCATTAGCCAGTTCCTAACCCAGTTTACAACCTTGTGCCCCATACTCAGACTACTCATTTTGTTGACCAGCCTTTTATGTAGGACAGTGTTGATGAAATCGAGATAGGAGACATCTACGCCCCCGCCCCCCCCCATTTACTTCCCTTGTCACCCAGTCAAAAGAATCTATCAGATTTGTCTGACATGACCTTCCTGCTGTGAATCTGTGTTGCCTCGGATCCTGGGCAAGACTGGATTCCAAGTGTGCCACTATTCTTACTTTAAGCAACCCCCTGGTAAACCTGCCCCTCTTTGTCCAGTTCTTCCTCCCCTAATACCCCCAAACCCACCCCAAAGGGCTGTCCCCCCAAATTATATCACCCGCGCTTCTCTCTCCCTCACTCCTGCACTTCTGCAGCAGATGAGCTCTGCCACACTTGGAGCACACATGCCGAAATTGACATCCGACCCATGTACATTGTGCTTTGTTATAGCTCCAGCACAATTTTTGTTGACTACCTGCCTCAAATCTCCTGCCTTCTCCTCCAAACCCCATCTACATTGTCATGGTTTCAAACCATATATCTGGATGCCTGGTGTCCCTCTTTACATCCCCATGTGATGCCATTCTCTGTCGGAATATTTCGTCTTACAACAACCTGCCATCTCCCTCCCCGCATCTTGTGTGCGGTATGCACTATCTGCAAATATGTCAGCAGTGGCCTGGCCAACCCTGGCTGTTTTTCCAGGAGAATGGAACTAAAGTATGTGAAGCCTGTAATCCAGGCCTCCATAGTCTTCCCCTTATAGGATTTGTCTTCCTGGACCTTCCCCAAGAGGACCAGTGCTGCTGCCATTTCAGTTTTGACTATGCACTCTTTCTCTTCATATTTTTTCACTGTGTCTTTGTTCTCCAGAGAAAAGATGTCCACATACTCCTTCTTCAATATCTTGTCCTTTAAAAGCTGAGGGATATGGTCCTCTATCATTATGCCCGGTGTAGTGTTATCATCCCGTCCCGTCCTTCCTCTGACCCTCCCCGTCTGTGGCCTTAACTTCCTTTAACACCTTCTCTATCTGCTCTATTATGTTATCCCCAATTACTCAATTACCATTTCCAAAAATTCTTGCAGTTTCCCCACATCAAACAGGTCAATAACATTTTTCTTACTCCCTTTCCCTTTGGCACATCTGCCACGTTTCCCGGTCCATTCATCTCTCTGCTGGGGCCCGTGTCAGGCTACTTTCTCTTTCCTTGCACCTTCTTCTGTGTCCCACCTGACTGCTGGACCACATCCATCATGCCCTGCAGCTGATGCATCACCTCCATTGCCTGCTTTATGACCCCTGCACTGTTACCTGCTCCTGCTCCACTTCTGCATTCTCCTGTGCTGCCAACTGCAACTCATATCACCCAGTTAGTTCCCCTTATGATTCATTTACACAGCCCCCACCTTTTTTTATTTTAATTAAGCCTCTGCTTGCCATGGTGTCTGGTCCTCACCAGTCCCTGCATATCCACCTCTGTATCCTTGTCCTAAGCACTGAATACTTTACTAATTGTGGAAAACACTGGCTGTACCCCCTGTAGCTGACTGGTGTGTTGACAAGTTCAACTAGCTGCTCAGGGCTATCTGCCCTCACAGGACTTGATACTTCACCTGTTTCATGACCCTTTTGTGCCCAGGTAAATGGCCCCTTCAAGTACATATTTGCTCCCTTTATCTCCTCCCCTTTCCTTCAGCTTTATTTCCTTTTTTTTTTACCATTTTGCCCTTCTGCAAGTGCCCATTGCTGTGCCTAATATGACCAGCAGGAATAACAGCAGCATGGCTACATATCACAGTTGGCTACACAAAACAGTATATGGTAGTCAGGCTATAGGCAAAAAAATAATTTTATTGCACCACAAACGCCAGAACACAGATGTAGCATGTCCCTCTCCAAGCAGCCAAACATTTTCTCACTAACTCTTGCGCTTTCTCAAGGCTGAGGTAGCTACAGCATATCATACCATTTAAACAATCCAATTAAAGTGACAGTGCAACATTACGAAACATTTACATATATATGATTCACATTAAAATTTTACATCAAACAACCTAAAAGGCTTCCTAAAAAACACCAAAATAAGTGTATATATATAATAAAAAAAATGTCAGCATAAACTTCATAACCTGGCTCAATATTTCATAAAAAGGGTGACAGCTGAAAAAAATCATTTAGACCTGGTTTCACAAATCAAATGACTTAATCCTATATTGCCAAAAAGATTCTCTTCGTCTTAAGTCTTTTATCCAGATCCCCTCCATGAATCTGTTCTTTTACTTGTTCAATCATCTGGAAAACAAATTTATGTGTTTTCCCTTTTAATTTCACATGCTGTGCTAAGGCACTTACGTCATCTTGATTATGTATACTTCTAACATGTTGGCCAATTCTCATTTTAAACTTTTGCACAGTTTTCCCCAAATAAAAACTACTACAGGAAGCAGCATAAACAATGTTCTTAGTGTTACAATTACAGTATCTATCTATTTGATATGTCTGATTGGTTACAGGATGTCTAAAAAATTCCCCTGTCTTAATGTACTTACAGAAAGAACAATTTTCACAATGAAAAGTACCATTTGGAAGTATAATTTCTTGAGATTTTACTGGTTCCCAATAGGTACTGTGAACCCAGGTGTCTCTAAGATTAGATGCTCTCTTATAAACAAACTGAGGAAAGTCACTTGTGACATAATCCAATTTCTTCTCTGTTGTTAAAATGTGGCAATTATCCCTAATGATATTCTTAACCAAATGTGCCTGAGGGCTAAAGGTGGTAATACATTTTAATTTCCTTTGATCTAAACCATTGCCCTTTCTCTTACTAGAGGACAACAAATCTTCTCTAGTTTTATTGTTAACTTTTTCTAATGCTTGTTCCAAAACAGAGCTGTTACACCCCCTATCTTGAAAGCAATTTGTAAGGTCCCTGACACAATTTACATAATCCCCAGGCTCAGAGCAGTTCCTTTTAGCTCTAAGGAACTGTCCTGTGGGGATATTCTTAGCCACATGCTCTGGATGACAACTGTTGTATAACAAAATAACATTTTTATCCATATTCTTCCTATACAACTTGGTCCCTATACCACTCCCATCTGATTTCGTATAAATCAAAAGATCAAGAAAATTGAGTTCCTGCACATCTGAATGAACATCAGAACTTGCATTCTTATTACTGTTCTCCAAATATGTAACAAAAGATGTTAATTCACTTTCTGTGCCTTTCCAAATGAAAAACAAATTGTAAATATAATGCTTATAAAAACAATTAAATGTAAAAAGGGATTATTATCACTGTAAATGACCTTTTTCTCCCAATCAGCCATGTATAAGATCACATAATTTGGGGCCATCGCAGCCCCCATGGTAGTACCTTTTAGTTGTAAATACATGTTTTCTTTAAATAAAAAAGTGTTACATTTCAAAACCTTTTCAGCCAAAATCAGAATAAATTCAACAAATGGCTGTGAGTAGGATGTTTCATGATACAATACACTTCTAAGGCACTCTAAACCCTCTTCATTAGGGATATTTGTGTATAAAGAACACACATCCATACTAACAAACATAGAAGTGGAGGGAAAATCAATATCGTCCAGAAAGTTAAGCAAATGGGTGGTATCCCGCAAAAAAGACCTGGTGTTCATAGCCAAAGCTCTAATATTATAATCTACAAATTTAGCTAAATTATCAGTTAATCAATCAATCAATCTTTATTTAGCTAGATGAAACATTGTTGAGAAGAACTCATTTACAAGATGGACCTGGTAATAATAATAATAATAACTTTATTTAATATAGCGCCTTTCAAAATGTCAAGGCGCTTCACAAATACATGCAGAGTCAGTAAAAACAATAAATATAAATAAAATCATAGAAAATCAGGGAAAGCTTTGTTCCATAGAAAAGTCTTCAGTGCCTGCTTAAAGCTCCCCACTGTCCTGCACTCCTGTAGCTGACATGACAGAGAATTCCAGAGGGTTGGGGCAACAAACATAGATGTGCGAGCCTCAGATGAATTTAAACTAACCCTCGGAATGTCCAGCAACCCCTCGTCAGCCAAGAGGAGCTGTCGCACAGGGGTGTAAGGAATCAGAAGCTCTTTCAAGTAGTCAGGACCAAGTGTGTGTAGGGCTTTGTAGGTTAACAGATCTACCTTAAAGGTGATCTGCCACTGAACCGGCAGCCAGTGCAGATCTCGCAGCACTGGGGTTATATGAGATCTCCTTGATACCCCAGTCAATAAACATGCAGCAGCATTCTGCACTAGCTGCAAGTGGTGGATATCAACCCCAGGAAGCCCTAAGTAAAGGAAGTTACAATAGACAGGGCGCAAGGTCACAAAGGCATGGACCAAAACGGGCAAATCACTGGATGGAACAAGGTGCTTGATCCTGGCAGTGTTCCTAAGATGGTAAAAGGCTAACTGGACGACTGCCAACACCTGATGATGAAGGGTCAGGCCATCATCTATTATCACTCCCAGGTCACGCACCTATTCAGAGGTAAGGATCTGAGCGCCCCCCCCCCCCAAAAATAAACCAGAGGGCAAACCAGTCCTCAACCCCTCTGTCCTGTGACCCGGGTCCACCACCAAAACCTCAGTCTTTCCTGCATACAACTTTAACCTGCTGGAACTCATCCAATCCTGGATTTCAATGAGGCAGCTGTTAAATACCGAGAGAGCACAAACCTGGTCGGGGGCAAAAGACAGGTAGAGCTGGGTATCATCAGCATAGCAGTGAAACCTCAGTGCATACCATCTTACAATGTCTCTGAGGGGCGGCATATACACTGCAAACAACATGGGGGACAGCACCGAGCCCTGGGGCACCCCACAAGGCAGAGAGAAAGACTCGGAAGAAAATATTCCCGAGACAACTCTCTGAGTTCTACCAGTGAGGAAAGATGAAAACCATCTGAGCGCTGTCCCAGTCAGCCCAAAGATGGACCTCAGGCACTCGAGCAGGACCCCATGGTCCACAGTGTCAAAAGCTGAGGAGAGATCAAGGAGTACCAAGATGGAATGGTTTCTCTGATCTCTTGCCATCAGGAGATCATTGAGCACCCGAACCAGAGCAGTCTCAATACTATGCCACTTATGAAAACCCGATTGGAGAGGTTCATATAAATTATGGATGGTTAAATGGTTCTCCAGTTGAGTTGCCACCACTTTCTCGATAACCTTTCCCACAAAAGGAAGGTTCGAGATGGGTCTGTAGTTTGCTAGAGTCTCTGAGTCCAAAGAGGCTTTCTTCAGAAGAGGTGTCACCAATGCCTCCTTCAGGCAGCTTGGAAACTCACCCAATTCCAAGGAGCACTGAACAATCTGACCTAAGACTGGGCCGATGATATCACTACAAACCAGAATTAGGGAAGTAGGGCCCAGGTGTAAACTACAGCATGTGGGGTGCATCCCCTGGACAATCCTCATAATGTCAATGAACTCTGGCAGGTCAAAGGTACTCCAGGAAACACGAGGCATAGTGACCGAGCACCGACCAACCGCATCCCCCATAGAACAGAATGGATGGATCCCCTGCCTGATGTCGGCCACCTTATTCGCAAAGAATCGAGTGATGTCATCACACTCCATTTGTGAAAAAACTCGATGGAGCTGCAGACAGGCTGGATTGCACAACCTGTCCACAGTTCGGAAGAGTTGAGCCAGTCAGTTCCTAGCAACAGCGATTTCCCTGGACAGGAATTCTGCCTTCTTACGGGAGATCACTAATTGATAGAGTTGATAATGCTCTAACAAGATAAGAAGGTCGGCATCCAAGGCGGATTTCCACCAGCAATGTTCTAATCTGTATCCCAACCTCCGCAACTCCCTGAAAGACCCATGAAACCATGGAGCTCGAGGGCGAAGCGGAAGGGGGTGAACACAGACAGGAGCAATCCGGTTGAGAGCTGAAGAAATAGCCTTATTATAGGCCACAACTAACTGCTCTGGACCTATGCAGGTCTCACTGGACACCAAGAGGTCAATCGCCGCCACCAGGTCTTCAGGGACCATGTCCCGCAAAGGGTGGTAACTGACCATCTCCACAGGGGCAGACCTACCCAGGGGAGCAGAAAATTGAACCTCACGGTGTAGTGATCAGACCACCTGACAGGTTCCACCCCCAAACTGGAGGCTTTGATCCCCAGGAGGAAGACCAGATCAAGAGAGTGACCACCATTATGGGTAGCTGAGGATACAACCCATGTGAAGCCCAGTGATATCATCAACTGGAGGAAGTGTTGTCCAAAAAGTGAGGATTCATCATTGACCCAGGCATTGAAGTCGTCCAGAACCATCAGTCTGGGTGACTCCAATGCCATGTCAGTGGTGAAGTCTGCTACTTCCTGCAGGAACAGCTTTTCATCCCCTGGTGGATGGTAAATGAGAGCTATCCTGCACCCCACACCAGTTACCACAGTGCACTCAAATGATTCAACCTCCTCAACTGGTACACCAGTGAGGCTCAATTCGGTCTTGAAATGGACCACTACTCCCCCTCCGCGATCCAACCTAGGACGATGTATCACCGAGTACTCGGGAGGAATAGCTGCCTCCAACATTGGGACAGCATTTCCATCTAACCAAGTCTCAGTGATGCAAACCAGATCCACTGTTCCTACAAAATCTGCAATAAGTGCAGTTTTGTTCTTAATGTATCTGGCTTTGCATAACAGTGCCCAGGTCGGACGATGTTCATGAGCCATCCTGGCTACTTGCCCACCCAAAAAGGAGGTGCCCTTGGGTATGGGGACTAGACATGGGTCACCACGTTCCAGGCACCATTTCATCCCAGGGCATCTTCTGGTCCTAACCACCCCTATGGGAGAGACCTGCTCATTCGAGCTCCAATGTCCGTGCTCCCCAACCCGCCCCTGCCCTTCTCCCCTGCAAACAATCCCCAGTTCCCAACAGTGCTGGTAAATGAGAGCAGGCAGCAGGGGGGGAGAGAACGGGTGGAGGGCACTGAGATAGGAGGCTGAATAGCACAGGACTGGGGAAGCAAGCAGACATATTCCACAATATGTCACCAAACTGTGGCAAAACAACACAAAGAATCCTAATTTCCTAAAACAAACAATGATACAGTTGCAGTCTAAATATAGAAAAGCTCATAAAAAGTGTTAAAAGCATCAAACAAAATTCAAACAAACCACATCACCCCAAAAATCCCAAAACCAATGAAACAAAATAAAAATATAAATAAACTAGCTATAAAACAAAACAATAACTAATAAATTAAAACCTCCCAGGCACCAGGAACTCTCACTAACTGGTGCCACTAAATAAAATCAAACTAATAAACCAAAAAAAACAAATAAAATAGACCACCCAGGCTACATCATACTCTCACTATGGTAGCCAGGAGAAACAAAGTGGTACTCTCACTACCATATGTAATTGAAAAAATAATACAAAAATAATAAGAAAAGCAAAACCTAAAAAAATCTAAATTAACACAAAATGTTTGTAGTAAGGTCACTGAAAACACGTCAGGAAATCCCCAATCCTGGGCACTCTCACTGCCAGATCTTCCAAAACGCATAGGGATTCTCCATACAAAAGAATGTTAATGATTGAAAACAACTGAGCCAAAGTTTAGTACATAACCAGCGGCTAAAACTCCAGAAACACTCTCACTGATACAAAAGGGGTTTTAAGTCACAGAACAGTCTGTCCACTGAAGGAAGCACTAAAGTATCTTCCGGACTAGCTTCATTCCCAGAGCTAAAACCCAGAAGGTAAACCCCAGCCTACCACCAGGCTACAGCAGTTACTACGAGACCCCAGTGGAGCCCAACAAATTGGGGTCCCGGGGGTTCCTAGAGGAAAGGACTGCCACCCACTGACTCCCCATTGATGGATGCCCAACCTCTGCACCACTACAGTCCGGAGAACCAGGATTCACCAAATAGGGCAATAATAGCAGGGAAAACAGATGCAAAAGTCCCCAAATCCAAACAAAAAACCAACGAAGTAGTCCAAGACCACCACTGAGAAACCGACTCAGAAAAATTCCACCTTCATCCGAATCAGAAGCCTTCCCAGAAATAATGAAAGTTCAGGGCAAAAAACCAAAAACAGGCCAGAATCCAATGTAGACCCCAGCCACAGTACTCACGGACCAAATAAAGCAATCCAGGGTGAGGAAAAAAAATCCAGGGAGACTGGCAGGTCCAAACACTCGTAGCAACAGAGTCCACCCCATATAAAATCAAAAGTCACTAAATCCACGAACATCGGGTGAACAGACGGCAGAGTAAGCCGACCATATTATACTCTGAAAGCGAGCATTACCAACATTCACGCCAGATGCTACAGCTCGTACCAGTCTGTATGCTAGATGCCCGAATGATTACTGGGTCCGGGCTCCTTGAAGATGGCAATGCAGCATCGATGCTCAGCCACAGTCAAAAAGCTAGGGGGGCAGCCCACTACACAATGGCCCACAATTCCTCCACAAACCCGGATCCAGGGATAGGAAGCCGACAGATCAGCGAACCAGCGCCTCCAAACAAATAGATAAAATATAAAATGAAGTGGGTAAAATACCACTACTGAAGACAAATCAGAGCTTTAAAAACAAAAGAAACGTTCACTGCAACATATATCTTTTACAGAACAAGCGATCACGCGCCCAGTCTGGCAGCATAATTGCATATGAGACAGAATAACATTGGAGTATACAACAACACATCCTCATAGAGTAGATATTCCAAACAATTACAACATACAATTGGCTGTCTATACAGAATGGTTAGGATATATACAGATTTGTTGAAGCAAAGTACAAAACAAAATATGATAGACATTCTATTGGCTAGATTGGTAAAGATAAACACAGATTGGTTTAAAGAAAATACAATTCACAAAATATGCAAGCAATTCTAATAGCTAGCTGTACCAGTCTATACAGATAGTGTGTAAACTGACTGGCAGGATGTCAAGTCAATGGCCAGGAGGTCAAAGGTCTGCAGGAAGGAAAGGTCACCTCTGAAAGTTGAAAAACAAATATAGATCAAAGAGTAAGAGCCCAGGGCAATAGCTAGCTGAGGCACTGTAACTATGTCGGCCAGAAAAATTAGGTACAGTATGCTGGACCACTTATAAGGAAAGTAAAAAGCAATGAGAAATCATAGTGGTGTGGACCTGAGGTAGGGAATAAATGAAAAGTGATTGCATAATGGTTTTATGAAGCACACATAATTTTCTGTAACAGTCTTGACCAGTAGACATTTTATGAAGCACACATAGTTTTCTGTAACAGTCTTGACCAGTAGACGTACGGTAGGGGAAGGAAGAAAAGGTGTTAGCATAGGGGTTTTATTATGCATATTTACAATTTTCTGTGGCTGTCCTGGCCAGTAGGGTTTTGAAAGTAGCCAGGGGAAGTGAAAAGGCAATTTGTAGTACTTTTTGGAGCTTGTTCCTTAGGGTAGGGAGGGAGTAGCCAATGGAACATTTGCCAAAATGATCCAGTGCCAGCTACTATGGGTCTTGCTGGTGGCTTTACAAGACTCTTATGAAATTTAGGTAGTCCATAAAGAACCAACCTAACTGGATGTGAAACTGTCAAAAAATCCAAAGTATTTTGATTAATCAAACCAATCATAAAAGCTCCCTGTAATAGAACATCTATATCCATCTTGTATCTCTCAGTAGGGTAATAATTCAAACATAAATAAAAGTTGTCATCAGCTGTCTCAACATTTCATTTTCATAATCACTTCTGTTCCAAACAACAACCCCCATCGGCTGACTTTATAATAATATCACCATTCTTTTTAATATTATTTAGTACTATCAATAGCCATTTTTTCAGCAGTGGTACAATTGTAATATTTAGCTCTGGTAATGTTTAATGCCTCTAAATCCTTTAAACATGCTTTCTCAAACACTGAAACTACAGTGTTTTGAGGAGGAATAAAAGTAGATTTTGGTCTAAAGGAATCACATATCCCATCATTCAAGTTCACAATAGATGAATCAGAAACTCTAATAGAGGCATCACCATTATGTTGTTCATTACTGTCCCTGTGGAAAAAAACTTTAAGGTTAAGTTTACGAGTGAATTTATGGATGTCAACCGCAGTGTCAAAAATATTTAAATTACAAGTGGGCACAAAAGAAAGCCCCTTTTGTAGAACTTTAAGTTCCATTTCTGTTAAGACATAGTCAGAAATATTGAAAACTATGTTGTTCATTTCTACCCCAGAAGCATCAGTCTGAGAGTTCAGTATCTGCGTCCCCTCCTCTGCAATATGCTGTAACCTCTTGGGCGCCTGAAAAGCTGACGATTTCTTCCCATATTTCCTATTCCTCCCTCTTGTTTCCCTCCTTGTATGTCTGCCCAAAAACATGCTATTCTTGGACTCCACCTGGGGACTCGTTCTGGTAGTGGAATGGTTTCGCCATACATTAAATTCACTGATGCGGGTGCATTCTGCATAGGGGAATGGTTTGGAAATTGGTGGGAAGTCATGCAATTCTAGTCTTGTGAACACAGATGACGGGGACAAGCAGAAAGTCCCGAATGATGACCAACGGACCCTCATCTCATAGGGTTCTTGAGTGCTTCCTGATTCGGTGGAATATCCCCTTGACTCGCTACTAAAAAAGGGGAAAAATTACTGTCAGAATCAGAGCCACTGGTATAGACATCCTTAATACGATTGGATGTAACATTTTTAGTTGTTTTCAAAATAGATTTTCTTGGGATATTTTGGCCTTTCCAATTGAAAATATGACCTTCCTCATAATCCCTGTGGTCTCTTTCGAATTTATTGATTTTAATTCTCTCAGTTCTAATGTCCTGTCTCTTGATGGTGTCCTCCAACTTTTTCCAAAGCAAAGAATATTCACTGTGTGTTTCAAAAGTTAGAACCGCTTTTTCTTTCTCCATCAAATCTGCTTTTATCTCTTTCTCAAGATCCTCACCATCCTTTAAAATGTATTCTATTAGTTCAGCAGTGGATTTCAGGAGGTGTCTCTGCCATCCTGCTAAAAAGACTTCTCTTTCTAAACCAAAAGCAGGGGCCAGTGTCCATCTTAGGCCTCGTGGTGCTCGATTAACTGTAAGATATGCAGTAAGCAAAGTTATTTGCCAATACAGGCGTCTGGCCTTCAAGGCCACCCTTTCGAGCAATAGAAAGGCCCTTTTGATATCCACCACCTCATCCATTACAACAGGCTCCATATTCAACCCTCCCTCATTGTGGGTACTTGCAGTCTGTGTCTGAAGATTTAAAAATGGATTAAGTCCATCCCGTGCAAAAAGAGAATCAGCAAAATAATTCGAGGAAGCACGTGGGGGAGGGACATCGTGACCAGCAGTAGGAGCATTTGCATTCATTTTGCGAAAAATATAAGCACCTACATGAGACCAATGGTTAGTTTGAGCATGCCAAGAAACCAGAAATGCAAAAACACAATCAGGCAGCTAAAAACAATGATAGAGCCAATGCAAAGTACTCACATACAGGAACAACAGCAGCATGGCTACATATCACAGTTGGCTCCACAAAATATCATACGGTAGTCAGGCTATAGGCAAAAAAATTTTTTTATTGCACCACAAACGCCAGAACACAGATGTATCATGTCCCTCCCCAAGCAGCCAAACATTTTCTCGCTAACTCTTGCGCTTTCTCAAGGCTGAGGTATCTACAGCATATCATACCATTTAAACAATCCAATTAAAGTGACAGTGCAACATCACAAAAAGTTTACATATATATGATTCACATTCAAATTTCACGTCATACTACCTAAAAGGCATCCTAAAAAACACCAAAATAAGTATACATATATAATAAAAAATATTCAGCATAAACTTCATAACCTGGCTCAATATTTCATAAAAAGGGTGACAGCTGAAAAAAATCATTTAGACCTGATTTCACAAATGACTTAATCCTATGTTGCCAAAAAGATTCTTTTGTCTAAGTCTTTTATCCAGATCCCCTCCATGAATCTGTTCTTTTTCTTGTTCAAGCGTCTATATGACCAACTGCTGCTGCAGCACCGAAGCGCTCCCCCCTTTCAGTCACACCATTGCCCCAGAAGGCTGTAGCTGACATGGGCTTATGGCCCCTTCTCTGTTGTTCAGCTCCCCTTCATGCCCTCATAACCCCTCTGTTCTGAATTTCACCTGTCAGACCTCCCCTTCACTCCTTCCATTTCTCCTGTTGTAAAAGGCTTACTCCCCCTGTCTGTTGTGCATGCGTGTCACCATACCCAAGATGGTGGCCCTGACGCTCGCTCATGTGCAACCTATCCCTGTTTGACATCCACAAAATTACATCTCCCCCATACTGCCCATATGCGATGGCTCCACCATGCCCAGAATGGCAGCTACTATGGTCGCGCATGCACGTATCCTCTGGCATTCTCCACAAACTCACCCCTTTCCTTCCTTTTCTGCTATTGCCAACCCTGGTGCTCTGTGGTATCTCTCTTTCAGTTCTCTCTCTCTGACCCCTTCTGTATCTACCCTCCTTCTGCATTTCATTCTTCTAAATAACTTCCCCTTTGTCATCCCCCACCCCTGGATCAGTGGTCTTGCCAGGAAATACTATCCTGCAAACGTGGTTTTCCCAACCCCGCTGTGTACTGGCATCTCCAAATCTAAGGTGTGTCTCTTTGCTTCCTCTCTCCATGGTCACTTCCCTAAGAACTCTCCATTGCCCTTCCTCCTGATCTTAACCTTGGAAGAGCACCACAGCATATATGTGGGGTCCTGTGGCCACTCGGTCTGGCAGCAGCATTTTTGAAATGGAAAAAACTTGCCTCCTCGCCGCACTGAAGCAGAATATCTGTTTCCTATCCTGTACAGCACTAGTTAGAAGAGCCCAGCTGCTCTTGCTGGTGTGCCAGCTAGCCTGAAATGTGACCAACCTCAATTACTCTCCCTGCCTTTACAACTGCACAATGAACCTGCCTGCTGATTTCTTGCTCCAATTCCCAGAAAAACAGCACAGATCGTTCCCCCACACCAATCGTGCACTACTACACATGGCCAGAGAGCAATTAATTCCACAACTCCTTGGGCTCGTGGATCTTACTAACACACTAACCAGTGTCTTTACCTTTTTCAGGTAGAGCCATTGCTCTCACCTGGCAATCCCCTCATCTTGAAGTTAAAATCTCCATTCCCTTGTAGGCTTTGAATTAAGCAAAACCCTTACCTTCAAAATGCTAACTGTTCCTCTGGGTCACAATACCTGGTCAACTGATGTGCTAGTGTTCACCACAGCAAGATCTAGCAAGAGCCAATAAGGCTGAAAAATAATGGTATTATGGGCAGTGAGAAATGTGTAAACTAGCAATTGTTGCACTAACCACTGAGCCACCTAACTGTAATGTCTAATTGTTGTGATACGTGCAAACTAATACATATACACATATATGTATATATTCCAATGTAACATAGAAGTGCACTGTCTATACACATTTTTACAGATTAAAAAAGATATCGAGGGACAGTTTTCTTCTTGTCAGGCTCCTGAGAGACATAGAAGGGTGGGGGGTTGCCACTAGACACCTCATTTAAATCAGCAATGACATGCACAAGACTGAAACTGATCTACTGTAGATAGCAGGGGAATGTAGACTAGCAAGTTTTGCACTGACCACTGAGCCACATAACTGCACTTTCTAATTGCTGTGATACACACACCAACTAATACATATACACATATATGCATACGTATTCCAATATTACATAGCAGTGCACGTTCTACACACAGAGAACATTGCCACACACACACTGACATACATACAGTACACTGCCTTATATGGCATTTATTTACTTATACATCTAGAAACATAGAAACATAGAAATTGATGGCAGATAAGGACCACCAAGCCCATCAAGTCTGCTTGTATACCTCACCTTTAATTAGTTTCCGCTCACCCTACTTGGTCAACTGTTGCTGCCTCTCCTTCCCCTTCTAGCGTCCCCTTATGCCTATCCAATGCATATTTAAATCCTCCCACTCTGCTTGCTCCCACCACCTCCTGGGGCATACCATTCCAAGCATCCACTACCCTTTCTGTGAAAGATAATTTTCTTATGTTGCCCCTTAGTCTACCCCTTTCCAGCCTCATGTCATGCCCACTTGTTGTTCTAGAGCAGCTCCTCTTCTGAAATATGCTGCCCTCCTGTACTTTGTTAATCCTCTTGAGATATTTGAAGGTCTCTATCATGTCTCCCCTCTCCCTCCTCTCCTCCAGGGTATACATATTGAGTTCCCCCAATCTCTCCTCATATGACCTATGGTGCAGGCCCTGCACCATTTTTGTTGCTATTCTTTGAACTGCCTCCACCCTGTCTATATCCTTCTGGAGACCCAGCCTCCAGAACTGGACACAGTATTCCAAGTCAGGTCTCACCAATGACCTGTACAGTGGTATTATGCCCTCTTTTCTTCTGCTGGTAATACCTCTCCCTGTGCACTCCAGCATTCCACTGGCTCTCCTCACTGCCTTAGCACACTGTTTGGCCACCATTTAGTCATCAGATATGATGACCCCCAGATCCCTTTCCTGTTTTGTGACCTCTAATATTTCCCCCTTTATTTTGTAAACATCTCCTTGGTTCCTGCACCCCAAGTGCATGATTTTGCACTTCTTCACATTGAATCCTAGCTGCCACACTCTGGACCATTCTTCCAATTTAGCTAAATCCCTTCTCATTTTCTCTACCAGTTCTGGGTTGTCTACCCTATTGCAGACATTTGTGTCATCTGCAAAGAGGCACACCTTCCCCTGCAGTCCCTCTGCAATGTCACTGATGTAGATATTAAACAACACTGGCCCAAGAACTGAACCCTGTGGCACCCCGCTTGTCACCATAGTCACCTCGGATTTAGCCCCTTTTACCACCACCCTCTGTGTTCTATTCTTCAGCCAGTTTTCAATCCAGTTCAAGACCTCGTGTCCCAATCCCAGGCTGCCCAGCTTGTTCTCTAGACTCCTATGTGGAAAGGTGTTGAACGCCTTGCTGATGTCAAGGTAGGCCAGATCCACTGGTCTCCTCTGATCCACCTCCCTAGTGACCCAGTCAAAGAAATCAATCAGATTTGTTTGACATGACTTTCCTGCCATGAATCTGTACTGCCTTGGATCTTGTGCACAACTTTCTTTAAGGTGCTCTACTATCCTTTCCTTTAACAGAGATTCCATAATTTTACCCACCACCGAGGTCAGGCAGACTGGTCTATAGTTTTCAGCCTCCTCTCTGCTCCCACTATTGCTGAGGGGGACTACGTCAGCCCTTCTCCAGTCCTCTGGGACCTCCCTTGTTTCTAGTGACTTGCTGAATAGGGCTGCCAGCGAACCTGCCAGTACCTCCCTCAACTCCTTTAATATTCTAGGGTGCATCCCATCTGGTCCCATTGCCTTATCCACTTTTAGTTTTGTAAGTTCTTCCAGGACTCTCTCCTCCTTGAATGGACTGTTGTCCATCTCCCTTCCCATCCTAACTTTTACTGCATTTTGGATAAGCACTGTATTTTGCACTAATTGATTGTACTAATCTACGGCATGACTGGGCAACTAAGGTAGTGGACCAGGAAGGTGCAGTGGATGTGGCCTATCTGGACTTCAGAAAGGCCTTCAACACTGTCTACCATAGAAGGTTGAGTAACAAACTGCATAGCCTAGAGATGGATTCTAAAATAGTTATGTGGGTGGAGAACTGGCTGAATGGCAGGAGTCAGAGGGTTGTGGTAAACAGGGAGTAAACTGGAGAGGGAGAAGTGATGGGCAGGGTTTTGCAGAGGTCAGTGTTGGGGTCGGTCCTCTTCAGTGTCTTTATTGGGGGCATTGCAAAGGGACTGGAGGGGAAGGTATCTTTGCACATGATACAAACATATGCAATAGGGTGGACATGGCAGGGGGTGTTGAAAGAATGAGAAAAGACCTTTTAAAAAACTGGAGAAATGGTCTGAAGAATGGCAGCTAGGATTAAATGCAAAGTAGGGCAGGATCATGCATATAGGGCACAAGAACCCAGGGGCAAAGTAAGAACTAGGTGGGGAGGTACTGACAGTCACGAAGCAGGAAAGGGACCTGGGAGTTATCATCTTAGAGGACCTAAGAGAAACTAGACAGTGTGATAAGGCAGCTGGAATGGCTAGCCAGATGCTTGGATGCATAGGGAGGGGTATCACAAGTAGAAAGAAGGAGGTCATCTTGCTGATGTATGAGGCACTTGTGAGAGACCACACCTGTAATACTGCATCCAATTCTGGTGGCCCCATTTGAGATAGAACATAGGCAGGGTAGAGGCAATGCAGAGGAGGGGAACTAAAATGATGCAGGGCCTGCGAGATAAGACCTACGAGGAAAGACTAAACGAGTTAAATATGTATTCCCTGGAGGAAGGGGGGGGGGGCATGACTGAGACATACAAATACTTCACCAGTATAAGCAAAGCACAGGAAGGAAGCATCTTCCAAAGTAAGAGATGCTCCAAGTCAAAATGAAGTTAGATGAGGGAAGGCTCAGGGGAAATATGAGAAAATATTTTTTTCATGGAGAGGGTGCTGGATGCCCGGAATAGCCTACCAGAGGGGATGGTTGGGAATAAAATGGTCACAGAAGTTAAGAAGGAATGGGATAGACACAGGTTATCCTGAAGTCAAGGGGGGGCTCCGTAGTTCAATTTGGGCATGAGGCCTCACACTAGATAGGGATTAAAAGGGCACACTGAGTGGTGATGCAACTCCCACCCCCCAGCCCAACCTCCCACTGAGCACCCCAACCTCCCAACACACCATCACTTACCTGAACAGGTCCCAGTGTGAAGATCTACTCTCCCATTGAAGACATGTCTTGCTGATGGCACTGGGGACTTCTACGTGAGAAATAAGG
This sequence comes from Neoceratodus forsteri, assembly GCA_016271365.2. NCBI lineage: Eukaryota > Metazoa > Chordata > Ceratodontiformes > Ceratodontidae > Neoceratodus > Neoceratodus forsteri. The sequence goes on along the minus strand of CM028134.1, from coordinate 583,505,164 downwards.
TAAGTGCAGTTTAATGTATTTCAATGGGTTTTCAGCTGCACTTACCTTATTTCTCATATAGCAGTCACCGGTTCCAGCAGCAAGATGTGTCTTCCATGGGACAGTGGATCTTCACACTGGGATCTGTTCAGGTGAGTGAGGATGTATGGGGAGGTCTGGGGGTTTGGGGTAGTGGGTGCTCAGTTGGACATCGTGCTTGGGGTGTGGGGTTGCATTAGCAATGGACCTTTTTTTACAGATTAAAAAAAAGACATTGCGAGACCATGTTCTTCTTTTCAGGCTCTGAGGGACATAGGAGGGTGGTGGGGTTGCTACTAGACACCTCATTTAAATCAGCAATGACATGCATAAGGCTGAAAATAATCTAGATAGCGGGGGAATGTACTGTAGACTAGCAATTTTTGCACTAACCACTGAGCCACCTAACTTCACTTTCTAATTGTTGTGATATACACACACTGCCTAATACATATACATATACATATACATATACATATACATATACATATACAGGTATGCATCTATATTCCAGAATAACATAGTAGTGCACTGTCTACACTCATTTTTACAGATTAAAATAAAAACACTGAGGGACTGTTTTCTTCTTTTCAGGCTCTCAGGGACATCAGAGGGAGGGAAGGTCGCCACTGCACCTCATTTAAATCAGCAATGACATGCATAAGGCTGAAACTGATCTAGATAGCAGGGGAATGTAGACTAGCAATTTTTCCACTAACCACTGAGCCACCAAACTGCACTTTCTAATTGTTGTGATATACACACACACTGAGTACAGTAATACATATACACATATATATTCCAGTATAACATAGTAGTGCACTGTCTACACACAGAGCATTGCCACACACACACACACACACTAACACACATACACAGCCTTGTACAGCATTAATTTACTTATACATCTAATCCTAACTTTTACTGTATTTAGGATAAGCAATGTGTTTTGTACTAACTCATTGTACTAATCTATGGCATGCCTGGGTAACTAAGGTGGAGGACCAGGGATGTGTGGTGAATGTGGCCTATCTGGACCTAAGAAAGGCCTTTGACACCATCACTCATAGAAGGCTGGTTAACAAACTGTGCAACCTAGAGGTGGATCCTAAAATAGTTCTGTGGGTGGAGAACTGTTTGAATGACAGGAGTCAGAGGGTTGTGATAAACGAGGAGTACTCTGGAGAGGGAGAGGTGATGAGCAGGGTGCTACAGAGATCAGTGTTGGGCCGGTCCTCTTCAATATCTTTGTTGGGGACATTGCAGAGGTACTGGAGGGGAAGGTATGCCTCTTTGCACATGATACAAACGTATGCAATAGGGTGGACATGGCAGGGGATGTTGAAAGAACGAGGGAAGACCTTAAAAACTGGAGAAATGGTTTGTAGAATGGCAGCTGGGATTCAATGCAAATAAATGCAGGATCATGCACATAGGGCACAAGAACCCATGGACAAAGTATGAACCAGGTGGGAAGGTACTGACAGTCATGAAGCAGGAAAGGGACCTGGGAGTTATCATCTTGAGGGACCTAAGAGAACCTAGACAGTGTGATAAGGAGGTTGGAAAGGCTAGCCAGATGCTTGAATGCATAGGGAGGGGTATCAGGAGTATAAAGAGGGAGGCCATCTTGCCCCTGTATAAGGCACTTATGAGACTGCACCTAGAATACTGCATCCAGTTCTGGAGTCTCCATCTGAGAAAGAACATAGACAGGGTGGAGGCAGTGCAGTGGAACTAAAATGGTGCAGGGCCTGCGGGATAAGACCTATGAGGAAAGACTAAAGGAGTTAAATATGTATTCCCTGCAGGAAAGGAGGTGGGGGGGGCATGATTGAGGTGTACAAATACATCACCAATATAAACAGAGTACAGGAAGGAAGCATCTTCCAAAGTATGAGATTCTCCAAGTCAAGGGGGCACAAAATAAAGCCAGAGGGGGAAGGCTCAGGGGAAATGTCAGAAAATATGTTTTCATGGAGAGGGTGGTGGATGCCTGGAATAACCTACCAGAGGGGGTGGCTGGGGCTAAAATGGTCACAAAATTTAAGAAGGAGTAGGATAGACACAAGGGTATCCTGCAGGCAAGGGGAGGCTCCAGAGTTCAGTTTGGGCATGGGGCCTCACACTAGATAGGGATTAATAGGGCAGACTGGGTGGGCCAAGAGGTCCTTATCTGCTGTTAACTTCTATGTATCTATGATAACCAGTAGGACTAGAACAAAGTGCCACACACACACACACACACACACACACACTCACTCTAACACACATGCACTGCTTCATGTTCTGAACTGTGCACTGCTAACATATAGCATTACAGCCATTTGCAAGCTGACTGGGACAGGTTAATGTACAAGGAAAGGGTTAACAGAGTGGCACATATGATCGCAGCGCACCGAGCGGCGCACAGCACAGCAAGGTAGTTCCTACGGCTGTCTCGCCAGCCGCTGCCTTTCCCAGACCCAACATCACTTTTTGGACTGGCTGCCTTGTCCCGACTCCTGGACAGCAAGCCGCAGATTGCAGCGCCTTGAGCGGTGCACAGCACAGCAAGGCAATTCCTATGGCTGTCTCATGGGCTGCTGCCTTTCCCAGACCCAACATCACTTTTTGGACCGGCCGACCGGTCCCGAGTCCCGGACAGCAAGCTGCAGATCACAGTACCCCGAGTGGCGCACAGCACAGCAAGGTGGTTCCTACAGCCGTCTTGCCAGCCGACGCCTTTCCCCGACCCAACATCACTTTTTGGACCGGCCGCCTGGTCCCAACTCCCGGACAGCAAGCCACAATTATGCCGCTGTTTGAATTTGGAGCCAGGCTGCTCTGGCGGCACTCTCACTGGTCGCTGCATTTCTCTAAGGCTCCTGATTGGGCCAGCCGCGAAAAACATCTCTCCCGATTGGTGCGCCTTTTTTAGCCAGCTTCTCCGGATTGTAATACTCATAGCTGGGCACTCGTAGCTCTATCGTGCCTGTTCTTTTAACTGTAGTGCTGCCTAAATGTACTAAATAGAACTGGAAAAATTCCTAATTTGTAGGCTAGCTAAATGTTAAACTCTGGTGCACTGCCTAGACGTACCTAACTGATACTGTGTGATTTTCTGTACCTGCTGAAACCCTGCCTCTCCTGTCTACACTTTAATTCTCTCTTTCATCTTTTTTCTTTCCTATGTGACTAAAGATTATTCTTCCTATTCCTGCCACTCCTCTACCTCTCCCACAACCTGTTTTCTAACTAAACCCTACAAATTTCACTAGCCTCAGCTCGAACTTGAACCTGCCCTCAACTCCTACAGTAACCCTACACCCTGTCTCCTATCCTCCCCCTTTCTTGTTCCGTTCTGACCCCACCCTCACCAACACTTAACTATTTGGCTTTTGTCTTCCCCTCAATCACCCCAACCCCTGCTGACAGTCTATCGCCAGCCCCCCCCACACCCCTTAGTGACTCCTGTCCTTCCTGCATTATATTAACTCTTGCCTTCTCTTCTCTCCGCAGATCACAGCGCCCTGAGTGGTGCACAGTGCAGCAAGGCAGTTCCTATGGCCATCTTGCTGGCTGCTGCCTTTCCCAGACCCAACATCACTTTTTGGACCGGCCTCCTGGTCCCAACTCCCGGACAGCAAGCCACAGGTACGCTGCTGTTTGAATTTGGAGCCAGGCTGCTCTGGCAGCTCTCTCATTGGTCACTGTGTTTCCCTAAGGCTTCTGATTGGGCCAGTCGTGAGGAGCATCACTCCCGATTGGTGTGCCTTTTCTTAGCTAGCTTCTCTGGATTGTAATACTCGTAGCTGGGCACTCATAGCTCTCTCATGCCTGTTCTTTTGTCCCCCCCTCCCAGGCCACCTTTTAAATACTCTTCCTGACCCTCCTTCCCCCAGAAAATCCCCTCCCTATTGGCTCTTCTTCCCCTGCTGACACCTCTAGACCAGGGGCTCCAAGATTAGGCAGGACAATCCCTTCTGAACTATATAAACTCCCCTAGCCTGCTAGGATCTGTCAAGTTAATTCACTTTTCTACACAAACTGTAATCCTAGCTTCTCTCTCTGCTGTTCCTGCCAGGCATTTAGCCCCTGCCTGGATCACAGAATGCTACAACATACAATCTGCTCTCTGCTCTCTGCTCTCGGCTGTTTGCCCAGCTTGCCATAATGAGCAGTCTATATTGGTTAGTCTCCCTTGCTTGGCTTATTGCTTTAAGCTGGTATATGGACTGGGTGATAGCTGGGGCCCTCTAATACCCTGCAGGTGAAAGTTCACCTCCCCCTCCAGTCCACATTGAACCAGAATCCCCAACAATACTTCTCTACATTCCCTGTCTGCCAAAACAAGTTACAGCTCTGCTTGGGTACTGGCTGCACAAAACGATTCTTTGTTCCCAATGCTACCTCTGCCCATGGCATCTTCTCTTCCTGCACCTTGCCCACATTAACTATCTCTACTCTCATCCTGCTGCTCCAGGCTGGGGACATTGAAACCAACCCTGGACCTGCACTTCACTCTCCCCTACCCAATCTGCAGTGTCTATACCTACTATGAAAGGCCTGAAAATAGTACACATTAACATCCGCAGCCTATGCCCCAAAATGGCTGAATTGGAAGCCTGGACCATGCGAATGTCTCCTGACATCCTATGCAGATCTGAATCCTGGCTAAAACCTGCTATAAAACAACATGAGGTGTCCCTTCAAGGCTATGGCATCTTTAGACATGATAGCACTGGCAAAAGGGGCGAAGGGGTAATGATCTACTATAGGACAGGCCGCAACGTCACTGTCCTCCCCACTCCTCTCTCCTCACCTTCTCTCATTTAGTCCCTTTACATCACCATTACACTTGGAAATGTTAAAAAACTAATCATATGGTGTATTTATATGACCCCCAACCTTGCCACAGCTGACCTGCCTCCTCTCCTTGAATCTTTAGGCAGCCTCCCAAAGCATGACCTCATCCTATGTGGGGACTTCAACATTGACTGGCTGCACCCCAATATTGGTAATGTTCATGCTTCACTTGCTGATGGCAACCTTACCCAGTTAATCCATGATCATACATGAGTCAATCCAAAATCTGGCAATCATACCCTGCTAGACTGGATAGTCACCAACTGCCCACTTAAAATCAGATCTTCTGGCACACTCTCCGATTGCATAAGTGATCACTCTCTCACCTTCTGTGTGTGGAGAAACAGCTATACCAATCCTCCTCCCAAGATTTCCCTGGTCTGGGATATGACTTAGTTTGACGCTAACAGGTTCCTGTCATCCATTAACTCTACAGACTGGGGCCCCATTAATACACTTCCTGACATAAACCTAGCCCTGGACTTCCTAATCTCCCCTGTCACCAAAATAATTAACCAGCATGCCCCTCAGAAGATATGCAGATCCAAGGGTGTTAAAGCCCCGTGGCTCCCCGGGGATATCAGATCTCTTATGGCTCTCCTGGACAAAGCATGACAAATGTATAAACAAAGTGGACTCCCCTCAGACTGGCTATTTACAGACAGCTCAGGAGTAAGGGTTAAAATTCTCTACAAAAAGTTAAGAGATGCCATCTCAAATCTCTTCAAACAGAGCATCTAAATAACCCAAAGGAATTCTGAAGACAAGTTAACGCTTTAGTAAAAGGAAAAGGAAAAACTGTAGAAAATCCAAGCTATATTTCTGTCAATGGCACCACCCTCGATGACCCACTCTCCATAGCCACTGGATTCAACAATTTCTTCACTGACCTCCAAAAATACACCTCGATCTTCCACAATGCTCCGCTCTTTCTACGACTCTCCTGCCCAATCTAGGGGGTCGTCCTGAATTCCATTTCATTTTTTTTTAATATTGATCTTTATTTAAAAGGTTTTCTCACATTTTTTTTAACATACAATAAAAACATATACAGATAGATAAAAAAACAAAACACATACATTTCAATTCAGACATCATATGTTACAGGTTGGTATTGGGCAACTTATATATTTTATACATTTTTATCAACAGTTTCTCTCTCTTTTTTAAATTTTTAGGGATAAGGTAAAATGTCAACTTATTTTCTGAATTGATTCTTCCAGGATTTCAGTACCTCTACTCTGCTTATTTTCCTGTGTTCATTTCATTATTTCACTCTGGTATCCCTAGGGAATAAAATCGGGATAGTTATCTAGTTGGTATTGGACTCACTTCTGCCATCTGATTGTGAAGCTCTTCTGGCGGTTTATTAACCTGGCTTTAATGCATTCTAAAGCATAGATCTCCCTAACCTGTGCATTCCAACATTCGTTTGTGGGGGGTTGGGGGGTTTCTTGGTTCCCCAGAGTCTTGTAATTGCTTTTAAAGCTGCCAGAGTTAAGAGTGTGACTTGCTTACAGTATATGTAGATTTATTAACCCTGACGCTTTCCGGGAGTGTAAATGTTAGGATGTAAGTGGGGCTCAACCATGGGGTGCTTTCATATATTTCATTAATAGTTTGAGTCACTTCTGTCCAGTACTGAGTGAGTAAAGTACAGCTCCAAAGTACATGTGCTTGTGCTGCCTGCTGTGTCCACACTCCCTCCAGCTTCTACCAGCTGTGTCTCCACTATATTGTGCCACTATTTTAGGCATGCGTAAAAAAAGACTATGAAGCTTCCAACTGAATTCCTTCCAATAGGAAGATTCAGAGACTTTTTATGTCATGAGGGCTGTATTTATCCAGCTTTCTGTTGTAATTTCTGTTTGAAGCTCTTTTTCCCACTTTTGTCTAATCTGTTCTGTTGAGTCTCTCTGGGGTTGTCTAAGTGGTTCGTAGGTTGGCTGATGATGTGTTCTATCTTTACTCCTCTGATAGCTGTGTTCACCAGTGTGATAAGTTTAGGGGGCTTTCAGGTAGGTCTGTTAGTTGAGTTTCTATGGGTTGAAGATATTTTTTATTTGTATATAGCTATAGAATAAGTTTTGTGGTAGTTTTTGTGTTTCCTGTAGTGTCACAAATGAATGTATACCTGTTGGCCTACTAACTGTGAAACTAGGAAAATCCCATTGTGTGCCCATTTATTTAAGATTTTGGATCCCATCTTATTTAGTGGCATTTCTGGGTCCACTGTAAGGGCTGTTGTAGAAAGCCTCTGAATTTTATTCATATGTTTTCTTTTCATTATATTCCACCCCTCGAGGACTTCCCTGGTGTATTGTGGCATGTTTTGTAATACATTTTGTTCTATAGGTCCTCCTTGTGCTAATTGTATTAAATTGTGTTGATTTATGTCCAGTTTCATTTGCTTCCAGTGCATTTGATAAGATGGGTTAAGCCAGTTCAGGACTGTCCTTATTTGGGAGGCCAAAGCATATTGTTCAAAGTTTGGAAGGGCCACTCCCCCCAAGTCTCTGGGTGGTTGTAAAATCATGTACCGCAGTCTGGGAGGTTTACCCTTCCAGATGAACCTTGAGGTTATTTTATTCCATGTATGGTAATATTGTATGTCTGGTGGCATTGGGAGTGTCTGTACTAGGAACAAAATCCTTGGTAAGATATTTTGTTTTATGACTTCTATCCTATTTATGAAACTTAAGGGAAGTTTTGTCCATCCTGAGAGATCCTCTATTATTTGCTTAGTAAGGGGCTCATAATTAATGAGGTCTATCACTTCTATTTTTTTGGCTAGTTTGATCCCCAGGTATCTTATTTCAGATTTTGACCACTTAAATGGGTGTTTGGCTTTTAGTTGGGGGGAGGGCATAAAATTAAAAGCAAGTACCTCCATTTTCTGATCATTTATTTTATAGCCAGCCACACGTCTGAATTTCTTGATCTGTTCCCAGACTGCTGGCATTGATTTTTCTGGGTTAACAAGAGTAAGCAGAATGTCATCTGCAAAGAGCGAGATCTTAGTTTGCCTGACTCCTATTTGTATACCATAAATTTCTGTGTGAGACCTAATTTTATAGCTAGGGGCTCGAGATAAAGGGCAAATAATAATGGAGATATTGGGCAGCCTTGCCTGGTGCCTCGTGTTATTTTAAAGGGATCTGACATGGAACCATTTGCCCTCACATATGCCATAGTTTCCTGATAGATGTTTTTCATTTGGAGTATTACATTTTGTGGGATACCAAACTTCCCCAGGGTCACCCAAAGAAATTCCCAGGTGACTCTGTTAGAGGCCTTCTCAGCATCCAGTCACAACAGCACCATTGGGACTTTCCTGCTGAATTCCATTTGAAGCTAGCCACACTGAAAGAGATGCAGCAACTTCGGTCTAACCTAAAATCGGAGGGCTGTCCTGGATACGACTCACTGGAACCAAAATTTCTTAAGCTGGGTGCCTCTGCTCTATCTTGCCCCATCTGCAACTTGTTCAACCGGTCCTTTCTCTCTAACATTGTGCCAGATAAATGGAAGGTGGCAGTAGTAGTCCCAGTCCACAAAGGAGAACCAAACTCCATCATAGAAAACTATCGCCCTATATCTCTACTTTCTCACCTAGCAAAAATCCAAGAATGGATCATTTATAATCATCTCCAAGACTACCTCGACTTCCACAAGCTGCTATCACACTGCCAACATGGCTTTAGAAAGAATCACAGTACCCTCACTGCACTCATAAAACATCTGACATCTTCCACTCAATGGATAAGGGCCAGGCCACTGGAGCCATATTCGTGGATCTCACAAAAGCATTTGACCTTGTGAATCATGGGCTACTGCTTCATCAGCTACATCTACTTGGCCTGGACCACAATGCGCTGCACTGGTTGAAGAGCTATCTGTCTGACTGATTCAAGAAAGTTAAGTGGGATGGCTCCCAGTCTGAACAAAAAACAGTTTTCCATGGTGTCCTGCAAGGCTCAATTCTGGGCACCGTGTTATTTTCACTCTTTATCAATGACCTCCCCAACTTCTGCGGGGGTGCTACAGTTCACCTATGTGCAGAGGATGCCATCATCTACCGCTCCTCTCCAGATATTGACCTAATCAATCGGAACCTTGCCTCAGACTTCACCTCCCTGGAAGCCTGGTTCCAATGTAATCATCTTGTTCTCAATTCAAAGGAAACAAAATGCATGGTCTTCATCCATCAGCCTGCAAAAAAGCCTAATCTACCTACTCTTAGTATTTCTACTAACAAGGGTGACCCATTAGAGGTAGTTCACTCCTTCAAATACCTGGGTATTACCTGGGACCCTTCCCTATGGTTCAACTCCCATGTCTCTAGCACTATCAAACATCTCAATCAGAAACTCAGACTCCTATATCATGTGCTCCCACACCTCACACTTACCTCTTGCTAAAAAAATGCTTCTGCATCCCTCTTTCCCTTACTATCCTATGCTGCACCCCTCCTCCTCTTCACTAAGTCCTCCTCCACATCCCTCCTCTCTCAGGCATACCACAGGGTTGGTCATTTTGCAATGGGGGCACCTACCCGCTCCCACCATTCTGATGTTCTCGCCTCTCTGGGTTGGCCCTACTACAAGACAAAACCGAGGTACTCCACCTTGAGCCTCATGTTTAAGCTTGTCCACAAATCCACCGCTCCCTGCCTCAGGGAACTTATACACCTCAAACCAGCACCATGCACACTTTGCTCTGCCTCCTTCCCTCCCTCCATTCTCTCCTGCTCCTCCCTCTCACAGTGTCAGTCCCATCTGTCTGCATTTCTGTCTACCTCTACTACCTGCTCCTGCTTTTGCTAAAGGGTGCCTACCCAAAACCTCTCCTACCTTACCTATGGCTGCCTCCTCCTGCCTTATTCTTCTCCCGCTCCACTACTGCTACACCTAGCATAATATGAGACTAATGTGTGTAGAATTCTCTGGCCGTAGCCACTCCCATGTATATTACTAGTATGTTTACTATGAAGTCTTGTACTATAACTGCCCTGTATATAGCCCATCTAGGCTTGCATCAGGCATTCACTCCATGCATCACTCGTCAAATCTGTTGTCAATTGTTTGTGTACTTGCAACATTTTGTCTTGACATGTAGTCTGCCTAATGCCATCCTTGTAACATGAGAACTTCATTGCTTGTTGCACTTATACCTTCGTGGTTGATTCTCGACCCAGGGTTGACCCTGAAAAAGGGACTGTAATTGTCTCAGTGGACTTACCCAGTTACCAAAACTCAAATAAATAAATAAAAATAAATAAATATGTGACTTAGGAAAACACAGCTGTTAGGAATTGATGCTGACTGTAATTTGAGCTGGCGTAAGTATGCGTCACGTAGCAGAGAAAACAGTTTCAGTTTCTCTCTCTCTCCAAAATAGTGCAGAGCAGGGAGACACCAAAGCAAAACTGCTGTAGAGAAGTGATTGTAAAAGAACTTCAATTTTGTAAAGTCCGTTAGGAATCTGGAGAGCTTCATTTTTTTCTGTTATAGCATGATGTCTGCAGTGCTCCGCTCACTGCAGCCATAAAAAATAGCCCTTCGGTATTTAAAGAAGAAGGATTCTACCTGGGCTCCTGCTTATATAGCCCTCCCCCACTAGCCCCCTTTCCTGTCTACCACTTTAATCATGTGTCTTGCCTGATCACTCCCCCCCTTTCCTACCCCTTACCCAGGGTTCCCAGTTACCTTTCCACAACCCCTTGACTGTCCTGGCTCCCCCTTCCCTTCCTCTTCAGCTAACTCACCAGCCACCCCTGCTAATTTAGTTGGGTGACCCCTGACAACATGGCCTGTTCTTAAAATAGCAAAGCACCTTAAAGTAATCCAGTCATGCATAACAGGCCTTGAACAGAGCTTCACAGAAACTGTGGCCCCGATAGATAGTCACAATGTGACCCTCTTTTATCTGTTCCACCGGTAGTGGGAAATTACTGAAGTGACTGAGGAGATGGAAGATCTTGAATATCAATCCCAGCATGCTAATATGCATATACAGATTGCAGAGGACACAGAGCATGGAGATGTGGATGACTTTTTGAGCTCATTCCTAATAGAGCTTTTTGGTAGCCTGTCCAACAAAAGACTAAATTTCAAGCAGACTCCTAGAGCCCTGGCACAAAAGCTGAAGGACAAGTCAGCAAAATCAGCTAAACTGGGATCTCTGGCAATTAAATTCCTGGATTACAAAGTTAGAATACTCATGCTTAGAAAGTTATGGAATAAGAACCAGATTGTCTTTGATTACTGCAAGTTATACTTTGATCATGACTTCACTCCCTCCACTGTGGAGCAATGAAAAAATAATATTGGAAGTACTAAAATTATTGAGGGAGAATATATTTATTTAAAAACTGGTGTGGCAGGGTGACCCCTGTCATAGGGGACACCCCTGGCACAAATTCCCCAAGCAGTTTATATGTTTTGTATAATGTCCAACATGCTGTTTGGCTAGCTATAACAAAACTTAAGAGTACAATCACAAAATTAAGAGGGTAGTTTTAATATAAGAATAACAAAAGTTTGTGTCTGCTTTTTCTAGATGTTAGCAGCCCCCTTGTAAGATATATTTTGCAGCAGACAGCATGAGGGAATATGGCCCTGCAAGAGAGTTTAAGAGAGCACAGAATGTTCTGACCTTTGGCCTGACCTTTAACAATGTTGTAAACAAGGTATGTAATGTGCTCCAGGTGGCTGCCAAGTAACTGTTCTCTATCGAGCAACAGTGGCTCCTAGTGGCTAGTTTTATGTTATGTCTGCTGTAATCAAAAGGCTGGAGAAATTGTTTTTCTAACTTCTAGTGAGCTTATAAAAAGCTCTACCTTAGTGCTGAGAGAGGATAGATAGGGTGGTTAGTTGAATACTGACTGAGGAAGGTGGAAGACCTCCTGGTAGTGTATGCATTCACACTATTTGATTCATGCTAGGCTGAAGAAAAGCCTTAAAAACTGCTAAAGCTAAGCTGTTGTCTGACTTATCATTTTGCTTTCTGTATATTTTACTTGATGGAAATGAAATGATAAATGTAACCATGAGTTTTTTATGCACCTGATTTGTGGTCCGTCTGAAATTATGTTATCCTAAACCCATGCCCAGTGACAACTGGTAACTGGGAGAGGCACACTGAGCTGAGACTTGTTTCCAGGTGTATCCTGGGGGGGAGAGGAGAACAGAGAACACAAGGTGGGTACAATGACAATGACATAAAGTACATATGTTGAGTGCAGTACAGACAAAAATCGCAAAACATTGCAAACTGGGGACAAATAAATTAGCATACAAATCATTAGCGCAATTGGGCAAGCTCAAGAAGTGCATAGTGCCAGTACAGAAGGGGCTAAGCTGGTGTTGAAAGGAGAAATCAAAGGGATCTGATGCCAGCACCTTCAGACCCCTACTGGAGGCCAGGGAGGGTTTGGCAGTATGAGACCAGTTGTTGGGGCCTGTCAGGCAGCAGCCATCAGACCTCTGCACTTCGGGGGCAGGAATGTGCCCGATGATGTGCCAAGGTCATTGTATGACTGTCTCTGTCATGGTGGCCCTGGGGATTATGCACAAGGGGAAAAAACACCTTGCATGAGCCCATGATGCCCAGGATCCTAGGATGAACCGGGACCCAAATTAAAGCATGGGGATCCCCCCAACCACTGCCCGAGGGATAAAAAGCCTAATTAAAAAAAAAACAGGATGATAAACATTCAACAAAGTTGCTAGAACTATGAGGTTAGGGTAGAGGGAGAGAGAAAGGGAAGTCAAAGCCAGGGAAGGGTATGGTAGGGTTCAGGAATAGGGTTGGCAGCAGCAGGTGGGAGGAGGTAGGGAAGAGTTTTAGCTGGTGTATAATGGAGGGAAGGGGGGAGGAGGAGAGAGGGATGGAGGAGGGTACTGGTTCCAGAAGAAGGGGAGGTGGTATGAGAAAGCTTAAAGAATGGAGTGATAGCTCATTTAATAGCCCCTGCACAACTGAAGGTGTTCACAGAGGCTAGTCTAAAAGTGTTTTGCCAATTGCAGGATGTTAAGGCCTTATTAAAGGAGCTGGAAGTGCAACTGGCTCTAGGCTTCACCACAGATACAATGGAATTTGTATGTGATCTGTAGCAAAATGCTTAGTCTGTGTAGGGTTCAGGACCAATGGGACAGGCATGGAAAAAGATTTGGCAGCATAATCATCTAGAGGCAAGACAGAAGAGTGCGGACTATAAGCTGAGCACTACCGAAGGCTGCACCTAGAATTGGCTTTGGACTGTAGAACTTACTTTTTATATTACTTTGCAGTTTAGACATGTTAATTTTCCAGCAAGGTGCTGCAGGGAGGTCAGGATTATGAGGGGGAGGATGGGTCATAAATGGCAGAAGGCAGTTGGGGTTGAGGAGGTGAGTGGTATTGAGGTTGTTAGATACAGGGACACCCTGGATTCAAACGGAGCCTACAGAGAGGCCAGAGGAGTTTGGTCTCTGTACCCAGGGGCCCCACTGGACCGAGTGGGCAGATAGCTGGAGGACCAGCTGTGCCCTCTAATCCTCTTCAAGCATTGCTTTGCAATGCCAAGTTGATGAGGAACAAGACCGCTATTTTTGCAGACTTTATTTCCTTTGTCGACCTGGCTTGCATCATGGAGACCTGACTGGGGGACGATGCTGGCCCAGTTTTAGAGGCAGCTGTTCCTGTCAGGTACTCTGTAGTGCACTGCCTGATGAAGGATTGCAGGGGTGGGGGGAGTGGTCACAGGTTTTAGATCCAGCCTAAACTTCATGGTGCATCTGGTTGGCAATACAAGATCTTTTGAGTGTGTCGCCATGCGTGTGGGTCCAGGTACAGGCAGCAAGATTATCCTAATTTACTGACCCCCTGGGTCCAGGGGAGAATTCCTGCAGGAGGCAGTGGACTTCATCATTGACCAGGTGTTGGAATCCCCAGGTGTTTAATCCTGGGGGACTTCAATGCCTGGGTCGATGACGAATCCTCATGTTTCGATTACAACCTCCTCCAGTTGATGTCATCACTGGGCCTGGCACAAGTGGTTGCTTCTGCGACCCACCAGCAAGGTCACACACTCGATCTGGTGTTCCAGCCGGGTCTTGAGGTTGACAGCCTCAGGACTGATTAAGTCCCATGGTCTGATCACTGCATCATGAGGTTCGTGTTTGGGGCCCCCCTGGAAGCCCTCCCCCCTGTGGAGATGGTCAGCTACCGCCCTTTAAGGGGCTTGTGCCCTGAGGGATTATTGGCGTTAGCTGACCTATCTAGAGTGGACATAGCCTGTGTGATTGGCACCAGTGAGGCAGTTTCCACCTGTAATAGCGTGGTGTCCAAGGTATTGGATGCCCTCGCTCCAGTTCGTATATGACCCAGATCTTCTCACTTGAGATCCCCTTCGTCTGATGGGGATCTCAAGGTGATGAAGATCATAGGTCAGAAGCTGGAGCATTGCTGGCAAAAGACCCGACTGGAGGCCGACATCCTGGTCCTGTGTGCTCACTATGGTGAGTAGCAGGAGGCAATTTCCTGTAAGAAGGCAGAATTCCTGTCCAGAGAAACTACAACAAGGAAAAACAGACCTGCTCAGCTTTTTTGGGCTGTAGATAGGCTACTTCATCCTGCCTGTCTACAGCCAAGAAAGTCTTTTTCATCCACTTTATGTGAAGAGTTTGCTCTGTTTTTCTCTGACAGAGTGTCGGCTGTCAAGTCGTGGATTCCATCAGTGAGGTCATCGATGCCTCATGGTGGTCAGACTGGGAGGAATGGAAGCACTCCACCGATCTGGGAGGAGATTAGGCCAGTGGAGGTGTCAGAGGTCACTGAGTTGATCTTAGAGCTGAAGCACACCTACTGTGAACTGGACCCAGCCACAACACATTTCTTAATGAGATGTGCAGTGTGCCAGCCCAGTGTTTGCCAGGATTACCAGGTGTTCGACAGTGGAGGGCGTTTTCCCAGAAGCTTTGAAAGAAGCACCAGTGAGACCCCTCCTTGAGAAATCTTCCCTCAACTCAGACGTCCTGGTGAATTACTGTCCCATCTCCAACCTGCCATTCTTGAACAAGATTGTTGAGAAACCAGTGGCACAACAGCTCGAGGAGTGCCTTGTGTCCTTTGACATCTATGAGCCATTTCAGTTGGTTTTCTTGCCAGACACAGCAGCATTAGTTAGGGTGCACAGTGATCTGCTCTGGGCTAGAGGTACAGGAGAAAAGTAAATTTTTTGTGCTCCTCAGTCTCCCTTCAGCTTTTGACACTGTGGATCACTTTGTGCTTCTGGATTGGCTCTGCTAGTAATTGTGGACTCGCCAGTATTGTCGTCAAGTGGTTTGAGCCCTAGCTCTCTGATGGGGTGCAGCGGGTGGTGATGGGGAATTTCTCCTCCTCCCCAATACCCCTGTCATGTGGAGTTCTGCAGTGCTCGATCTTGTCACCAATGTTGTTCACAGTGTACCTGCTTCCCCAGGTGAGATCATTCGGCAGTTCAGCATGGAGTTTCACTGCTCTGCAGATGATACCCAGCTGTATCTGTTATTTGTGCCTGGAACATCCGATGTTGTTGACATGGCTAAAATCAATGACTGAATGTCTTCCAGCTGGCTGTGACTTATCCCAGATAAGGTGGAGGTACTGGTGGTCAAGCCAGGTCACGGGCATGATGGGTCGTCACCTGGAGTGAACACAGGTCTTTTCCTGAGGTCTGCTCTGTTGGTGGCTTCCCTGAGGGTGCGCAATCTTGGTGTGAGCCTGGACAGCAGACTGATCTTTGAAGATCAGGTATCGTCTGTAATCAGAAGTGATTTTTTTCCACTTGAGGAACACCTGCAGAATCAAGCCCCTTGTTCCTCCCAAAGATCTGCCGACTCTAGTGCATGCTTTCATTACCTCTAGGCTCAACTAATGTAACTCTCTATACTTTGAGGTAATGGGAGGGACCCGCCGCATGCTGCAGCTGGTGCAGAATGCAGCGGCCCGATTACTGACGGGCCTATCCAGCTTCAGTCATGTGACCCCGATCCTGCATGCCCTGCACTGGCTGCCTGTCAGGTGGAGGGTCCTTTCAAAGAGGGCTTGCTCACCTTTAAGGCCCTATACAGACTGGATTCTGGCTACCTGTCAGAGCTCCTGACACCTGGTATTTCTGTCTGCCCCCTCCACTCCTCTTCGAGGGGCCTCCTGGATGTTCCCAGGGTTCGGCTCAAGGCATTGCGCGATTGAGCATTTAGTGTCGCTGGGCTGACCCTGTGGAACTCGCTACCACCTGCAGTCCAGGAGGCCCCTTTGATCGGGGTGTTCAAACTGAGGCTTAAGGCCCACCTCTACTGCCTGGCCTAGATGAACTAACTGCTACTGCCCGACCGTATGAGTTGCAGCTTACAGATATATTTTATCCGATCCAGATATATTATATACAAGGTATTTAATCCCAAACTGAAATAAATAAATAAACAAATAAAATAAAACTGTGATCTGAATTTTATTCTTTATTTATTTCCTGCTTTTATTATTGATGTTATTTGTATTGTTATATTATTAGGCACCCAGAGACTCCAGGAATGGGCGCCATACAAATAAAAGTTACCTTGCCTTTTATTTTTGTAAGGTTTTATGGTGAGGTCATATAATGGTTACCACCTGGGGAGATGCCGAGCCATCTGAGCAATAAGCTATGGATTAACGTAGTTAACCTTTCCTGTGTGGGGGGTGTCCCACCCTCCCCCCATCATCAACTGCCTCAGCCTGGGTTCAAAACCAGAAATCATAGATCAGTGGTGACTTTGAAGCAGATTGTCTGGGGTGCTGTTGGTGGGGGGTGTCTCCAGGGATTGGTAGATAATGTAAGGATATCTCCCTTTCTTTTCTGGTGGCCCATTGTCCAACAATCTGTCCTCAGTTAGGGTATAAGTTAATGAATTGCTAATACTATGACCAGGTAGTTCAACTGGATATGATTGTGGGGTAGACAGGAATCTGGATGGAGGGGGGGGAGGAAATGGAGCGTGAGTGCCTACAAAAATAAGTTGTTATTAAATTTTAAATTCCAGGCACTTGCATAATGAAGATACAGTTTAAGTGGGGAAGCTGAGTGTATGCAGTAGAGGGGACCACTACTGCTAGGTGCCCAGGTGATGCACTGTGAATATTAAAGGAATAATGCCTGACAGGGTGGGTGTTATGCTGGGATAACATCCCACTTCGGGTGGTTGTGCCCGAGGCTGCAGATCGAGAACGTCCAGCACCTGAGAAGGGATGTTATCCCAGTATAACACCCACCCTGGAGTGCATTATTCCTATCATACAATGGCTTGTTATATACAGAATGAAAAAAAAATAATTTTAAAGAATGTTGTTTGTGTGTAAAAATATTTTTGTTTCTTAAGAGAAGATGCAAGCAAAGCATTTGCAAATCCAAACAATCAGCTGGGATGTTATGCCAGGTTAACATCCCTGCTGTGGTGGCCAACTGACCAATCAGAAGCCAGGATTCTTTCTTGCCATTGTATAATCTATATTTAGCAGAGAGTTTATTCCATCTTGATTGATCTCTATGTCAGATATCATGAATGTTAAATAGTTACAGCATTTTATTAGCATCCTGTTATTGCTGGTTGTTACTTGTTTGGTATGTAAATGGCCATGGTTATCATATTGAGAGGATCTGAGGGGTGGAGGTTGGGGGGGGGACAGGTCATGGACTATGAGTGATTGTTATACATCATGAATGACTACTCAAACTGATCTTAATGCTCTAACTCACAATGTGAAAGGTCTGGGAAGCCCCAGTAAGAGGAGTTAGGTACTCCAGGAGTTAAATTGGCTGCAAGCCTCAGTTGTTTGCGTAATGCTTGCCCCTGCACTCTTGCACCTTGCTTTTGTTTTGCCCTTGCACCCCTTCACCACACCACAGGTACCCCCATGCATTGTCAGTACTTCTCTGACTTTTACCTCCTGGGGTAGTGGCACTGATTATATCCCCCCTCCCCAGCCTATGTGGAGGGCAGACCTCCCGTCTCTCACTGCTGACCCCTTTCACCTGGCGCAATTCTATACATTTTCAGTGTCCTGGGATGTCTGCTTCAACCTGGTCAATACTAATTCTATGTGTGTCAGGAGAGTTGCCCCCCTAAAGCAACATAGCAAGAGACTCTGGTGCCTTCCCAGATACAGGCATCTGGTACTTCTCCTGCTCCTTATGTCTGTCTCTGTCCACCCTTACTCAGGACCCCTGCACCCTACCAGAAACCAGGCCCCCAAATCTGCCCTGAGTTTGGTGCACTTGAACACTCAGAGCCTCACTGCCAAAACTAGTCAACTGGAAGCATGAATTTTAGCTTCTAAATTTGACATCATTGCCATTTCCGAGACCTGGCAATCTAACAAAATCACTAATAATTAAATTAAATTAATTGGCTACACTATCTTTAGGAATGATAGGATAAATAAAGAGGGTGCTGGATGTCTCTCCTAAATTTCCAAACACTTCAAGGCAACTAAGTCCATCACCCAACTCCCCCCGGGCCCTTGAGAGCTCTTGTCTCTTTGATATCTTGTTTGGCCAGGACAGGACCCTCACAGTTACCACTATATACATCCTTATTAACCATGCTGAAGAGAGCCTGACCACCATCTCAAACTTTGGTCATTCTCTGTAAAAAAGCATGGAATGGATAGTTCTCAGTGACTTTAATATGAACTGGTTCATAGCCAAACGAACAAGGCCAGAGATCTATTTTTGAACCTTGGTCTGCGTCAGATCACCACCGACCCCATCAAAGCAAACTACAAGTCAGGGTACAAATCTACTCTGGACTGGATTGTAGTTTGTAACCCCTTCAACATCCATGATTTCAGGTTACTTCCTAACTCGATAAGTTACCACAGCCTGATCTTTTGCAACTGGTCCATCAGGCTCCCTCCCTCACCCCGCAATTTACATCAATTCTAGATGGTTCCAAGTTCTTAACCTTGATGTTTTCACCACTGCTCTGTCCTTCATTGACTAACTGGTCCTTCCTTGACAATATTATATAACAGCTTCTGTACGATATTTTCTGGGATTTGCAATAGCCTCTGTCCTGTGAAGTGACCCAGAATGCATGACAATAAGCAAATGTGGGTCTTCATGGTTATCCTAAGGCTCTTCAAAACCAGGGACAAAATGTAGGCCAAATATAAAAAAAATTTAAGACCCAGTCCACCTGCAAGAATACAAAACTTTGTGAAACAGCTGTAAATCAGCAGTTCACAAAGCTGAAACTAGCCATATAAAACTCGGTCTGACCTCCAGTCTTGGGAATCCTAAAGAACTGTGGAACAACATAAAGAATATAATTGATAGATCTAATGGTACCCAGTCATGGACTACAGAGGGCAAGAATCCCCTAAATGTAGATATCTATCCCAAAAACCTTCCCCTTATAGGTCTCGCCCACTGTGTCACCTGGCTCCTCCCCACCTAAATTCTACTTCAAACACCTGTCTATGGAGCAGGTCACCAAATACCTTAGATATTCCAGTCCCAAACCTGTCTCTGTCCCCAGTGGGACTGACTACCACCTAGTTAAACTGCCTACCAAGGAGCTGGCATGCCACATTTCTCATATTTTTAACTACTCGCTTTGCACTTGTGCCTGCCCCAAATTGTGGAAGAAGGACACCATCCTCTCTCATCCAGAAATCCGGGCCTAAACATCTTTCCTCCAATTACCATCCCATCTCTCACCTTGTACCCCTTTCAAAAGTCTTTGAGAAGATTGTCTTTGACTGACTGTCTACATTAAGCAGGACAACTTGCTAACTAGTGTCCAGCACAGATTTTGCCCTGTGCACAATACTGAGACTGCCATGATGAGACTTACTGATTACATGCATCGATCCTTAGACTCTGGGAAATATGTTGCCACAGTATCTATGAATCTCACCAAAGCCTTCAACCTTGTGGACCATAATTTGCTGCTCCACGTCCTTTCCTTACTTAATTTCTTCCCGATGCCACCCTTTTGGTGCAGTAGCTACCCATCTGGAAGGGTGCACAGGACTGCAATTGACAATGTCCAGTCATACTTTCATCCCAACAAATGCACAGTCCCTCAGGGTTTTATCCTCAGCCCCTTACTCTTCTTACTTTTCCTCAGCTGACACCCCAATGTCTTCCCATCCACCAAAACCTTGCTGTATGCTGATGATGCTGTCATCTTCAGCTCAGGCAGAGACCTGGCAATATTAATCAGGATCATACATGTTTTCAGCCATCTCCAATCTTGATTCTTAGATAATAAGGTGGTCCTGAACACCCCCAAAAAATAAATAAATACATGTCTTTTTCTGGGACCCATAAGAAAACGGCCCACTCCCTCTTTCTCATCCATGACCAAGAAGGCACTGGTGGAGCTTGTCTCTCACAGTTTAATTACCTAGACATCTTTCTTGACAGCACACTATTCTTTAACACCCACGTCAAACACCTGATAAAAGGAGGAAGTAGGCTGCTGGTGAACTAGGTTCTGTAGCTTATCCAATTGGTAGATAAATGGGTAGACTAGGCAGGTCAAGCAGTCCCTATCTGCTGTCAAAGTCTATATTTCTATGTTTCTATGTAACTGTGCACCAGAGAATTGGAGCCCTACACAGGGTCAAAAAGTTCTTGATCCAGTGTACAAAGAGTTTACCTGCACTCAGCCTACTGTTCCCTATTATTGACTGTGGATCCCTAGTGTATGCTGCGCTACTTCCAGAACCATTGCCAAGATGTGCACCATTTGCAACAATGTCTGTTGCTTCCTGATTGGCCTGCCTTATAGGAACCATTACTGTCAACTGCATAAATCCACTACCTGCCTCTCCCTGAAGGATCACCTTGCCTATAGGTCAGTGCTTTTCCTACACAAGGTTGCACTAGGTAAAGTTCCCTCCTGTATTTTTGTGCTCCTTCCCTGTTTCATCAGCAAGGTGGGGACTCACTGTCAGTCCAAATTCACTTTGCAACTCCCTGAAACACAGCTGCAGAACAAAGATCTCTGTCCTTCAGGGCAACTGGACCCTACAACCTCCTGCCTTCCCATCTTACCTCAGCAGCATTCCTTCCCTCAGAGCTAGCCTCCATCAACTTATATTAGATATAATGCACTGTAACTGTACAAAACTGTTATTTCTTCTACTTATACCATGCATTACCTGTTTGTACTTGTATTACTTTACCTGTTTCTGTGTTGTACCTTCAGTGTTTTGCTCAACTGGTCGCTTGTGAAAATGGGCTACTTTAGGTCATCTTGCTATACAGTATAATAAATAAAATGAAATGAAATGTTTTCCTCCAGAACACCCACCTCACCCAAGAGGAACATAAAAAGTTAATAAGGGCCTCCTCCTATACTGCCTATCTGCACAATAGAAGTGTCGTGATTCTTATCCATTGAGGACTCCCAATACAGGTAGAATTGGTGAACAAAGACCTAGAAGGTTGTTTCATCTATTTAAAGGGAATATATAGGGATACTCTTTTTTCACTTCTAAACTTATGCCTTGAATGGTGAGGTGGAGATGGGAGATTTCTTTTGGAAAATCTTGCTGAACTTTGCCCTGAATACCTCCAGATTACACCAGAAGGGGGGATCTTAATAGTGTTATTAGTCCAGTGGTGGACTGTAGTGATACTGGGGGTAACAGCGGGTAGCAGGATAGGAGTAGCCAATCCCTGAGTCACCTAGCACATGAATTGGGTTGGAGGATGTATGGTGATTTCTCCATCCTAGTAATGATGATTTAACTTTATTTTCTGCCCCACAGATGTTATATTAAAAAACGTATATGTTGTTTTCTTTGTCTGCTGAATGGCTTTGTGTGGCCCAGTATTGTAGAAGTGAGGCTACCACACTTTCAGATCATGCTGTGTTGCGGCAGAGTATAGAGGTTTCCCCATTTACTAACAATACCCTCTGGTAGTTGATTAATTCCTTACTTAATCCCCCTTCTTTAAAGCACTAGTACAGGGTAAGATCGCTGAGTATTTCCAGAACAATCAGGAGAGGAAATATCCCTTATGTTAGATGTGGTGGGATGATATGAAATCCACTATAATGGGGACCATAATCCAGTTTGCATTTCAAACAATGAAGGCCAATATCGCCTATAGAGTTGAATTAAAACATAAACTGACCTCAAAGCTACACATAAAATGACCTTAGGCAATGCCTTATTACTGCAGATTAGGGAGTGTAGAGAGCAACTGAGAATATACAGTACAGTATATAGAACACAAAATAGAGGGACAATTCCTCTATTCGAGGCAGAAGTATCATGAAGTGGCAATCATGCAGGGATACTCTTGGTGTTCCAGCTCTGGTAACAGATGATTCCTAGATCAGTGCTTAAAAGAAAGGATAGGTAGCAAAATAACAAGTAATTTATGCAGGGGATATTGTGGATATTTTTGCAAACCACTACAGATTGTTTATACTCATAGGAACATACCTTGAGACATGGAGAAGTTATTCAGACATACCTCAGAATACAGTTAGCCACTTTACCTCAGTCTGCAGTAGATGCCCTGGAGGATCCAATTACTGGAGAGGAGTTGGTGACAACTGTTTGAGATCTTAAGAACAGCAAGGCTCCTGGGGGGTGGATGGCTTCACCCTAGAGTTCTACAAAACTTTCAGGAAACAGCTATCTCTTGAAATGATTAGACTTTTTGAGGCAATGATGGGAGGAGAGAGGACACCCTTGATATGGAATGGGGCACAGATTTTGGTAATTTTAAGACCTGACAAGGACACCATATTGCAGAAATCCTATTGTCTCATCCCCCTACTTACAGTAGATTTTATGTTCTATATGTCCAGTCTAGCTTAGCGACTACAAGGGTGGTGGTGGTGGAGGCCCTCTTCCACTCGTATTACACAGGATTTCTTAAGGGGCAGAACTCTTTTTATAGCACCTCCTTAATATCCTGTGTGCTCAGATTTCATCCTGGTAGTTTCAGATTGCTATTTCTATGTATGTAGCAAAGGCATTTGAGTTTTTCAACATACACTTAGGGTTACATGGTTTGGATCCAAAATTCTGGAAAGCATATCTTCCCTTTATGTTTCTTCAGAAGCAATGGTAAGGGTTAATAAAGGTAACTTACAAATGTTTTCCCCAGAGGAGGGGTACCAGAAAGGGGTGCCCTCTCTTTTCCTTGCTTGTTGCCCTATGTATCAAGTCCATAGTTGTGACAGTTCATAATGATCAAGCAATCAAGGGGGTGAATGTGGAAAAGGCAGAGCAGAAAATTTCTCTGTGGATGATTCTTTGTTTTTCATCCTGGATCCAGTTTCCTTTATCCCAATTTGCTTAGAAAATTAGAGCTGTTTGGGAGCATTTCTGGCAAAAAAAATAATGTTTTGAAGTCAGAGGCCCTTCAGCTCTTTGGGGCCTATCTCCTGGGATTTTGGTCCATCATTCCATTCCAGTGAGCTTCACTGACTACAATAAAGTATCTGGGGGCAGCCATCATAACAATCCTTGCCCGGTTTCTTGACTCAATCATTTTGGAGGAAATAGCTGGGGATATGAAGATCTGGGCCTTGCTTCTGTTGTCTTGGGGGGGGGGCAGTAGAAGTGCTTAAAATTAATGACCTTCTCCACCTCTTGTTTTATTTTAAAGATCTGGGAATTATGACCCCAGAACTTTTTGATAGAAAATCTGGAAGCTAACTACCAAGTTTCCCTGGCAACGACACAGAGTGAAGATAGGCATTAATGCACTCACACACCATGAGGGCAGGGGGAGGGGGAGACTTAGGCCTCTCAAACATTGAGTTTTACTGCTTGGCTGCTCAAGCATCTCAGCTAATCATCAAAACCAAGCAGAGAGTAGACTCTGGGTGGTATACCCTAGAAAATAGAGCTTCCGTTCCAGTACCCCTGTTCACCTTTCCACATGTTAAGTTACTGCCCCAAATTTGGAAGAGTGTTGCCAGTCCTTGGACCTGCCATTCCCTTTAAGTGCTTGCTCAGTTATGTTCCTTGACAAACAACCTGATTAGGCGAGCCTCCTCTCAATTATTTTGGAAACCGTAACGTTACTCCTCCTAGTATGAGTTATAGTTTTCTTAGAAAGAACCAGAATGCCTTAACCAGATTGCAACAGTTTTTGGAGAGTGGAATCTGCATTCCTTTTGAATCCCTCAAGAAATAATTCATCCTTCTGAATGGTGACCTTTTACACTATTTTCAGGTTCACCACTATCTGACCATGACAGACAATGCAGCCAAGACCTCTTTTACTGCATGATACACTTGCAGGCCATATGTGGATATATCTACATGATGTATAAATTATTGCAGGAAGATGGGAAACACCCATTGGAGAGGGTTTGGGTACAAAATAGCTTGAATGGGTACCACAAGACTGGAACAGAACTGGAATAAAATCCTGGATGGAGAGTGGAAGATCACAGTGTCTCCTTCCTGGACGAAGTATGGATGGAAGGTGCTGATAAAATTATTTTATACGCCCACTTCACCGTCCACTTTGGGGGGGGTATTACATTTATTAGAGGGATGTGATGCCCAAGGTAACCACTTTCATGTTTTTTTGGGATGCCTGTATATACAGAATTACTAGCACCATGTCCATATAGAGTTGGGTCATGTATGGTGTCAGTTAATCCCCTTTGAATTAAAAAAATAGTGTTGAAACTCGCAGTAAAGGGCATCAGAACATGTGGACATTCTACTCCATGTGTATCATAGCAGTCAAAGACATTATATTACATTAGCCATCGATGAAGGTTCTGTCTCAGAAGAAATGGAGAGACCACCTATATATGGTGTGTCATATGGAAAGGATACCTGTGGACCTCCACTTCCTTTAAGAGAAATTACAAGACAAGGGTAGGGAGTGACAGGAATGTCTTTATTCGGTGGGGCAGGAGGATGGTGAATAAGGATATTTGGGGATGAGCTTGGACAGCAGGCTGTTCCTCCCTCCCTGCTTTCTTGGTGGGGATGAGATAAACTGGGACTTACATTCTTGAGATTAAGCACTCACACACAGCTTCTTTTAAATAGATCTAGGTCTTCTTCTTTACTGGTTTATGATTAGAGCATATTAAGGTTCCATATACTGCATAAGATGAAAAGTTGTGTATATATTTTCTTCTGAAATTAGACATTTAAAAGGTCATTTAATGTATTATGGACACTATTGGCACTCTAACAAATGTATAACTGTATGCCTTGACCTTGTGTCTACTTAGTAAACTTGAGTTGAAAAAAAAAAGAAGAGTTATTTGATTTGTTTCTATTGGCCAGTTGCTTATCTTAAACTTCAACCACACTTCCTACCCCACCATTTACCATAACTTGACTTGCATAAAAAAGTTCACACAGAAAGCACTTAAATCTGTGATCAACATCTTCACATTTCTTCATACTCTTCAGTGACAGGTAGCTTTTTAAAATTTATACAGCACATAAATTTCCATGGCATTGCAGTCATTAGTGACTCGACAGGTTTGTTGTTCTGTACACAGTATTTACAATGGGAACAAAGACACAAATCCATGAGACAGCATGTCTTGATGTATATGCTGCAGTTTACAGTATGAGAGTCGAAAGGAGTGGTGCTGTTGTATTTGCATTAGAATGGATTTTGTCAGCTATGAAAGATGCTTATCATTCGATGGGCGATTAATGGAAGTGTTATGGGATGCCAGGAAATGCCATTCAGTGTTTGATGAGTTAAAGGAGGCTGGCAATTCTTGACATCAGTAGTTTGGGATGTGGTGTGCTGAGGAGGTTGGATGCATTTAAAAGTACATTATATGTATGTAACAGGACCAGACAAGGTATTTGTGTTCATCACCCAACCACAAGCCACATGGATGTTATAAGATATGATGTCCTTGAATTGTGTTTTATTCCTATTCAAAATGTTTCTCCAAGTAAAATATCAAATATAATAAAGAGCAAAATAAAAAAAAAGTAATATTGTAGATTGTCACAGAGGTGATGATAATTAGATCTGCTCTATCTGGAACTATATTTGAATCCCCTCCTCCACTTTTGGTATTGTCTGTGATGTGTCTACTACACCCCCAACCCAGACTTTTTTATGGCTGCATGGAGTAGGCAGTAGACTTTTTGCCGATACACAGGAGTTGTTTCACTGGAAGGAATCATAAGAAGCACCCAGTATATAACTGAATACTTGTGAATGGGCCTCAGTCCCCACCTGCTTTCCTAAAGCTACTCCAATAGTAACTGCATCTCAGAATGGTAAGCATTGTAGCGTGAAGTGCAATGTCACACCAAGAACTGTGATTGTTGCAATTTGAAAACAGTTTTGACTGGAATTGAAACATAGTATAGCTTAGATTCCAGAGAAGAGCAATGAGAGCATTCTAGGTGGCATAAGAACTGATCTGAGTACATGATCAGTTTGACAAAGAATCAGTGAGCCTTTGTTTGTGAAATCCCCCCTTCCTTTACAAATTGTGAGATCCTAATTCTGTTTGACTATTGGGGGAAGGTAATAGAGCATATTGCCTGTGGCTGTTGTGACTAATCTACTGCTTTCCCACTGTAGCTAGTGATGGACTTCCACATGCCCACTGCACAATATTCTTAAAAGTTTAACAGTGTTCCATGGTCTTTATTAGATTCATATACTAACATTATAATCTCACAATAAGAAATGGTGGCACTAGCATCATAACTATGTCCTCCCCCCTTCCCCCCTTTTTCTCTTTGTTCATAAAATTAGATTAAATTCTGAATAGCCTTCTTGGCTATATATGTCATCTGTTTCTAAATATAATACCCTCTGATTATTTTAGAAAATAATTTGTTCTTATATTTATTACATAAACATAACAGTTTCCATGTTCTGGCATAGTGGGATAATGTTAACATTTTAAGCCATAGCGGCAAGGAATAATAAGACATCCCATATAGCCATTTTGTTATGCCTGACAGGTACGTTTGCACTCACTTGTGTTCTTATTAATTTAAAAATCTTGTTTATGTTTTGGGTGGTAGGCATGCTTGCCACTAATAGGAAGCAGCTGTTTCTCTTTAGACAGTTACTACTTTGGCCAGCACACTTCTTTGCCTAGCAATGGTCAGTGCTTCATTTTAACATTAGTAACCACTGATTTAAACTGAAGGAACTGGTGAAAGTTTATCTTTTAAAATGCACAATGCTGGAATGTCTGTTTAAAAATACACTCAAAAATATTTTGTTTTAAAAATTTGTTTCTTCACAACAATACATACTTAACTCCTGATTCTCTGTAACCAAATAGATCCTTAGAAAATTTAAAGAAACGTATACTCAAAAGGAAAACCTGCAACCTCAAGTGTATTTCTTTAGAATCAACATATTACAGAATTGCCATTAGTTAAAAGAGGTGTTGTCTATAAAAATGCTTTTTATCAAGGATATTAGACAACCAATTGGAGAGAAGTAATGCATAATTTGTATGACTGATCTCCTCATAGTAATGTGATATTTTTACTAGTTTAAAATGTGATAAACTTGCCAGGGAAATCACATCCTCTTCTTGTTGAAAAATTACTTATAGAAATTGAAAGTATGCAGAATACTAACATATACTGAACTATTTAACCATTGATAGTACTAATTATTTAATTATTTGCACTACTGTATACACTATGGTGACTAATTATTATTTTTCATTTTATTTAATTTTATTTTTACATTATTCTTCCCATATTTTGTTCTGGTGATAAAGGCATATATCTGCATATACAATATATAGGTCTTATGGTATATACAGAGGAAAACTGGATTGATAAGGTGAACCTGAAGAGTGTTAAGGTAGCAGTTTACACAGAATTGAATGTACCTATATAGTAAACAAGTTATTTATGATTTCAATGCAGATTCTCTTCCCTGATGAAGCCTGTGTGTGGGCAAAATGTTGAGCTAGTACTGGGGGATCTTGCTTGATGAAAATAAGGCAGCAAGAAAAGCTGGAGAAAGTACAATTTTATCATGTGGCTGGTATTCTTCTGTCTCTTTTCTGGAATCTCACTTAATCAGCCCCAAGCTACATTCATTATTTAAACTTAAGGGGATTCACCAACCTTTGCATTTGGAACTTTTGGCTGACGGGTATTAGCAAATACCCTGTTTTGGTGGATTAACTTCTTTTTTTTTACTTCATTTGTGTTATTGTTCAATCATAAGTACAATTTTATCATGTGGCTGGTATTCTTCTGTCTCTTTTCTGGAATCTCCCTTAACCAGCCCCAAGCTACATTCATTATTTAAACTTAAGGAGATTCACCAACCTTTGCATTTGGAACTTTTGGCTGACGGGTAATAGCAAATACCCTGTTTTGGTGGATTAACTTCTTTTTTTTACTTCATTTGTGTTATTGTTCAATCAAAAGATCATTACAATTAAAAATAACATATCTGATATACAAAAATTATTACAATCAATAAATATAAATTCAAAATACACAGATGCATGTTTAATATTTGCTATTGCATGGGTGGACTGAAACCCCACATTTCCTTTAAAATACAGTTCCAGTCAAGACCAATGTTCCCTCTAATTTTTAGTCTCTGTGGGTGGGCGACTGATATGTGTGTGCAGCACTTTGTGCAAAAAAAATTGATTCATGTGCACAAATTGGGTGGCTTAAACAAGTGATATATTTTATTGCCAGTAAACAGTAGAAAACATAACCAAACACTCAAATACTCATTGAAAAGTATAAATATACATTCTGGCACAGTCTGAAGCTTGGTTGTGCATTGTGTGCCATAAAAGTATGAACTGGAAACATGTGTAAACTATGTACATTTTAAAAAGTCTTGCATGCATCTAAAAGGGTGCTGCTGATGATCTATTGCTCTGAAATCAACATTTATTGTTTTTCTCTCCTGTCTTTCCCATTCTTCCAGTGGACTTACATTTTATTAAGATCCATTTTTCCACCAAATGTTAAAAACAATTTTGTTTGCATCAGCATATCTAAATGGCTTTCTTCCAAGCAGTTTCTTTGTTTGCTCTTAATGCAGTTCATGAGGCTGAAGCCTTTTTCACAGTCAGCACTAGAAGCTTGGAATGTTGTAGTTGTAGTAGTACAATTTATTGTTTGGCATAAAGCCATTGCAATATACTAAAATCAGGACAAAATACATAGTAAATATAAGTAGACAATAAATAAATCAAAAAGGAACTTACATATTTTTACAGTGCAATTCAGTTTAACAGAGTACCTTTTGACATAAAAAACCTCCACAGGACTTCAAGTCCCCCTAATAAACTTTATAAATGAGTTGAGATTAAAAATCTTGCAAAGATCTCTACCATGTTCTTCTCTTTCATAGTCAACAAATATTCCAAAAGATCCTCCAGGGGGAGGCTGAGATCCCCTAACAATCCACCCAGCAGTTTTTTCCTAGTTGATTCGTAGGACACATGTTTGAGCTCAACTAAAGTCCCCACTCCACATTTACAATATGGAGAAAGTAACCCCTCTCTTTTGTCTGAAATGAATGCATTGAGCATTACAGTTTTCAGTTTCGAATCTTGTATAGATTCTTCTTTGTTTAGGACAGGTTAAAGAAGAGAGATATGGCTCATATTCCCATGAAATCTTTACTTTTTTTTTTATAAAATCCATATAGCTTAAGCTTGGAAAGTTGAACATAGAAAGAATTTATGTCTTAAGTCAATAAGCCTCAATCTGACATCCTGCCTAATCTCCTCAAATGGTCTCATGTAAATTTTATATAAGAGGTGGCCCAATCTGGCCGGCATTATTGTTTCCTTAATAAGTTGAATAAAGGGATGTACATATCCCATGCTGGCCAATTTAACAGCTTCCACTGCACGTATTCTGGGATATCTTTGTTGGGGCAAAAGAAAAAGTTTCAACAGAGAGAGAATCTGTTGTTCACAGATGAGAGAAGTCAAGGAATGATATCCTACCTCCAAGGCAAGAATACAGCTTGGAGTTCCAGTTAAAAATATTAAGATGTATCTATAGAGTTTATTCAGAATTATTTCTAATTCTCTAACCTTAGTATAACCCCAGATTTAAGAGGCATACAACATGCTTGTTCTTGTTTTGGCATTAACAACTCTTAATACCCCCACTCACCAATGACTTCCCCATCTTGCTGTTAAATATTTTTAGGGCATTTACAGAAGATCATATTTTAAATTAAATAGCCTCCAAATGTTTGGTCCAAGATAGGCTATAGGCAAAACAGGCACCTAAATAGTCACAACACTTAACAGTGTCTATATGGTTACAGTTTAGCCTAAAGCTTACCGTATTCTTGGTTTGAGAGCCAAAAACTACAATGTTGGTCTAGCCAAGATTAACTTTTAGTCTCCTTTGAGAATAGAGAGATTCAAAGTGAGCCAATTTTCTTTTAAGACCTAGGACTGAAGTAGAGAGCAAGACTAAATCGTCTGCATATGCTAAACATTCAATCCTTTGATCATTAATTTTTGGAGTATGAAAATCTGGGTTATCTGGGTTACCTAGCTGATCCAAGACTGTATTAATGTTGATGTTAGATAGAGTGGGGCTCCTACATTTGTCTCAAATCTATCAGTTAGATGACCATATTGATTATACTGGACCCTTGCCCACATATTTACATAGAGTCTATTAATAACAACAAGAAGTGAGGCCTCCAACTTCAGATCCCTTAATGTAGCCCAACGGATTTTTCTGCTAATGCTGTCAAAGGCCGAGGAGAAGTCTACAAAACAGCAAAATAATCTTTTTTTTTTCCTCACTTTAGTATACTTCCAGATCAGGTGCTGAAGCACATTATAGTGTTGTACTGTAAAACAGTCCTTCTGGAAACCATTCTGTGCCTCATTTAATACTGAGTTCTCCTTGACCCATGGCAGCAATCTGCCCAAAATTATCCTAGAGAAAATCTTCTGTGAAACATCTATCAGACTAATAGGCCTATACATCCTTGGGTCATCCTCTTTTTTAAAAATTGGGAAGATAACACTACCCGTCCAACTGGCAGGGTAAGAGTACCCCTGAACCGGGCCATTAAACAGGAAAAGAAGAAAAGGAATCCATCAGTTGGTAAAAACCTTATAGAGATTACCTAGGATCTCATCAGGCCCTGGTGCTTTATTTGCCTTAAGACCAATCAGTGCCATTCGGATTTCGTTTTCTGTGATCAAAATAGGTCTTGGAAAAATTTCATCCTCCTGTATTTTGAAAGCATCAGGTGTCTCCTGCTCTTCATGAGAATAATAGAGCTTGGAGAAATGAGATGCCCAAACTTCAGGTGTAATATAGGCTTCAGTCCTATTGGCATATCTGTTATATCCCTGGGCAACAAAATTTCAAAATTGCCTTCCATCCCTATCCAAAACAGCTTGCCTCAGTTTTTCCCAAAGTCCCCGAGTATGTTTATGTCTCTCCCATTCGATAATTTTCCTATATTTTTCTCTTTCAGTCTTTAGCAATTTAAAATCTGCTGCAGACTTATTTCTTTTCTTCTTATGCTGTCTTAGTTTTCCTCCAAACTCTTTCTTTGGCTGTAGGCATACTGAATTAAACCAAGACTTTTTATAAAGGGACCTAGGATGGTACATTGTTTTACATCTAGGTCCAAGTAAAGAATGAATAGTTTCCCAATTCTCCAAAATGTTAAAGGCCTTACTTTTGTCCAGGACCAACTTGTGAATATCACCTAAGACTTGTGTACTAAGAATGTCTTTGAAATTAGCTTGCTGAATCTGCTCCCATCCAATCTTTCTCTTGTTTATGACTTCCAGACTCTCTTACTGTTGTGCCTTACTCCCTAAAGTTCCAAAAGGGCATTTGATGTTGATTACAATAGCAGAGTGTGCTGATTCCAATCTAGCTATGGCATCTAACTTTTAGATCAGCTTTACTGCTTCCAAATTGGTCCAAACCTGATCAGAGGTTGAAGAGCCAGTAATTTCTCTATACGTTAAGGATCCAACTAGATCTCCCTGAGTTCTCCCATTTAAAATACAGAAATTTCTACTGGCCAAGCCTGCTAGCAATTCCCTACCTCTGAGGTTAGATTTTAGATCCTGAGCAGTCCTAGTATATGGGATATTTGGATTAATTATTGATATTGTATGGATCATATCTCAATATACATCCTCCAAGAAATGAGAAGGAATTCTGGCATTAAAGTCTCCCAAAATAATTATCTGGCAATTCATTAAGTGCCATTTTCAGATCCTGTATGAAAAAGTCAGTGGGATCAGTAGCTCTATTGCGAGTGGAAAAGTATATATTGCAGAGAATGATCTTCTCTTGTCCCTTGCTAATCATTAGAGCCAAAATGCCCTCTGACTTAGTAGAAATGTTAGTGATCTGAAAATTTAGCAAGTTTTAATAAAAAAGGAAATACCCCCTTTAAACCTTCCAAACTTTTTATCTTTAGTTGCTGGCAGAGTAAAGACAGACTATCCAGCCAATTAGGGAGTTGCATTTTCTGTACACCATGTTTCTTGCAGTCCAATAATATCAAAATTATCCAGAAATCTCACTACTTCATGGTAAGTTATTTTAAGATGGATGCCTTCAGTATTCCATGAAAAGTATAGAAAAGGCATCCACATCTTGATCCCCAGCTCCCTTATCCAAATCCAGCTGCCATTCAGAGTTCATTTGTTTGATATTATCTACAGGCTTAATCAATAACTGTCAGCGGCGAGTAGGTATTAGGGTCAGTTAGGTTTCCAAAGTCAATCAGGGGGTTATCTGCCTCTAAGATTGATTTTGGACTATACTTAGTCTGTTTAAACCATGAAAAGACTTCACCCAAGTCTAACATGTTAACTAAATGTATTCCCAAACAATCCTGCTTGCTGGCAAGAGAAAGCAAGCTGCTAGCTGTATGAGGATTTTTAAATGTAATATCAATCTGTGTTGTGGGCACAGGATCTCCATATAAATTCATGGACTCCACCATGTTTCTGGAGATATAAAATCATAATGCTCTTTCCAAGAGCAGCAACAAATCTTCCCTAACTTTCCTATGAGAATCCTTGAGTGAAACCTTCTACCCAAAGATAATTATGGTCCTACTCAGCCATACTTCTCTCTGCTTCAGTACGTGATCCTCTATCACTCCCAAGATTTTTCTCTGTGCTATTGTAGCCTTCTCACTCTGCACCTCCCTATGAAGACTCTCTTCTGTGGAAGGATAAGACTGTGTAGAAACCTCTATACATGATGGCTTCATGTTTAGCTTGGAATGTAGCACATACATTAATAAGTTTGACCACCATGCTGTATTGCACGTTAGTCAAAGCAAAGTGGATCATGTCAGTAAAGAA
Organism: Neoceratodus forsteri; assembly: GCA_016271365.2. NCBI lineage: Eukaryota > Metazoa > Chordata > Ceratodontiformes > Ceratodontidae > Neoceratodus > Neoceratodus forsteri. Next base: position 583,471,967 of record CM028134.1, on the reverse strand, counting down.
TTTTAATGACCCTCCCTTTATTTTTTCAGCAACTATAAATCTGAAGTCATTGTACTGGCTAACAATTTTTGCCTGGTCCACTGATGAAAATAAATAGTCCTGATATTTGCTGTACAGTCTCTCAATATTTGATAAGCCAAACTCAAAGCTGCAATGTGACATTGCTGCAAAATCAAAGGCAGATCAGTCAGAAAGTTCACCTGCAGGAAATCGGCAGTCCAGATGGTCACATAACAGGCCAATGAATTGCAAAATTCTGTTGTGCTTACTTCAGCTGCACAAATAGCCAAAAGCAGTTTTACTGGTTGGCTCCAGTAGACAGTTTCACCTAGGTACTGGCTTCTGATCTTTTTTTATTTTTGCCCTAGCGATCTGTACAGTTTCAATTGTTGTTAGACCACTTTCTGAAACATCTTAGACAACTCTGTCAACTCCAAAAGTACAACATTTAATAATGTTATGGCACTGTGGTATTCAGGGTTGGACAGCTTCTTAAAGCAGTACTTAGCAATGGGATCTTTGACAGAGCTATGCATAATTGTATGTGATGTCATTTACCCTAGGTATGGTTTACAATGACTATGTTGGGTATTGTCAAGCTCATTGGAGGTTTTAAAATATTTTTTTGCAATGTAGTGAGTGAGTCAGTGTGATATGAGAGAGGAGATGCATTTAGGAGACTGTATTTCTCTTCCTTTCTGGATCCATACTAAACGCAGTCTGAATTTATGAAATTAAATGAAAAGGAAATTTTTTGCACTGCTATTTCTTGTTGTCCATTTTAGAATTACTATCCCCATGTAGCCAACATGGGTAACCCTTTACAAGCACTGATTCATTGAATCTCAAATGTACATATAATGTGAGACTCTGTTTTAGAAAGAAGCGCAATCTCATCTCTCTAGACATATATACAGTCAGTGTCTCAGCCTGCTAATTGAGAAGGTTATTCCCATTCCGGCTCCCAACAAATACATAAAAAAAATGACACAAACAGACAGTAGGTTGCTTTGATGCTTTTATTGTAGACATAAACTATAGTTTTCCCATTTTCTTGTACTGAAAAAAAATGAACACGCTTTCAATGGTGAGGCTTTAAAACCATTATAAACACATTTTGTATGTGAGACGCTGCTTGGGGAGGAGGCAGATTACACTGAAGTTGTGCAACTTTAAAACTGAAATAATATAACATACACCCTATGACAGAGAATCTCTCGCATTGCTTTGTTGGGGGGAATCTACCAAACAAATAAAACATGCCATTTCTGTAAACAGCAGGGGAATACTGTTCATTATGAAGTACTGTCTTACCGAAAAGAGGTGTCAAGCTGAAAACGTTGCTGTAACTGCAATGCCAATTGGTTGGAATTTTGCCGATCAGTTCCATTGTTCAATAAGTGGAGCAAGAGCGAGATGTCTGGCTTGTTAACAGCTGGCTTGTTAAAGTTAATGGGTTGTGGCCCCATGGGTGGGCATGAAATGTTTCTTTCCCATTCACTTTCATGTCCTGCTGTCTGAGTCTTAAATCTGAGTGATGACTGTAGTCACTACTTCATGAACATGAGGATCCTTGTCAGCTGCTTTGTGCGCTACTACTGAAGCCATGTGCGGGTTATTTCTGATTGCTGTGCGGGCGCACATGCGCACACCTTAGAGGGAACATGGGTCAAGACCATATATAGTATGTGTGCAGCTCAGAAAATATAATTCCACAGAACAAAGTATGAAGCCACAGAACTACACAAGTGCAAATAATAGTATCATGTTCAGTTTACAGTACAGAAAAATCCAACTGTACCTACAGTAGCATAAGCATCTTCAGTTATTTCTGCAAGTGACATCCTGCTGGGCAACTCACAAGTCATTGGGACAACTCTAATTAGCAATGTTTAAGTCATATTCTATTTGTTGCAGATAAGTATCTGGCTACTCTTGGAAGAACTTCATTTCCTTACATGGACTCTTTTGAGAGCTTGTTTGCTCCATAATAAATTAACCTTCCTTTTCAGATTTGAACTCTGTGATACACAATCCTTTTCTCTTCTATGAATAGATAGTTATTTAGCCACATTGACACAGTTCAACTCTATTACGCATACTATTAATTTCTGTTACCACAGTGTGACTAGCATTCTGATTGCCGGGTATGGAAAGCTTTGCTGAAATTGGTGTTAGCTTGGAGACAAGACAGCACATCTATGGTTTTAGTGAAAGTAAAAAAAAAATAAGTTATTTACAGCTATTAGAGCTACAAAAAAACTAAGAAAATGGCAACAGTGAAAAGGAACTACTATTAAAACTAGAACAGATAAGAAAAAAGATGCCAAATTGGAATGGCAAGAGATAACTTTTGGTGAATATCTACATTATAAATGTATCCCTAGGGGCCTCACTGTGTTGATTGAGCCAAACCTGGGTGCTGAGTCACAAAACATGGATGAACAGTGGGAAGGTATATGCAATGGATGTTCTGTAGACTTTATGTATGCCCTAATTGAGGCTGTGCTAGAAGCCAGAAGCACATTAGTAGAAGACATCAATACAATTCAGGACCAACTTAAACTTAAGACCAAAGAAGAACAATTTAAAACAACAATAGAAGACATAAAAAGAAAATTAGAACGGTCTGAGAAAGATTTGAAAAAAGACTAACTTAAGAAATTCAAACATGATACCAATGAGTATAGATTTAACAGAGTTTATAATTGGAGAGTGACTATCTCCTATAGGGAGCCATAGAAAAATAGATCCGAACTGAGTGATTCAGATATTTCACATGGTAATGGTTTATTTTAAGTGTCCTTAACAACACTGTAACTACTGTATAACTGCACTGTAACTGCACTGTAACTACTTTGTAGTTTTGTGTAACTACTATGTAGTTAACTAGTTTCACATGTGTGTGTGTTGTGTACTTACACACACTTTGCATGAAGTAACTATATTGTAACTGCACTGTAACAACTGTGCAATTACATGTAACTACTATGTAGTTATTAACTAGTTTCACATGTGCATGTTATGTAGTAACACAATTTGCATATACTGTGTGTGCAACTACTACTGTCTCTCTATCGGCATAAATCATTTCATTCTGACACATGTAACTACACATGTAATAGCTGTTGCAATGTGTAACAGAAAATATGTTGTGCAACAACCACTGTATCCCTTGTGGCATTATGTAATTTGTTTTTAAAAGGGCAACTACACATGTTATACTGTAGCTATTACAAATTGTAACAGCAAATTTATTGTGTAACTACTATGTTACTACTTTTGGCATTATTAAATTTGTTCTTACTAGTGTAACCACATATGAATGCAGGTCTTGTGCACTGTTTCACCTGTCTATGTCTACGCCTATCTAATATTTGTTCAAAAGGTAATCACACAGAAAAACTTAAAAGTGTAATCAGAATGATAAATAAAATATGATTACAATATACCTTCAGTCCGCTACACTTTAATGCACTGACTGGCATCTCTTCAGATGATGTTCCAGTTTTTCATGAACCTACAGGTTAATAATATGCAGTCTAATATTGTGAATTGATATATAACTGTACACAAAAATATTTAATTTGCATAATTACTAATTGGTGTTGTAACAATATTGAGGCTAAGAAATAATGGTATGTATGGTAGAACATTGTTCTACCTCGATTTTTATATCCTGCTACAATGCTGTTGTACTACAGTTCAAAGATCATGGAATGCTTTTCAACCATTCTGTAATACAACAGCGTTCAGCTCATTTCAGGAGCATATGAGCCACACCAACAGAAACCACGGGATCAACCAGATCAAAGGAGATGGCAATGGAAGGAACAGACAGTCACGTAATCCTGCAGATGCAGGATCAACCAGATATGGTAAAATAATATGCAGGGTCAGCCAGACATACTGTGCTATAAAAAAAATGTAGGATCAACTGGATATTTACATTTACTTACAGAAACACTTGCTTCATCCATGTACTCTTGCTAAGCAAGAAATACAGCCACCATTGTTTTTTTCTTAAAAATCCCTACCAACCCAGTTTTCAACCTGCAGGGATGTCTGGTCCCTAACAACTACACCACTGGTGCTAGCAACCAGAAGTAACTCTTGGAAGAAGATGTGGACCACAAAGTCTTCTTACACATAAAAAAAACCCTGCTAAACCTACATAAAAATTGATGTCCGGGACCCCATATACCATAACAAATAGTGGATGGGCAAATCTATGCAGAACCAGTGTGTTCTGCCACCTCAGAGATCTGATTCCCATAGATCTACTGAGCATCACTCTTGAGATCAAAGGGAATCACAACCCCTCTGTGGCAGAACACACTGGTTCTGCATGGTTGCCCATCCACTATTCTCTACGTTTTTACAGTTAATGCCTAGGTACCATGTATTTGCAAGTGTGCACACTTACATTTATCAAATGTTAGTACTGTAGTTGTGATGTAAGTTCTCATTCAGAAATCAATCCCTCATGAACTTACTGCTTATTAAACATGCAATCTAATATACTACCCTATTCACACAGGGGTCTATGCATCAATGGCACACTGGACATGCGCAAAAGGATCATACCCAGCATGCGCAGCTGTGCACCCATGGATGGTTGTGCAGTGGCTGGCATTCATGGTTGCCGGCCACTATGCACCTCCCATCCTTGGCTCCGCCACCCACCACCCAACATGCTAGTGCATGGGGGACAGATCGGACGACTCTTGTGGGCATCTAATGGGATGCCCATTCCAGATCCATGACTGGATCCCTTTCTCTTTGTGGAGCAGGGATGCTGGGTGGAACACAGGGTTGCAATGTTCCAAAAGTGAGAAATGTTTTCAAAATCACCGGTGCTTGCCCAAGTGTCTGTCCCCAGCCCTCTCTGTTGTCCTTGAGGAGTTTCCACAGGTTACGGCACTCTAGCAAAACTTTGCACTGTCCACACATTGGAAAAGATTTCAAAAGTAGTCTTTATTTCATCGAAGGATGAGTGCTGCCACACATAGGAGTCAGAACTACTCACACCAGTGCTTTACCAGAAAGGCTTCATAAGTGAGTTACTAATCCCCAACAACATATCAACAGTTTCCACATGTTGCTGCACTCTAGCAAAGCATTGCACTGTCCACACATAGGAAAAGATTTCAAAAGTAGTCATTACTTTATCAAAGGACAACTTGCCACCATGAATACGAGTCAGAACTACTCACCCCAAAGATTCACTAGAATGGCTTCATCAACTGAGATGCTACTGGATCAGTCTTGGACTGTTGCCACTGAGGGCTGGTGTGGCATGGTGGGGGTGACAGCACATGTCTGCATGACTGGTGGCTGTACCTTGGGGAGGAGCATAAGAGTAATGGTAGGATCCCCCCTGCTGTAGCTTGTTCCCCCCTCAGCCAGCACTCTGTACCTTAGTGAGTGGCGTGGAGTGTGGGCATGGCCCCTGCACCACCCCCAGATTGGTCTTGCATGGACCTGCCCGACCAGTCAGGGGATTGACTGTGCAAGGGATGCATGCTTTGGAGCATGCTGCCGGGGTTCACTGGTCCGCTGATGTGCAGCTTTTCAACTTTGGGTCACCTATGCCTCTCAGATACATGCTGCATAGGTGATCGGATCATGTTTTGCATAGGCCCCAAAGGTGGCAGAGAATGTTTCAAATGTGCATTCCAAGGCCTGGGGATCAACAGCAGCCATCCAATCAGATGGAATGCCCACCAGCAGACTGGATACTGTACTCTGTGTGGAGTGGGGAATTGTGGGATATGGCTAGTCCTCCCAGTACTGCTGTTTTCCAGTAAGGGAACATACTGGTCTGCACATGTTCACCACCATGCCCCAAGCCCTCATGGTATAGCCAGAGGGCTGAGGTAGCTTGGTGTGAAGGATGGTACCATGGCTGCCACCCCATTCAGCCAGTGGGAAAGGCATGTAACTGCTAAGAAAGGGTCCCTGCCTGTGTATCTGGCACCACCCACCATCACTCCATACTGAAAATTGGAGATAAAGCATGGCATGTGGACATGCCCCACCCCAGCCACCCACCTTGGCAGCAGTAAGACAGTGGTGTGGGTGCAGAAGAGGTGTAGGTTAATCCCACAGAAGCAGTACATTTAAAGTTATATAAGTACACAACACACATTGTGAAACTAGTTAACAACTACATAGTAGTGCAGTTACCATGACGTTTACAGTAGTTACAGTGAGTTAGTGACACTTAAAATTATCTTTCAGAAATCATTGCCCCATAAACTTACTATAGTATAGTGTAGTGGCTGAGAGCACTGACCTGCAAACCTGGAGAACTAGATTTGAATCCCAGAGTCACCACTTGTATACTGTGCAACCAAATAAAAAACAAAGAACTAAAAATAAACATGCAGTCTGATATTGTAAATTGCTATACAATAAAAAATAATTAATTTACATAATTACTTGTAAACAGCAAGTCCTTTGGGGTTACTAGAATCCCATCAGTGCTAGTCTGAGGTAGGTAGTAAAAGGCAGCTGGTGGACAGCTCATTAGGGGCTTTCTGCATAATGACATCATTGCTTACTCAGCTAGACTAAGCTTAGGATGATTATGCCATTTAAAACTCTCACAGCAGCATAACCATTTTAGAGTAGGCTGATCAGGGGGAGCTTGGAATGTTCAGCAGTTAGCCTGAGCGTGGCAGTCAGAGTGGCAGGAGGTGTGCTAGTGGGGCTCTGTCAAAGGGGCCCTGGTATTTCTCATCTTAGTTTAGTAAAACTCATCAGCTTGCCAGTGAAGTGGTGGAAACGGTTTGCCTGCAGGATTCCATAGTTTCGCTCCGGGGGAGTGAGAGGGATTGCAAGTTTTGTGGATCCAAGGGCAGTCCCCTGAAGGTCCTGAAGATACAACTGCCTAAAGGGAGGAAAATGTGTGAGGATCCGACAAGCTACCAAAAATGAAAAAGGTGCCTTTCTGTTCTTTCCATGCTGGGGAGGAAGGAGCAACAATTCTGTGAGTACAGAGACAATAGACTGTTCTCTTAGGGAGTTGCCTGATGTGTGTGTGCCCAAAGACATGGATAGATCACACTGATCAGGACCCCTTTCACCACAACTGTGCTGAATTTGAATTTAAAGTTGGGAATCTTTAGCATTTCACTGGGGATTGGAGGCTCAATTGGTGTAACCCTGAAGGAATGGCAGATGCTGGTTGGGGCAAAGGGTGGGTGGACCCCCATCTGGACTTTCAAGCAGGGCTAATTGGTTCATGGATAGGCACCAGGTTTCCTGGGCAGGTTAAACACTGGGAGGATTATTTAAGTGTGTAGCACATCCCACAGATATATACTTTGGAAATGCGTTCTGGAAATATTTAAAGTGTGTGGCACATCCCACAGATAATACACTTTGCAAATGGAAATGTGTTTGGAAATGGTTAAAGTGTGTGGCACATCCCACAATACACTTAGAGGGAAAGGAGATGTTTCTGCAGAAAACAGTACTGCCTAGCAAAGTGTTTCTGCAAAAGACAGTGTATGTGTGTTGCAATGACAAACCTTTGGAGGACTACCCTTGCTTTAAGTAACATCTGTGAGTAAAACTATACTGCACAATCCCAGTTACTGCTGTGGACATTTAAATTATTACTTCTGGTGTCAATGGTTATTGGGGCCCCCTCAGAAGTTAGGTCTAGCATACGCTTAGCAACCTCTCCCCTGGACCTGGTTTTAAATACAAAGGTTCATTTTAGTATGTACCCCCAACCCCTGTCCTCTAGATAGTGAGCCTGGTATACACTCCAGTGTCAGGGTTGGTACCATTTGTCTAATTCTGCCAAGAGAAAATTGCACGCCATGAATTGGGCACTGGTTCTTTTTGGAGCATGCCAGCTGAGAAAAGTGGTGTGGGGGTTACATACTTATTGGCTTTAAACAGGGCTGTAGTTACTGAGGAATGTGCTGCTTCTATGGCTTTATTTCCACAGTTAATGCCTAACTAACATGTATTTGCTAAATAAGTACGCAGAAACTGACACAAAATAAAGCATAAGAAGATGGGTGTAACTACTATACACTAACACTGAATGTCAATGCTGTAGTTCTGAAGTATGTTTTCCTTCTGAAGTCATTCCCTCATGCACTTACTGCTTAATAAACACACACTTTAATATTGTTAGTTGCTATACAACTACATTGTTTACTTATACAATAAAAATCATTTACATAATTACTTATTGGCTTGTAACAGTGCTGTAGTTACTAAGAAATGTGCTGCTTATGTGGCATCGACCCACACCTCTTCTACACCCACACCCCTGTCCTGCTACAGCCCAGGTGGGTGGGTGGCTGGGGGTAGGTCATGGCTACATACCATGCTTTATCACAAATCTGCTGTGTGGAGTGGTGGTGGGTGACACCAGATACACAGACAGGGGCCCCTTCTTAACCATTACATGCCCTTCCCACTGGCTGAACAGTGTGGCAGCCATGGCACCATCCTTCACATCAAGCTATCCTAGCCCTCTGACTATACTATGAGGGCTGGGGGCAAGGCAGTAAACATGGGCAGACCAGTAGGTCCCCTTACTGGAAAACAGCAGTAATGGCAGAACCACCCATAACCCACAATTCCTCACTCCACACACAGTGCAGGATCCACTCTGCTCCTGGTCAGTCCATCTAATTGAATGGCTGCTGTTGATCACCAGGCCTGGGACTGTACATTTGACACATTTCATGTTGCCTATGTGAATAGAGTCCAATATTAGAGTGCATGTTTAGTAAGCAACAAGTTCATGAGGGACTGATTTCTGAATGAGAACTTACATCACAGCTACAGTACTGACCTTTGATAAATGTAAGTGTGTGCAACTGCAAATACATGTTACCTAGGCATTAACTGTGAAAACAGTACCATTATTTCTTAGCCACAATATTGTTATAGTGCCAGTTACTAATTATGCAACTGAAATATTGTTGTGTATAGTTACATATCAATTCACAATATTAGACTGCATGTTTACTAACCTGTACATGTTTAAAAACTGGAATACAGACATGGAACATCATCTAAAGAGTTGCCAGTCAGTGCATTTAACTGAAGCAGACTGAAGTTACATCGTATTCCTATTTTAGTTACCATTCTGATTACACTTTAATGTTTTCTGTGTGATTACTTTTGAAATAAATGTGCGATAGACATAGACAGTTGAAACAGTGCACAAGACCTGCATTTATATGTAGTTACACTTGTAAGAACAGATTTAATAATGACAAAGTAATAACATAGTAGTTACACAATAGATTTTCTGTTACAATTTACAATGGCTATTACATGTGCAGTTGCCCTTATAACAACAAATAACATAATGCCAGAAAAGACAGAGTGGTAGTTGCACAATAGATTTTCTGTTACACTTTGAAAAAGCTATTACATAAGTAATTACACTTGTCAGAATGAATTGATTTGTGCTGAAAGGGAGATAGTAGTAGTTGCACATGTATGCAAATTGTGTAACTATACAACACACAAATGTGAAACTGGTTAACAACTACATAGTAGTTACTTGTAACTACACAGTAGTTACAATGCAGTTGCAGCATAGTTATACAGTAGTTACAGTGTAGTTAAGACACTTAAAATAAAGTGTCACAATTCAGATAGTTACACTCGCAGAAGTGACAGGAATCTTGAGCCTAGACAAGGATATTCCAAGTTTTTTCTAGGCCTGGAACAACAGAGGGACACACCTAGGTAGGAAGAAGGACAACCCAGCTATCACTCAAGGGCCCAAGGTCTGATCTATGACTTGGAAGAGGAATACCCTCACCAGCCAAGAGGAGGAGGGAGATGCAGAGGGAGAGGAGGAGAAGGAGGTGGTGGGGGTATAGACTACAGGGGATGGAGGACAAAGCCATTTTTAACATCGGACGTAGACAGACCCAAATGAGATGTCTGTGCTAAGTAAGGGATTCTCTTTTTCTCCTTTTAAGCCCCTAACAAATTCAACCTGATGGTGGATCTGCCTAGATTCTTTAAAATGTTGAGACTAAGTAACAATTTTGTGGAGAAACAAATCAGAATACTACCATCAAGGAAGTTAGGAAAGCAGTAAAAATTAAATCAAGTTACATTCCTTCTACAGGCAGAACTCACAATGTGGAGGCCTAAATATCTCAAGTTTTAAATGCTGTGGATAACTTGTTTAAGAAAAACCTAACACACCATGCATAAAAAGCAACTTAACATAAAATGAAGCCGCAGATTCAAGAAATCTGGAGAATGTCAAACACATAGTCATCAAACCATCCGATAAAGGCAGTGGAATAGTTATTATGAATAGAAAAACTATATATGGATTTGCAGAGACTTACTAGAAATTGAGCAAAGGACAGACCCCACTTCAAGAATTCAGGACAGCATAAGAGAAATCTTAAATAAAGCTGAACCTCTTGGGCATGTGAAAGAATGGCAAAAGGACTTATTAACCTCCAAGTCTGCAATAATTCCCATGTAATCTGGTTGCCTAAAATACATAAACGCATGAACAATTCACCAGTCAGACCCATTGTTTCAGGTAATAATTCCATTCTAGAACCATTTTCCAAGCTTTGTAAATTACTACGTACAACTCATGAACTATGAGATGGAAATTACTTGACAGATTCTGGTGATGTACTGAAGTTGATAGACACATTAAATGCCATGATGACCTTTGAGAATGTAGTTCTATGCAGCATGGATGTGAAGGACCTATACATGTCCATACCCCATGAGGATGGCATCCGCAGCTTGGAGGCAGCCCTTAATAAACTGACCGAAGAGAGTACATCCCCAGTGAACTTTCTCCTCAAACTAGCCACACTTGTCCTTTATGAGAATTATTTCCATTTCGAGAGGTATATTACAGAAAGAAATGTGGAATGGCCATGGGTAGCACCATAGCCCCCACATATGCTAATCTCTATATGGACTCATTTGAGTCTCTCTTGATAATAAACCCTATGTATAATCCTTATTTTACCAATCTTAAGGTATATAACTGATGAAGTGTGAGGTTTGCTTGTACTTTGGGAAGAAACATTAGAAGAACTTTTTTCTATTATGTATTTATGGTGTGTTTTCTCTGTTGTTCCCATCTCCCTGCCTTCACGTCCTTGGCATGAGCACATGTGTGTGGAGGCACGCACACATCATGCATTGTGGGACGCCCCACCCTACTGGTTGCCCAACCTACCAGTGCTGCCACCGGGCCTCCACCCAGTGAAAGCGGGACTGTGGGAGGGTGACCCCACTTCCAGGACAGGAGAGCCACTACTCAATCCTGCTCCCACCCTCACCTCCATGCTAGCACTCTGATGACCCAAGGTCATTCCTGAACCTGAGTCACCAGTGTGATGTAAGGTGTGGCATCCAGTGCCTCAACCCTCAGCGCCACTGGGCTGGCACCATTAGAGAACTTTTTAACTTTCATGAACACTAAATGCATTAAGTGAAAACTTAATGTTTACTATAACCCACAGTGAGAGAGAGAGAGACAGAGAGGTGAATTTCTTAGCTTTAACTATCTATAAACAAAGCAACAGGTTGGCAACCAAAATATTCAGAAAAGAAACAGATCATAACACTTGGTTACATTTTGACAGCTTTCATCCTCAACAACTCAAAAACAGCATCCCCTTCTGTCAAAAGATAAGGGTGTAACAGGATTGTAGCACCGAAAAAAAGAGAAAAAACAATAAATGAAGCTTATGGCCAATGGCTTTGTTAACAGGGGTCATAACAAAACTGTAGTAAATGGAGCCATTTTTAAAATGCATCAGAGAGAAATGCTGTCAGATAATGAAACACAAACAGAAGACAAAATGGACACTACTGATAGGGTAGTTTTATCCTTAGAGTTCTCCTCCTTCATTGAACCTATAAAAAAAAAGGTAGTGAGATCCCACTGGTATACACTATGACCTTTAGAGATCCTGGAATTGTGTCAGCTACCTAGTATTGTATTGAAAAGGGTCAGCACAATAAGGGACCATCTTGTCCATTCAAAAATGAAAAAAGAAAAAGTAGAAAGATAACTATTACTAGGACCCATTGCACCTGGCATGTATCCATGTGGCAGGTGCATACACTGTGGAAGCACATCCCAAAAAATCTGAAATTGAACATCTAAATGGAAACTTGAACTGTGAATCAGATGATGTAATTTATGCCCTAATGTGCCCCGTTCTAGATATCAAAGGGCTTGTGCCTGGTGCAACAGAGTTGCACCAGTTTCAACCCTGCATCGTGCCCCAGTCAGATATTGAGAAGGCTGCCTGGCACAGCGCAAATCTCAATGTGCCATGGTGCAATGATAATGTATGCAGTGCAAATGCAGGGGGCGTGCCCGTGCATATGTGGCACATCCTAATATTCAGGCTGGGATTTGTGGCACATATGCTGGCACAACCCTGCAATGTGCCACATAGGGGGGCTCAAGCTGAGCCCCAGAAAAAATGTAACAACTCCTGGCCACCCAAAGGTAGGCTGTAGTATTGCAGGTGCAACACAGCAGCACAGCCGTGGGTGGCCACCTGCCCACCCAGAACACCGTTGGCAAGCACACACACAACCCTTGTGGTCAAGTGGACCCCCGCCCGTAGCTACAATCTCAGAATTGTTTACCAATCAAGACCTGGTAGTCTAGTGCGCCCCCTCCCAAGTCCCTGAATCCCCGATTATTGTAATGTAAGACCATCCCTGGTGGTCATGTGGTCCCCCTCCCACCTGAGTCCCCGTGAAATGTAAAATGAGGATCCCTGGTGGATCTAGTGGAATCCTCCCCGCCCCTAGCTGTGATCATGGTAAGCCTCCATAAGGAAAAGCCTTGGTGATCCAGTGGCACCCCCACCCCTCCCATGCATACCAAACTCCTTGCCCACCCCGCTCCCCCCATCATTGGTGGGCAGCTGCAACCCACCTGCATACCACCCAGCTGTCTGCCAAATGACAGGTACAGTATAGGCTGTAAGCCCATTGGTCCCCAGTGTGGACCAATAGGCTTGCAGGGCATACTGTACTAGACAGTCCCAAATATGTGAATGACTTCATTCCATATTTGGAACTGTCTAATACAATATGCCTTCAAACTATTGGTCCACACTGAGACCAATAGGCTTACAGTCCATACTGTACCTGTCATTAACAAGTGGCAGGGCAGTATGCAGGTGGGATGCAGTCACCGCCAATGACCGGGGGAGCGGGGTGGGCAAGGGTTTAGTGTGGGTGGGAGGGGTGGTGGTGCCACTGGATCACCAGGGCTTTTCATTATGGTAGATTACCACGATCGTGGCTAGGGGCAGGGAGTTCCACTAGACCACCAGGGATGGTCATTTTACATTTATTGGGGACTCGGGTGGGAGGGGGAACCACTTTACCACCAGGGATGGTCTTACATTACACTTATCGAGGATTCAGGGACTCGGGAGGGGGGTCACTAGACCACCAGGGATTGAGTGGTACACCTTTAAGCGATCGCGGCTACGGGCAGGGGATGCCCTGGTATCCCCATTGCACACATCATGCTGTGCAGGGCACCAGGTGCAAGTCACCAGACTGTCCTGCACAAGGCATGCAAATGGGGCCATAATGACATGCAAATGGCCCCATTTGTACCTTGCATATCTTATGGCCTCATTTGCATGCCCCCTGCTGAATATCATGGGTGATGTGCCTAGCACAACTACGCTTGCACTGGTGCATCCCCGTGCTCCTTATCTGTGGCTTGCACCGGCGCAGCGCCACTGTGCCATGTGCAGTTTGTGCACCGACCTTGCCATATTCAATGGTGCTGCACATGGCACGTCACTGTTGAATATTGCCTGGTCCTGGCCTGAGTGCAGCCCAGTTGCACTGCACCCAAGTTTGCACCACTGCCAGGAGCAGTCTGAATATCTGGGCCCATGTGGGCAAAACAATGAGAGCAGTGAAAACCAAGATAGGTGAACATAAAAGTTCCATCAGGAATCATTACAAAGAATCACCTATGGCAAAGCACTTTAATAGTGCTGGTCACCAAGGGCCTGATTTTTAAATGGCCCTAGATCACCACAAGGGACTTGCATTAGGGAGTTGGATGCAAAGGGTGACTTGTGGCAACACTGTGGGGAGCAGTGATTTTGCAAGGGCGCCTGCCACAAACCTCGATGCAAGTCCCTTGTTTCAAATGCACCAAGTTAGACCAGCTACCCCCCCGGTCTGTCTTTGTGCTGTTGGAGTGCCAATCTATAGGGCTTGTGCCAAAGCTTTTGTGCAAACTGCCATAAATTGTGAAAACTGTCACAACTGTGCCAAACATTATAAAATTGGGCACTGTTGCCATTTGGTGCAGTTGCGCCAAACATTGAGTTTGATGCAGAGCTTGACAGAAGCCCTGCATCAGGCCCCAAGTCTCGTCTCTTAAATACTGGGCCATAGAAAAAGTAGAGGCACCATCCAGGGGAAGGGACTGGAACAAGGAAGTAGAAAAATGGGAAGTGTTTTGGATCTACACATTAGACACCTTGAATGATAGGTATGGCATGAACAAGGAGGAGAACTTGAGGGCATGTTGGTAAAAGCTTATGTCTGTTACCTCCCCTGTCATTACCCTTCCCCCAACCAGTCACCCTTGTACTCTGCTGTTCTCTAGGTAAGAATTTCCTTTTAATTCCAACTAGTTTTTCAGCGCTTGGATACTACTATTGGTAATACCACCTTAAAAAAATGAAACCTCCCCAAACCATCCCCCACACTCTTTAGAACAACAATTTAATAGTGTTCTCTCATTCTTAATAGAGTCATATACTGGCATTATAATCTCATGATAACAAATGTTGGCACTAACATCATAACCATTTGTTTCCCCTCCCCCCTTTTTCTCTTAGTTCATAAAATCAGATTCAGTTCTCTATAGCCTTCTTGGCTATATATGTCATCCATTTATTCATTTATTTATTTCCATTTTTTTAACGGGTAGGCCCACTGGGCCCCGAAGGTCCCTTTTTTCAGGGGTCACCTGCAATTAGTTACATAAAGTAAAAATATTTTGCAAGGTGCAATACATACGAGAACAAGTCACTGTTGCTTACAATCAAGACATGGCACATCAAGGAGTCATACATTCATCAACAGACAATTCATTTCACAATCACATTAGAACTAAACTTCTAACCTGATTATTTTAGAAAATAAGTTGTTCTTATTTTCAGTACAAAAAACATAACAGTTTCCACATTCTGGCATAGTGGGATAATCTTAAAAGTTTAAGCCATGGTAGCAATGGCAAGGAATAGTAAGATATCCCATTGAGCCACTCTCCTATGCCTGACAGGTATGTTTGCACTCACTTGTGTTCTTATTAGTTTAAAAATCTTGTTTATGTTTTGAGTGGTAAGCAAGCTTGCCACTAATGGGAGGCAGCTGTTTCCCCTTAGAGAGTTGCCTCCTTTGGACAACACACTTCATTGCCTAGCAATGGTCAGTGCTAACAATCTGAGGTGGAAGTCTCATGGGAGTGCTGATGTCATCAGTGACATCACACATTATCACTCAATGATTGGCTGTCACTAAACACAACCCTAGTTATAGCTATAAGAAGGAAGTACAGTGTTTAGCACAATGTAGTCCAGGTGTAGCCTGACATGCCAGAACTCTAACAGGATGGTAAGTGTACTCTAAAGGTGGTGAAAAGAGATGAGCGAGGCACCAAGGTCCGAATTATGTGGATAGGATAACCGTTACCCAGACAAGGAGAGGCAGGAGTCAACCTAGTGCTTCAATGCCCACAGGGCATTTATTTTGTACCAAGGGTAGAGAGACACAGTCACAAGAGGGAGGAGGGGTTGCCCAAGAACAATAGGGCAATAAACAGAGAAATACTTTATCTACAACTACTAAGATTATTACCACAAGTATAGACTATAGGCCTACTGCCACTCTTATTCTGAAATTATTCTACACTTCGATACTCTTAGATGAGGATCAGGTGACATAAGCCACTCAGAACTGTACTAGGGTAATTATCACCACACATTTCCATCAGAGTCTAGATATTACAAAGTCCAGGGATCCGGCGTCTTCGTGTACACCGTCGTTCTTCATTGGTAGCTACAAGGGAAATAAAACAGAACTGTAGAACCCTAATCACAATTCCCAGCAAAGACCTAGTTAAGGCCACTGGGGTGGTGAGAGGTTTGGTAAACAGACCATATGTTTCTTCAGCAAAAGCCCACTCTCTCCAAGGCTGCCGGAATGAAGAACCAGAGCAACTGGTTCCTGAGATAACACACTGAAAACAGAGGGTTCCTCGGCCAAAACCCACTTCCAGGGTTGCCAAGGATGAAGATAGATCAAGACCTGCGTGGCGATGAATCCAATGGAAGACTACCACGACCTGACTGATGCTGCGGCACTCCAAGGGCCAGCTAAACTTGGAAGGAACTCTGACAGGACCAGGAACCATAAGAATCTGAAGAGATGATGGTTGACTCTGCAATCCTAGGATCAGGAACTAACACAAAAACAAAGAAACGGCGGATGCGTCCTGTACTGGGCTTCGATGGACTCGACTTTCGGCGAATGACCAGGAGGGGCACAGACTAGGTTCTCCAGGATGAGCACACTCTTCTGTAGAGGGCGACCAACTTCGGGACATCTGGAACAGGAACCATACGGAACGACACTGGCACGGCTGTCGTGATGCGTTTCGGCAGACGTACCTTCAAGCTTTGGAAAACAAGAAACGGCGGGTACGACTTGTACAACTGGCGACGGACTCGACTTCAGCGGACGACACAGATGGATGTGATGAGCTGATGGATGATCCCACAGGAGTGAAGAATGCTGAGAGGACATCTTCTTCTGAGTAGAGACTGATTCTGAGTACGTGGTGTTGCAGACCACACTATGGGACTGCAGTGTGGTAGAAGATTGAGACTGTCTTCATACAGAAGTAACCATATAACTGAAAAATGCCCAGAGAACTGTGGAATGATACAATAATTTGCCGGAGGAGGGCAAATTCTAACTTTAGGAGTAATTATTACTGATGAGGGCCAATGTCCAGGTGCTTAGAGCAATAGTTCAGGTACTTAGAGCAATAGTTCAGGTACTTAGGGCAATAGTTCAGGTACTTAGGGCAATAGTTCAGGTAGTTAGAGCAATAGTTCAGGTAGTTAGGGCAATAGTTCAGGTACGTAGAGCAATAGTTCAGGTACTTAGGGCAATAGTTCAGGTACTTAGGGCAATAGCCATGGCATAAGCAGTACAGTAGTTACAGTAGTTTCCCAGTATAGGCAAATCGAGCACTCTTAGACGAACCCCTGTTCCTAAATGTAGGGTCTTCCTGAATAGGATCTCTTCCTGGACGTCATGGCTAAGGAATCCTCCCTATTGTACCACTGGGCTGGCTTGCCCTATTATGCTAGGCCGGGGCCTCCCTTTAGTACCACTAGGCTGGCTTGCCCTATTACACTAGGCTGGGGCCTTCCTTTAGTACCACTAGGCTGGCTTGCCCTATTACGCTAGGCCGGGGCCTCTATTTAGTACCACTAGGCTGGCTTGCCCTATTATGCTAGGCCAGGGCCTCCCTTTACTACCAAGCTTTACCTCGGGCCTAAGGCCCTACTTTTACCTCGGGCCGAACACCCTACCAAGACTTGGGCCTGGTGCCCCACTTAATATTGGGTCTGGTGCCCCACTTTCTATTGGGCCTGGTGCCCCATTTTAGATTGGGCCTGGTGCCCCACTTTAGATTGGGCCTGGTGCCCTACTTTAGATTGGGCCTGGTGCCCCACTTTCTATTGGGCCTGTATTGCTCCTTTACTTCCTCAGAGTGGCAGGCCCCTTTAAATCTGCAGCTCTCTAAGACCTGCTGCCACTCAGTAGCTGAGACCCCGCCCGAGTCTTGCCCCCTAATGAATATGCAAAGGCCGCAATAAAGGCCTCAATGGACGGCCCCTCCTTTGGGTGTCGCTAAGTCCCGCCTCCCCTCTGCATATATAATTTCAGGTCCTAATGATCCGCTTCCCCTTGCGGCACTCGACCGCTCTTCTAAGCGCCTTCTGTGCACTTCAACACAAAAAAACAATTATCTCCCTTCACAGGTGGTCAGCACGCTTCAAGTGCTGCCGCCGACTCACTGCTCCGCCGTCCTCCAGAGGGTTGCTGTGCTGTTGGGAGGCGGGAGGGATGCTGGCAGTGGGAGGGAAAGTGCAGGCAGCTGGGGGGACAACCAGGGGGCCTAAGATGGCCGAAGGACGAGCGGCGTGATGTGGTTGGCAGGGCTGCCGACGGGGGACCGAAAATTAAACTTTTTAAACACGGGGGGGGGTCAAAACAATAAATCGATGGGGCTACACAGCCCAAACCGTGGCAAACGGCCGGTCACTTTCTTCTGGTGCCCCAATGGCACCGCAGACCACAACCGGGAAACTTCTGAATCTTCACTGGCTGGAGCCAGAGCAGGCACACAGACTGGCCCTCGGGGAACAGCTTCAACCACCAGGTAAACTCTACAGGTTCCCCTTAACCATCTGCGTCCTCTCTGCTCTACAGCCAGCAGGAACTACCCAGATAAAAAACTGTTAGCTTTAAAAACAAACCCTTGGGTTCTGGAGTGTTTGGACTGGAATGCTGTGCATGAGCAGCTCAGCACAGCATTCCATCCAAGCCATTGTGACATATATTACTATTAAATCTGCTTTTTGACCATACTGTAAAGTGCACAGGGCACTTTTCTGCATTATTTTACAGTTTCCCATTATAAGGAGGTGAATCTTTATTTTCAGGGGCCCCTTATCATAGTACCCTGCTGCCTTCACCTACAGCAGGTACTCTGAATACCTGTGAACCCCTAATTTATTTATTGATTTTAGTTTTTCTGGGATGCCCCAACTTTGGGGCATTACAGATTCGGGCCCGCCTAAAAATACATGTCCCCATGTATTCCCTTAACACTTTTATAAAATCTATCGTTTTAATAACCTCTAAAATCTTACCTAACACTCTATGAAGTCTTACGTTAATGAAACACTCTTAAAATCTCTAAAATATTCTTAAAACATCTACTATACTGTAAATTTTTGAAGTTTTACCCTATAGTGACTGTGTCTGGGAAATTACTTGGATTAGATCTACCTGTTGTACCAGGGTACGAGTTGAGAAGTTTCTGTGATGTACCTTCTAGGAAGGATACCTGCATTCGATCTTTGGGATCTGCGGGGTTGGAAATCAACAGGTTCTTGAACAATACGTTCTCTTTCCAGGAAATCCGGTATTTCCGGAGCTTTCACTGGTACAAAATTCTAATGGTCATGGGAATGCATATACGAAATACAGGTCCAAGGTTCTGTACACCAACTGGTTGGTGATTCTAGTTCCCACATTTTTGTCTTTTGTGGAGTCCTGCCTCTCTTTTGGCGTAGGACTGTCCTGTTCTTTAATGATCACAACGTCTCTGAAAGTGCAAGCTTTTAGGAGATTTCGATGAACAATCTTGGTACCATGTCCTAATTCCTATTGGATCTTGTATACCGGTAGTTCAGGATAAGGTATCTCAATAATATAATAAGGTTCTGGTTCCCACTTTGAAGACAGTTTGCTGCATTTTTGGGTCTTCTTCAACATTACTCTTTCTCCAGCAAGTAAAGGTGTAGCTTTGGCCTGGAAATCATAGTTTGATTTTTGTCGTAATTGCTCCATGTGTCTACCAACAATTTGTCCAGCTTCCTGCAAACGTTGATTATGTTCTTGGACCCATTTTGTAACTGGCTTCCTTACTTTAGTTTCTTCTTGTGGTACTTCCAGCACTAAGTCCATCGGAAATCTTCCGTGTCATCCAAACGTTAAATGATGAGGTGTATAACCCATGGAGCAATGAATAGTATTATTATAAAGATATGTGAGTTCGGGAAGTAAAGCTGGCCAGAAGGGACGTTTATATTCTGGTAGAGCTCGCAACATTTCTAGGAGAATCTGATTTGTTCTTTCGCAAAGTCCATTACCTTGGGGGTGGTAAGCAGTGGTTTTTAACTTATGGCTTCCATACAGAGTGCAAAGTTCATGAAATAATTGGGATTTGAAAGACGTTCCTTGATCTGTGAGGATTTTTGTAGGATATCCGTAAGGTCGTACAAAACATCTCATAAAGGTTTCAGCAGTAGTTCGAGCAGATAGGTCTTTTACTGCACTTGCAACCACAAACTTGGAAAAGTGATCCACCATAGTGAGGATATAAATGTGTCCATTTGTGCTAGGGTATAACTTCAAATGATCAAGAGCAACTAGTTCCAATGGTGCGTTACTGACTATTGGATGGAGAGGAACTCTCTGATTCACCTTCTCCTTGCGCTTTAACTTACACGCTGGACATTCCTCACACCATTTTAATATATCATTTCGCATTCCTATCCAGTAAAATCTCCTTCTGATAACAGCTTCAGTTTTCTTGTGACCAAAATGTCCTGAATTATCATGGTATGCATCTAACACTATGGAAGCACTGGTCTTTGGAACTATGATCTGAGTCAATTCTATGTGTGTGGTAGGATCTCTACCTTTCTTAAACAAACGACAATCTTCTATGGTCAGACGAGTTCTGTGTCTCCAAAGTTTCATCGCTTCTGTGTTCAGCTTCTTTCTTTCTTTTTGGGTCATGCATTTCTGTTGAGCAACTAGGGCTTTTACTTGGTGAACTATAGGGTCTTGGCTTTGTAATTTCACCCATAGATTCTTTTGATTTGCAATCATGTCATCCACTTCTGGTTGACTTTCCACTTTAAACTCGGGAGCAATTTGACAACATGCCTGTACAATCTCAGCTGGTACCTGCAGAAAAGGTGGAAATTCTATGTTTTCCAGCAAGTTATCATCCATTTCTGATTCTTCCTGTCCAGGCATCTGGGACAAGGCATCAGCGTTCACATTAGTTTTACCAGAGCGATATTTTAAGGAGAATTGGTAATTCATGAGTCGAGAGGCCCACCTTTGCTCGAGGGCTTCTAGCTTTGCAGTATTCAAGTGTGCTAAAGGATTATTATCCATGAAAACTGTGAAAGGGGTGGCAGCTAAATATTGCCGGAATTTCTCGATGATAGCCCAGACTAGCGCTAAAAATTCAAGTTTGAAAGAGCTATAGTGGGCGTCGTTCTGCTCGGAGCCTCTTAATCCTCTGCTTGCATAGGCTATTACTCTTTCACACCATTCTGTTCTTGAGCGAGTACCATGCCCAACCCTTTGTTACTGGCATCGGTATACAACAGAAAAGGTTTCACATAATCTGGATACGCCAATATAGGAGCCTCAGTTAGTATCTTTTTTAATTGATCGAATGCCTCTTGTTGTTCAGTACCCCATGTAACCAGGCGATTCTTTGGGACTCGACCTTCTGCTGACTCTCTTAAAAGTTCATGTAAAGGCACAGCAATTTTGGAGAAGTTCTTAATAATTCTTCGATAATATCCAACAAATCCCAAGAATGTTCGGACCTCTCTAATGGTAGTAGGAACAGGCCATTTCTTTACTGCTTCGATCTTCTCTGGGTCTGCCGTCACTCCATCCATGGAGACTATATGTCCCAGATAACTCACTTTAGTCTGCAACAGATGAGATTTAGATGGTTTTATTTTAAGATCGTATTGGATCAATTTTTGGAACACTTCGTCCAGGTGATGCAAATGATCTTCGTAAGTTTTTGAATATGCAATGATATCATCCAAATATAACAACAGGGTATCGAAATTCCAGCTTCCAAGACAATGTTCAACCAGTCTTTAAAAAGTTCCCGGTGCATTACACAATCCAAAAGACATCCTGGTGAATTCAAAGAGACCCATGGGGGTAATAAAGGTTGTGTTCTCTTGATCCTTTGGTGCCATAGGAACTTGCCAGTATCAGCTGGTTAAATCCAGAGTGGAGAATACGGCTGCTGATTGAAGAGCCGTGAGAGAATCTTCTATACTAGGCAAAGGATACACATCCTTACGGGTGATGGCATTTAATATGAGGTAATTCACACAGAATTGGATCTTACCATCCTTCTTTACCAGAACAATTGGCGCTGCCCATGGGCTGTGACTTTCCTTGATCACATCAGCCTCTTTCATTTCTTTAATTATTTCTTTTACTTGCTGGTACATGGCTGGTGGAATAGGCCTAAATCGTTCTCTGATAGGCAGATGTCCATGGGTACTGATGTGATGTTGTACCCCATGAGCTAACCCAAAATCTAAGGGGTGTTGGCTAAAAGCTCCCTTTCAGTGTAAAACCACTTTCAAAACATCAGCTCTTTGCTTAACGCTGGTCTTCGGATTGCCTACTTTAATCTCTTTAGTCCATTCTGGTATCTGGTCACTTTCTCTATCTCTTTCCCAGCTTCGATAATGTCCTGTAAACACACGTGTGGATTTGAGCAACCGGCTGGTTTTGGTACAGTTGAACATCGTGAGTCCCGTAATTCAGCACTCAGACTGGTATCCGACCACTGATCACAGTAGCTACACTGTCACCTATTTGCTGATCTTCCTTGTTCATTGGTAAGGTTCCACTAGTGCATCATAATCTTGACCCTCGACCATTTTGCTTTGCACCAAACGTGGTTTCGTGCCTGGCTTCAATGTCACTGGTCTAGCATCTGTCACTCTTACTTTACCAATTTCACCTCAGCATTAGCGAATCTTGATGGCATTGCAAGTTGTAGGTTTGTTGCAGGGCATGTTTCTCCACTCGGAGTACGTGTTTGGCTTGCTGTTGGAGAATGCTCAATAATTCGTCAAAGCAATTTTGTAGAACATTCATCCCCAGAATTAGTGGTGGCAGTTGATCACTCTCAATGTCACTCACAATGATGCCTGTGTTGCATTGAATGTTCTTTCCTAGTTGTACATCAGCTTCTAGATATCCTAAATACGGTACTTCATCACAGTTGCTTGCTATTAACTTTGCCCATGATCTAGGCGGTGGCTTCAGATCATTAGGTGTCCAGTATCTTTGGAACTCTCATCCTTGCAATGTAGTAACCTGTGACCCAGTGTCTAACAATGCCATAAGCTCTATGCCATCGACCTTGACTGGTATCATAGGGCTTCTACCAATGAAACACGACCACTCTAGTGGGACTGCTGGACCTGATCAGCTGCTCTTCGGGGTCGGTCCTCATCCCCGAAGAATTTCTGTTTAAATTTAGGGTGTTATTTACTGGCAGACCACATCTCCTTTCTATATGGCCACTAACACCACACCGGCGACATATGAGCCTTCCTTGGCTATCAAACTGATCTGTGGAGTGCCTCCCTTCACTCCTTCTCGAGTGGTTCATTTGGTCATGCTTCCTTTCTTTCCCTGATGGAATGAAGCCTCTCTCATTCTTCCAACCTGCTTTCCAACTTTGCATTTCCTTACACATCTCCGCCATCTGTTGGTCAGGTAGCAATCTGTTCAGTCAGCTCCGAGTGTTGTCTAGCTCTAGTCTGCACAGAACATATCGGTGTCTGTATCCTGGGTTCATGCATCTGTTCATGTTCTGAACGCCGGCCCGGGTAGGCAACAGCTTCTCTTTCTGGTTTCAGTCTTTGTAATGACATTTCCTCCGACTGGAGTCTTGATTGCCAAGAATGGTCTTCTTTCCATCCTTTTGTAGTGTAGGTCGGCCATTGAGTTCCCATAGAGGTTGCCATTTGGGGATGTACTGGAGCCTCCTCTCTGGAATGTCCCGAACCAAATATTTGAATGGCTTTTTCCTTAAAATCCAGGAAGTCGACTTCAGGGTTTTGCAAGTGCAGCATGCGTAGCTCTCTCCTCAGTGCCTCACTTTGCACTCCTTCAACAAATTTTTCTACTAGTACTCGATCTGCATCTCGGACCTCTGCCACGTCTACTCTCTCTATCACTCACAATAGCTCTTGCAGACTCAGTGCGAACTCCCTCAGGGTCTCTTGGGACTTCTGGGTGTGAGAAAAGAACTTCATTTTGAGGTCAGACATGGTCCTAGCATCAAAGATTTGCTGTAGCCTCTGGAGTATCTGATCCACTGTGGCTTTTGCTCCACTTGGCCAGGATTGGACTTCTCGGTGGGCAGCTCCCTTTAGTTGCCCAATTAAAATTTTGACTTTCTGTTGCTTGGGGATCTGATACAGCCGAAACATAGCCTGCATAGAAACATAGAAACATAGAAGTTGACGGCAGATAAGGACCGCAAGGCCCATCCAGTCTGCCCATTTCTTTTTCTACCTTATAAATGTGCCATCGGCCTTTACTATGTCAGTGACCTATCTATTCATAGTCATTTGTATTGCTCCCTTATGCCTATCCCATGCCTGTTTGAAGCCCTGCACTGTATTCATAGCCACTACTTCTTGTGGTAGCTATTCCATGCATCTACCACCCTTTTCTGTGAAAAAGAATTTCTCACATTCCCCTTAATCGGCCTCCTCTAATCTCATGCTGTGTCCTCTTGTCCTGCTATTTTTCTTATATTTAAACATGTTAGACTCTTTCACCTTGTTTATGCCCTTAAGGTGTTTAAATGTCTCGATCATATCACCTCTCTCCTCCTTTGCTCAAGGGTATACATATTGAGCTCTGTTAATCTGTCCTCATATGTCTTCTGATGCAGTCCCTGCACCATTTTGGTTGCCCCTTCTCTGACTGCCTCAATTTGTTAATGTCCTTGTGAAGGTGTGGCCTCCAATACTGCACGCAGTATCTAGATGGGGCTTAACCAATGGTCTTGTACAGAGGATTATTACCTCCCTCTACGACTTGTAGATACCCTACTAATACACCCTAACACCCCCTAGCCTTACCTACTGCTTTGGAGGTCTGCTTGATGATTTCAGGTCATCAGTGATGATGATGCCCAAGTCTCTTTCTTCCTTTGTGACTGCTAGCAACTCCTCCCAGCCTATAAGTGGCTTCAGGGTTTCTCTCCTATTGCATGATTTTGCACTTTTGCATTAAATCCCAGTTGCCACTCTTCTGACCATTCTGCTAGTTTATCCAGATCTCTTCTCATTCTGCCCACCCATCTGATCATCTACTCTGTTGCAGATCTTGGTGTCATCTGCAAACAGACAAGCCTTACCCTCTAGTCCATCTGCTAGGTCACTAATGAAGATGTTGAATAGGACCGCCCCAGGACTGATCCCTGAGGTACCCCACTTGTGACTTGCATCTCTTCTGACTGTATACCATTTACCACCACTCTCTGTTTTCTGCCAGTCAACCAGTTTGCCACCCAGTTGACCAACTTCTGACCCACCCGAGCCTACCTAGCTTATTTATCAATCTTCTATGTGGAACAGTGTCAAAAGCTTTGCTGAAGTCAAGGTAGGCGACATCAACTGCTCCCCTTGGTCCACCACTCTGGTTACCCAGTCAAAGAAATCTATGATTAGTTTGACAGGACCTTCCTTTGTAAACCCATGCTGTCTTGGATCCTGTGCCCCTATGGATTCCAGGTGTTGCACTATCCTTTCCTTAAGGAGTGCTTCCATAATCTTGCCCACTACTGAGGTAAGACTGACCGTCTGTAGTTCCCCGCCTCCTCCCTGCTACCACTCTTGTGGAGGGATCACAGAGCCTTCTCCAGTCTTCTGGGACCTCTCCTGTGCTCAGAGACTCACTAAACAATTCTGCTAATGGCTCTGCTAGTTCCTCCTTTAGCCCTTAAGTACCCTGGGATGTATGCCATCAGGTCCCATTGCCTTATCCACCCTGAGCTTAGCAAGCTCTTGTAGGACCCTTTCTTTGTGAAGGGAGTAGTGCTCACCTCCCTCCCCTGTGTCCATGATGCTGAGCTGTGGGCCCTGCCCTACCTTCTCTTCAGTGAATACTGAGCAAAAGTATCTATTTAGGATAGATGCCTTTACAGGGTCCTCCTCCTCACATGCTCCTTTTCTCCATTAAGCTTAGCAACACTCTCTCTGGACTTTCTCCTTCACTAATGTATCTATAGAAAGTCTTGTCACCTTCTTTTACTGTTTGTGCTAGTGTTTCCTCAGTTTGGGACTTTGCCTGCCTTACTGCCTTACCTGCTTCCCTTAGGGCAGTTTGGTATGCCCCTCATCTTCATCCCGCTGTGTTCCCTTATATTTTCTGAAGGCCAGCCTTTGGCTCTGACCTTTTCTGCTACTGTATTTTAGAACCAAAGTGGTTCCTTCTTTTTGCACTTCCTTTTCTGTCTAACACAATGGGATGTTGCTTCAAGTATTGTATCCTTAATGCTTGCCCACTTTGCCTGTACCTCCTCACCTGTGTTTCTTTTGCCAGGGCTAGCTTAACTCTGTTGGCCATCTTATCAAAGTCAGCTCCTCTGAAGTCCCATATTTTGCCTTGGAATGGGATGATTTAGATGTAGTAGCCAAATTGAACCATACCATGTGATGGTCACTGGCCCCAGGTGACCTTCTACCTGGAGATCTGTGATCCCTTCTTTGTTAGTCAGTACTAGATCTAGGATAGCCCTGTCTCTTGTGGGTTGCTGTACCAGTTGTTTGAGGCCCTCCTGCAGGGAATCCACTATGAGTCTAGTTCTGGCAGATGTTCCTGCTGGTATTGACCAATCTGTATCTGGCATGTTGAAGTCTCCCATTATCAGAACCTCCCTTTAGCTGTCATGTTTTGTATATCTTCTAACAGTAATGTGTCTATGTCCTCCTCTGGTCTGGGGCCTGTAGACAACCCCAGTTCTTATGGCTGTCCCATTTCCTGTTTCAGGGTGACCCACAGTTCTTCTGGCTCCTTATGTGTATTCTGAATTTCTGTAGCTTTGATATTTTCATTAACATACAGGGCCACTCCTCCCCCTTTTGCACCTCGGTCTCTTCTGAACAATACATAGCCAGGTACTGAAGTCTCCCAAGTGTGGTTACTGGTAAACCACATCTCACTAATTGCTACTATGTCCAGTTTAGCCTCTGACATTATTGCCTGCAGGTCTGGGATCTTATTTCCCAGGCTGTGAGCATTTGTGTACATGATTTTCCATTGGCCAGATTTTGGTGTGTTAGTTGTTGGGTGAGGTTTGGCATTGCCCCTGTGCATCGTATGGGGAGACAAACCTTTTTTCTTACCTGGTGATGCAAATGAACGGCAAACACACTGAATTCCAGTTTGACCACTAGCTGAGGGGGGAGGGGTGTTCTTCCCATTCAACGTATGGGGTGCTGCACCCCTCTCCCCATTTGCTAGTTTTTGCATCTTTGAACGGAATTCCCCCAGGTT
This sequence comes from Neoceratodus forsteri, assembly GCA_016271365.2. Classification (NCBI taxonomy): domain Eukaryota; kingdom Metazoa; phylum Chordata; order Ceratodontiformes; family Ceratodontidae; genus Neoceratodus; species Neoceratodus forsteri. The sequence continues at coordinate 583,444,745 of CM028134.1, read as the reverse complement.
GCTGGTTCTGTTCCCATCTTTTTCTCTGGAAAACTGTGGAAGCCATGGCACTCCAAAGTAATACGGCATGGTTAGTGGAGATGGTGGGATATTCCCTCTAGGTCCATCTCAGTCTCCTCCAGCTGACTCTCTATCTCCCCCAGACAATCCACTACTACACCCTGGTTCCATCTATGCTTTTTACTAAGCCACTCCAACTTTGGACTACTCAGATAAATAATTATCTCTATCCTGCCGACTATGCCAAAAATATTTTGTGATGGTCTAGAGGTGCTCTGTGAAGTGCTCTACTCTAAAGGTGGTGAAAAGAGATGAGCGAGGCACCAAGGTCCAAATTATGTGGCTAGGATAACCATTACCCAGACAAGGAGAGGCAGGAGTCAATCTAGTGCTTCAATGCCCGCAGGGCGTTTATTTTGTACCAAGGGTAGAGAGACACAGTCACAAGAGGGAGGAGGGGTTGCCCGAGAACAATAGGGCAATAAACAGAGAAATGCTTTATCTACAACTACTAAGATTATTACCACAAGAATAGACTATAGGCCTACTGCCACTCTTATTCAGAAATTATTCTACACTTCGATACTCTTAGATGAGGATCAGGTGACATAAGCCACTCAGAACTGTACTAGGGTAATTATCACCACACATTTCCATCAGAGTCTAGATATTACAAGAGTCCAGGGATCCAGCCAGACAATCACTGCTCTTTTTGTTGGTAGCTACAAGGAAATAAAACAGAATTGTAGAACCCTAATCACAATTCCCAGCAAAGATCTAGTTAAGGCCACTGGGGTGGTGGAGAGGTTTGTAAACAGACCATATGTTTCTTCGGCCAAAGCCCACTCTCTCCAAGGCTGCCGGAATGAAGAACCAGAGCAACTGATTCCTGAGATAGCACACTGAAAACAAAGGGTTCCTCAGCCAAAACCCACTTCCAGGGTTGCCAAGGATGAAGACAGATCAAGACCTGCATGACGATGAATCCAATGGAGGACTACCACGACCTGACTGATGCTGCGGCACTCCAAGGGCCAGCTAAACTTGGAAGGAACTCTGACAGGACCAGGAACCATAAGAATCTGAAGAGATGATGGTTGACTCTGCAATCCTAGGATCAGGAACTAACACAAAAACAAAGAAACGGTGGATGCATCCCGTACTGGGCTTTCGATGGACTCGACTTTCAGTGAACGACCAGGAGGGACACAGACTAGGTTCTCCAGGATGAGCACACTCTTCTGTAGAGGGTGACCAACTTCGGGACATCTGGAACAGGAATCATACGGAACAACACTGGCATGGCTGTCGTGATGTGTTTCGGCGGACATACCTTCAAGCTGTGAAAACAAGAAACGGCGGGTACGACTTGTATGACTGGCGACGGACTCGACTTCCGGCGGACGACACAGACGGACATGATGAGCTGATGGATGATCCCACAGGAGTGAAGAATGCTAAGAGGACATCTTCTTCTGAGTAGAGGCTGATTCTGAGTACGTGGTGTTACAGACCACACTATGGGACTGCAGTGTGGTAGAAGATTGAGACTGTCTTCATACAGCAGTAACCATATAACTGAAAAATGCCAAGAGAACTGTGGAATGATACAATAATTTGTCGGAGGAGGGCAAATTCTAACTTTAGGAGTAATTATTACTGATGAGGGCCAATGTCCAGGTGCTTAGAGCAATAATTCAGGTACTTAGGGCAATAGTTCAGGTACTTAGGGCAATAGTTCAGGTAGTTAGAGCAATAGTTCAGGTACTTAGGGCAACAGTTCAGATACTTAGGGCAATAGTTCAGGTACTTAGGGCAATAGCCATAGCATAAGCAGTACAGTAGTTACAGTAGTTTCCCAGTATAGGCAAATCGAGCACTCTTAGATGAACCCCTGTTCCTAAATGTAGGGTCTTCCTGAATAGGATCTCTTCCTGGACGTCATGGCTAAGGAATCCTCCCTATAGTACCACTAGACTGGCTTGCCCTATTACGCTAGGCCGGGGCCTCCCTTTAGTACCACTAGGCTGGCTTGCCTTATTATGCTAGGCTGGGGCCTCCCTTTAGTACCACTAGGCTGGCTTGCCTTATTACACTAGGCTGGGGCCTCCCTTTAGTACCACTAGGCTGGCTTGCCCTATTACGCTAGGCTGGGGCCTTCCTTTAGCACCAAGCTTTACCTCGGGCCTAAGGCCCTACTTTTACCTCAGGCTGAACGCTCTACCAAGACTTGGGCCTGGTGCCCCACTTAATATTGGGCCTGGTGCTCCACTTTCTATTGGGCCTGGTGCCCCACTTTAGATTGGGTCTGGTGCCCCACTTTAGGTTGGGCCTGGTGCCCCACTTTAGATTGGGCCTGGTGCCCCACTTTAGATTGGACCTGGTGCCCCACTTTCTATTGGGCCTGGTGCCCCACTTTCTATTGGGCCTGTATTGCCCCTTTAATTCCTCAGAGTGGCAGGCCTTAAATCTGCAGCTCTCTAAGAGCTGCTGCCATCAGTAGCTGAGACCTCGCCCCAGGTCCCGCCCCTAATGGATAGGCGCAAAGGCCGCTATAAAGGCCTCAATGGATGGCCCCTCCTTTGGGTGTTACAAGTCCCGCCTCCCTCTGCATACATATTTTCGGGTCCTAATGACCCACTTCCCTTATGGTGCTCAGGCACTCTTCTGTGCCTTCTGTGTGCTTCAACACAAAAACAATTATCTCCCTTCACAGGCGGTCAGCATTGCCAGTGCTGCCGCCGACTCACCCCGCCTCTGCCGCCCCTCTGAAGGGTTGCTGTGCTGTCGGGAGGCGGGAGAGATGCTGGCAGTGGGAGGGAAAGTGCAGGCAGCTGGGGGGACAACCAGGGGCATAAGACGGCCAATGGACAAGCGGTGTGATGCGGCTGGCAGGGCTGCCAACGGGGACCAAAATTAAACTTTTAAACACTGGGGGTCAAACAGTAAATCAATGGGGCTACACAGCCCAAACTGCCATGTGGCAAATGGTCATCACTTTCTTCTGGTGCCCGCATGGCACCGTGGACCACAATGGGGATACTGCTGAATCTTCACTGGCTGGAGCCAGAGCAGGCACACAGACTGGCCCTTGGGGAACAGCTTCAACCACCAGGTAAGCTCTACAGGTTCCCCTTAACCATCTGCACCCTCTCTGCTCCACAGCCAGCAGGAACTACCCAGATAAAAAACTGTTAGGTTTTAAAAACAAACCCTCGGGTTCTGGAGTGTTTGAACTGGAATGCTGTGCATGAGCAGCTCAGCACAGCATTCCATCCAAGCCATTGTGACATACAGTATATTGCTATTAAATCTGCTTTTTGACCATACTGTAAAGTGCACAGGGCACTTTTCTGCACTATTTTACAGTTTCCCATTATAAAGAGGTGAATCTTTATTTTCAGGGGCCCCTTATCATAGTACCCTGCTGCCTTCACCTACAGCAGGTACTCTGAGCACCTGTGAACCCCTAATTTATTTATTGATTTTAATTTTTCTGGGATGCCCCAAGTTTGGGGCATTACAGTAAAGCTCTCTGCAGAGCAGTTTGTATGAAATGTTTTGCAATTATTAAACAGTATAAAATGTTTTAAAGGGAAAGAGGAACTGTTTAACCAGAAAAGGCACACTAAACCAGAGTTTGTTTCCAGGTGTGACCTGGGAGCACAAGAAAGTTAAGTGACTTGCTCAGGGTTACACAGCATGCAAGTAGGGGCTGATGCAATTCAAACCCAGGTCTCCAGGTTTGCAGCTCAGTACCCTTAACCACTACACCATACTGCCTCCAAGTTAAAGAACCCTAAGACATATTTCTAGCAAGGATAGATTGCTGATACTAATTCATGGTTCAAATGGGGAATCCCCCCTCTGTAAACAAGTTAAAAAGAGCATTGCTGAAATTCAGAAACACACAACAAGTATGCATGTAAGTTTTGTTTTAACATTCATAACCACAGATTTAAATTGAAGAGACTGGTGATAGTTTCTCTTTTAAAATGCATTATGTTGGAATATCTGTTTAAAAATACGCTTAAAATATGTTGTTTAAAAAAATATGTTTCTTCACAACAATGCATACTTAGCCCCTGATTCTCTGTAACCAGATAGAGCCTAAAATAAATAAATAAATAAATAAAAATAAACATACACTCAAAATGGAAAATTTGCTACCTCAGGTATATTTCTTTAGAATCTACATATTACAGAGTTGCTCTTATTTAAAAAAGGTGTTGCCTATAAAAACGAATTCTGGTCAGAGTCAACACAGCTGCTTCAGAGCGATGAGTCTGAGTGAAAACTACTCAAAGGTCCTGTTGCAGATGATGGTATACTTGCACTGGTTCAACAAATCAAGAGGAACAACAGGCATGAGTCTGCAGTCCAGGAGTAGCACCAATTTGTAGAGGTACAAAAATCCAGACTGGATCAGTACCTTCAACTGCAGGAACATTTTATTAAGTTATAGCCACACAAAGAGTGCTGTATTTACCTAGCACTTCAGACATAATCTTGGTTATGTTCTTCATCAAGGGATCCCCTGATGAAGAGTTAAGTTTAAGTCTGAAGCAGCAGGTAAGTGCAGTGTTCTCTTTGTGGCTATAAGTGCTCTCTGTGTGGCTAAAACATAATAAAATGTTCCTACAATTGAATGTACTCATCCAATCTTATTTTTTTTTTAACCAGGTGAGACACATTAAGTTGAAGCTTCTTTACAGGTACAACCTGGGAGCACAAGAAAGTTAAGTGACTTGCTCAGGGTCACACAGTATGCAAGTGGGGGCTGTGGGATTCAAACCCAGGTTTCCAGGTTTGCAGATCAAAGCCTTAAACCACTGCACTATACTGCCTCCTAAATCTGTTTTTTTTATCTCTACAAATTGGTGCTACTCCTGGAGTGTGGTACCCTGCCTGCTTTATCAATACAAACACCCTTGAAGTGAAGTAGCTTTCAAGACACTGAGCCACTCAAGAGATGAGGCCCCAAAATGCTGCAAGCATTTTCAGGTTTAATTTAGGATAATAGAATAGAATAGGATTTTGTATATGCTTGCATGTATAGTTACTGTGTCTCTTATGGTTATAAGAGTACATTCTTCAGCTCCTTTAGTGACAGAACTGTAAAGTGAAGCTGAGCAGTTCTGGGACACAAAGGACTTGAGCAGAAACTGTTGTAGCCACAAGACACATGGGAGCTGTACACATAAATAAAAATCATGTTGAAGATTTCTGTTAAGAAATGCAACTTGAATTTAAAGAGTAGGTTCCTATTCTACAAACTTTCCCTCCCCCTCAACATAAACGGCGCCTTACCAGGCACTTAATCCATGAAACCATAAAGTTCATTCTTAGCTTGCTGTATTTATAGAAATTACACTCATAAAAAACCTCAGTGGAGCAGGTAGACAAAACGCTCCTACTTCCTTATGCAGAGTTGCAACACCACTCTAGCACAAAGAACGGCATGTTGGTGTGCTCCATTGACTATAATGGGGACAGTTTTCACAAGCATTTTTTTTATACTGTGAAGTGCTGACATTGAGAAATGAAGGACACTGCTCAACTAATAAGGACTTTGTTAGTTGAGGAGTGCCCTTCCTTTTCCATGTTGTTTTTTTACACCTAGACAGAAATAGAGGGTACTATGTGTGTGTGTGTGTGTGTGTGTGTGTGTGTGTGCGTGTGCGGTGTGTGTGTGCTGAAACCTACAGTCCAGCTTCAGTTTGGATGGAAAGCCATGCAGAACAGACCCAACAGTAAACAAGCATTTGACAATGCTGAATGTTTGATGCTTTGCAACAATACATCCTCAGATGTTACATGGACACTTGGACTGTGAGTGCAAGGAATGTTGGGAATGGCCAGCAGCTCTCTTACAGGAAACTATGGACAACACTGAGTGTGTGGGATTCACATTTTTTTTTACACCTAGACAGATATGGAGAGTACTGAAAAACAGGGCATTTAGGAGTATAATAACTATCTTTAGGCTTGGAGAGGGTTGATGCAGAGGATCACCATGAACAGAAGGCAACTACTGGGATCACTGCGGGAAGGATGGCAGGCAAAACAGTTGAGCACAAGAAAAAGGAGAAAACATATAGGGATCTGCCAGTTATTCTTGCTGTTGAATTTCAATATATGTAACACCTTAACAACAAGGATTAACCTTGTTAAGATCTATGCATCAATCAGCTTATGGCAGGTCTTGGTATATATGCAAGGGCTAAAGAGGGAGGGGTAAGGGTAGCATACAGGGGAGGGGTATGGAGGGCTGGGGCATGGGGAAGGGAACATAAATGTTATGGAAGGAGGGGGGTGGTGAGAAAGGAAATAGGGGGAGGGGCAGGAGAGGATTGCAAATGTTGGTGACATCAATATAAACACAATTCTATAAGTGTGGGTTCACCTTTAAAGTTTCATTCATTAATGTAGACACACAAAAGATTTAGCATGAATATATATCTTTGTCTAGGTTAACTTTGTTTGTAATATACACTTGGTGGAGAGAAACAGAGGTATACTATTATTTTTTCCCCTGTATTTAAAACTTGCCACAGTAAAGGGACTAAGTCCCATACTACTAGCAACCGGAGGAGCAGGCAAGGGTTACATCTTCTTTAGAGACTTGCTAGTTTAGGTCAAAGAATGGTTGTAACCTGAGACATCATTCTGTAGTTTCAAACTGCCCTCAGAAGCAGAGGAAGGAAAACCCTTAAACACAGTAATAAAATAAAAAGTATTGGCACTACACAGTTTAAACTTTCTGTAGATCTTCCACTGATGTTCTGATGTAGTCTGGTCAGCTTGTCAGTGCTGTTTAAGATGTTTTTCCTTTAATTTTACAAGATTTTAAAGAGAGGCTGCTGGTGTTGACAGCTGATCAGCTGTTTTTGAGCGGCTTCATACAAATCAAGGAAGCTGTCTCTGATTTGAGTGGCTTGGTTCTTTTGAAGTACAAGCAGTTGAAGAAGAGTGGTGTTACAGTGTGTGTGTGTGTGTGTGTGTGTGTGATAAAGAGAGAGGGAGAGGGAGAGGGAGAGGAGAGAGAGAGAGAGAGAGAGAGAGAGAGAGAGAGAGAGAGAGAGAGAGAATGTGGCTGGGCTCTGTTCTCTGTTGGACATTCTTTTTCTGCTGAAACTTTCAGTCCAGCTTCAGTTTGGATGGAAAGCCATGCAGAACAGACCCAAGGGCACAGTTATTGAAGGGGCTCTAAAAATGGCTTACAAGGAACTGATAATCGAAGTATCTAACTGAAACTCACAGTCCATCAATGAAATAATGCAATCTAGTGCCAGCAGGTGTAAAGGTGAAGGCAGACACAAACAGGCCACTGCAATAAATCCAGAGAAGGCAGAGAGTTTGAGTCATGTCCAGTTTGAAGCACTCAGGGGAAGAACACAGTCATTGTATCCTGTCAGTTCTCTCTCTCTCTCTCTCTCTCTCTCTCTCTCGGTCTCTCTCCTAGTAATCCTAAATTGCCTGCAGGGCTCTGCCCATGCAGTCATAAAAATGCTTTTTATCAAGGAAATTAGGCAGCTAATTGGAGAGAAGTTATGCATAATTTGTGCAGATGGTCTTCTCATAGTAATGTCTTCATATTTTTACTAGTTTAAAAGTGACGGATTGCCAGATAAATCATGTCCTGTTCTTGTTCAGAAATTTACCTATAGCAATTGGCATATACTGAACTATTTAACCATTGATATCACTAATTAATTTAATTATTTGCACTAATGTTTATACTATGGTGACTAATTACTTTTAATTTAATTAATTTTTTATATTATTCTTAATATATTTTTTCTGGTGATACACAGTGGAATACTGGATTGTTAAGGTGAAATCAAAGCATGTTAAGATAGCAGTTTACACAAAATTGAATGTATCTATATAGTGTATAGGTTTTTATGATTTATATGCAGATCCTCCTCCCTGATGAAGCCAGTATGTGGGTGAAATGTTGGACTAGGCACTGGCAGATTTTACTTTATGAAAATAAAGCAGCAAGTAGAGTGAGAGAAAGCACTGTTTTGTCATGTGGCTGGCATTTTTCTATCTCTTTTCTGGAATCTTGCTTAACCAGCCCCAAGCTGCATTCTTTATTAAAACTGAAGGGGACCCACCAACCTTTGCATTTGGAATGCCCTCTCCCACCCCCAGATCAACCCATCCCTACTAACCATGGTTCCCAATGACAATCGGTACAAACCTTCAACTCCTTTCCTGTGTCACACACCATCTGATAGCCACAATTGCAAATCTGCTGTGTGTATTGATTTTTAAAATGGACAGTGAAAGTCCTGTAACCTCACTGGCAAAAACACATCACATGACCATTGAATAGTTTTTGACAACCACACATCCTTCATATGATACAAACTTTTTAAACAAATCAATACACAGTGTATAAGAGGGATAACACACTCCAGGGTGTGCTGTTATAAAGAAATAATGTATTTATTGGGTTTTTGTGGTATTCAGCTATGACTCATGGCAAATAAAGCATGCATTACTGCATTACATTGTAACTGCACACCCTGTCATGTGTTATTCTTTACATAATAATTGTGATATATTTCCAAAAATCTTGAAAATTAGGAAGAAAGGTTATATGGTTGTGGTACTACAGGGGTTGGGGACTACCATTGGAAACTAGGGAAAACTTTTACTGGGATTTGGAAATAGTGAGTGGGTTTCAGTTGACACAAGGAAGAACTTATGTGGAGAGGGATGAGTTGCTATTGAACACCGTGAAGGACATTTGGTGATGACAGAAGGACAGAGGGAGCCACTTGACGCCAGTGAGTATTATGAAAAGGATGGGGAGAGGCTGGCAAACAAATAAAGGTAACAAACAATGCTTAAAACATTTTTTAAACTTCATAAATACAGTAAAGTTTCAGTTGTTTTTGTTAGAATGCACTGTGTGATGTGTGTTTTTTTATTCTTTGGCCTCCTTTTTATGTTAGGACCTGTGTAAATCTTAAGGGAATAAATAATGGAGCTGGGACTGAGCAACTCCGATATTTACCCCTTCACCACTAATCAGTGATGCGTGACTTTGATTTTAACACTTATCCATAGTTGATAAAGAGCCTATATGCAATACAAGGCATGGAAATGATGTGAGCAATTAGGAGGGGAAGCAAGAGCAGGAGAGGTAACAGCAATGAAAATTATTGATCTTGCTTAGTTTTTTGTAATGACACTCTAACTAAATTACATTGCATGTACACAGTGTGTGTGTGTGTGTGTGTGTGTGTGTTGGGGGTGGTGGTAGGGGTTCAGACCAGACATGACTGGACTTCAGTTCATGGTCTGATTTTCTGTATACCCAGCAACACATTAGCAATTTGTAGTGAACAGACATGAACACAAAAATGGGGTGGGATGGTATTTGGACTTTGTATCACTTGGTGTGGCAGGATTATTGGGAGTCAGTGGATATGCAGAGAAAAAAAGCCATTTGGTGTTTGTCTTTTGCTATACAAAGAAACAAAAATGCAAACAAAAAAGCAAAAGCAAACAACTATTAGGAAAAAACAAACTTAGCATTCATTTGTTACTGAAATGGTACGCACAATGAAAACAAAAACAGCAGTACGCTATGTCAGTGACCTAAGTAAACATGGAAAAGTCTAACTATAAAAGTGCAACATACAAGATCAGACCACTTTTGGAAACTAGTGCCCTTATCTTTTTGTGGCATATTCCTGATTTACCCCACAGTGTGATAGGAAAGCCCCTAACTGATAAATACAGGACCAATTTCCTTTATTTTATCCCCCTGCTGTGTCTTTTGTAACAGCATTTTTATTTCAGTACAATATATTTTGCTTTATTTCCACTGTTAGGCTGGCCACCTACAGTACACAACCTCTTTACTGTTCTTTACTGTACTGTTTCCTTTTTTTCTTTCCTCTGTTCCCTTTAACTTCTTGTTGTAATTATTTATGGTCCAGCATGTGGCTGTATTAGTGTGGAAATACAGCATGATGTGGAAGCCAGACAGAAAGTAAAGTCTGTTTGAAAGCCGACTGTTAAAAAAAAAAAATGCTGCGCCAATAAACAACTAAAGCATTGTGCGGCTGAACGGCAAGGAAGCCATTTTATATATTATATATATTATATATTTTTTATCTCTTTTCCTGTGCTAACAAATGAATCTGAAATGGGGAAATGGGGCAGTTAGCAGAACAAAAAAGGTACCCCGTATAAATGGAACTTACCGCTCATCCAAACATGCTGTGTTCAATTTATGAATGAAACAGGCTGAAAAAATTGCCTGATAAGAACAGGAAGAGCTCCATGTAGTTCCAATACTGCTGCATAGCTGAAATGGTTGGCCCACTGTAGTAAAAGTCCATATATTACCTTTATATAAAACAGGTGTTTCTTTTCCCCCAGATTGCTTTTGTATGGGGGGGAGGGAGAAGTGATGTAATATCTGACAAAGAAACCTGGAGTGCAGTTCTGACATAAGAGCTCTGCCGTCAGAGCTGCTGGGTGACTCAGGTGTAAAGGAAATTGTTCATTTTTTATTTCTTTTTGGAAATAGGACATTCTCTCACTCTCATTAGAGAGTGTTAGTAAATAATTATTTCTCCCTCTGGTGCCCAGGAAATAAAGAGACCCCTCCAATATTACAACAAAACAGCAGAACACCTTGTGCATTATGTATACGGAGGTTGGGGAGTGGCTGCAAAAGAATGTAGACAGTAGAGTACTGCTGGCAGTTGCTTGCTTTAGAATAAAGGGCAAAACCTATTTTTCTGCACTAAAGAACACAACCCAAATCACAAGGCACTCTTTTAAGGAATATGTTTTCTCTCTTTTAAGAGATGTTGAGGGAATGTGAAGAGAAGGGAATAGAGGAGCATGTCTTCTTATTCTTTTCTTCTCCAAACAGCTATTCTACATTAATTAAATGCTGTAATAAACATTGAATAAAAATAAATTATCTGTACCAGCCCTATGCTTGCAGCATGTTGATGTGGTATCATGTATGGAAAACACCATCCTGGTACTGTAGTGATATTCTTTAGGGGATGACAACCCAGATAGACAGCCTATTTATTACTGCATATGCAAATCACCACAGAATGTTATGCTGGTTCAACTTTAAACAGAATTACATCGTGCCGAAAGGCCTCTCACACAGTTTGCAAAGTGTGCTAACAGATGGTGATTTTCAGATGCTAACTGTGGTGATTTGCATATGCATCCCATGATGCTTTGCATTGTGTGGGCATGTGTGATTTTGTATTTTCTTGAAACTTGGCTTCCCAGCCAAATGCCCTTTGGGGTAACCCTTGCCTCAGTGTTTGCGCACAGAGGTTCTTTGTCTATTTATTACTGTTGTAGAATGTGTGATGTCACTAGCAGAGGAGGGGCTTACTGCAATTTAGCTAATAAATCTGGTTTTAAGGAAATAAAAGGGAACTGTTATAAGGGTTTAGGTATATTTTAATGGCATACCCTATGCTGAAAAGTAATATTGTTTTATTATCCCAGGGATGTCAGTTTGTATGTGATTATGTAGATAATAAGAAATAAGGATGGATCACATGACTCTGATGTCACAGGTGGGCAGGTATAAAAGCTTACCTCTTGAGATACGTGGCAGATGAGTAGGTCAGTGAAGGACTGACTGGTGGAAAGGAAGCATCTGGGAGTACATGCAAGTTTTCATGCACTTGACATCTATTTTGGCTGAAGCTAAGCCTGGAAGTTGTGCACAGTTTTACAGAACTGAAAGAGTTGTGCACTGTTTTATAGAACTGAAAGACTAATTACCTATTTCCTTTCTGTATGTTTGTTATTTAATTTTTTTATTTTAGGAATAAATATTGCAAAGTGTGTTCTACACCTTTATCCTATGTTTGTGCATCTATCTCACTCTCAAACCTTTACAACTGGTATGAGAAGTGGGATACTGGTACACTGAGGCTGGGAGAGAGACATTACTAGGGGATATTGCCCAGATATCCAGACAGATGCCACAGGAACATCCAGAAAAATGAATGGATTACATATCACCTATCCTGACCAGAGCAACAGTGGAGAAGATGGGAGAACAGCCTCTTCCTGGACTAGACCTAGGCGCCAGGAGGAAAACCAAACCAGAGTTTGAGGACAGCATGCATAAGACCAGAGAGGATATCGCCAATACACTGCCAGAAGAGGTCAGTGAGCTCCTGAGGTGGCTGTGTGTTAAACAGCTGGAAATGGAGAAACAGAGAGAA